>CM068369.1:231497756-232097756 GCA_034769895.1 Magicicada septendecula
ATTATTTTATTTTTAACAATTACCATTGTTTGAAAAAGTTTAAATACATTTTCAAGTACTTTACTCTTGTTAAAACGTAAAAGGTTGCAGGTAAACTACCCCTTCCCCTTAACCGATCTTCACCAAAATCGAAAGTCCTTGAGACCTCTATAATTCAGGGACGTATGCAAAAAATTATTTGATTCTGTTTGAATTTGCGGCAGTTATCGTTTGCCATAGAAAATACGCTTGATAAAAAAACGTTGCAGGTAAACTACCCCTTCCCCTTAACCGATCTTCACCAAAAACAACAGATCTTGAGTACCCTACAAATCAGGGCTGTATGCAAAACATTATTTGATTCTGTTTGAATTTGCGGCTGTTATCGTTTGCCATAGAAAATACCCTTGTTAAAAAAACGTTGCAGGTAAACTACCCCTTTCCATCAACCGATCTTTACCAAAAACAGTAAGTCTGGAGAACTCTAGAATTTAGGGCTGTATGCAAATAATCGTTTGATTCTGTTTGAATTTGCGGCTGTTATCGTTTGCCATAGGAAATACCCTTGTTAAGACATAAAACGTTACAGGTAAACTACCCCTTTCCCTTAACAGATCTTCACCAAAAACAATAGGTCTTGAGAACTCTACAATTCAGGGCTGTATACGAAATACGAAACATTATTTAATTCTGTTTGAATTTGCGGCTGTTATCGTTTGCCAAAAAAAAAATTTCCCTTGATAAAAAAAAAACCGTTGCAGGTTAACTACCCCTTTCCCTCAACCGATCTTCACCAAAAACAATTGGTCGCGATTACTCTACAAATCAGGGCTGTATGCAAAAAATTATTTGATTCTGTTTGAATTTGCGCCAGTTATCGTTTGCCATAGAAAAAAAATCTACAGACACACACACAGACACACACACAGACACTTTTCGGAAAACGACTTTTTTTCATGTTTTGAGTGTAGTAGAATCAGAATCTGCAATAATCTCGAACACGATTTTTTTTGCCATCACCATACTTCCATTCCTTAAGGAATATGGAAATAAAAATTAAAAAATTGAAAGTAATAAATATTTTATGATTACCGGTGAAAAATCATGACCATGAAAAATATTTTAAATAATATTAATCGTTAGTATAAATTTTTTCAAGAAAGAAGTTTTGAAAATATAGTGTTACACGGACGATAGTCAATACTGCAGTCTTCAATGGGTGTATGAGTATATGTAGTAAAAAATCGTCACCAGAGGCCGTGAAGTTATTACAAACTTTGTTAGAGACTTGTGTACTAGTTTCAAGAATTATCTTCACAATGCACGGGAAGATTAGGAACTTAACCGACTACCGTACTAGAGATATTTTGCAAGAATACCATATTATATATATATATATATATATATATATATATATATATTGTTTATTATGGTGGAGTATTTTTGTTTTGTTTACAATTACTATATTATTGACACAGTACACTACTACGCTTTACAGTAATCACGTTTTACGTTTATCACAAACAAAATAAGCATACCTATTTACATGTTCATTATAACAGAACATCACAAACAATCCAATCCAACCCTACTTGTAAATGTCTTTTGGCTTAATCAGATATTTCAAACCAGAAAGATAGTCTTTGTGGCGCTACTTATTTTACGTGGCATTGTTTGTACGTAACGTTTTGTTTTGGTTTTTATCTTGAATTTTGTTAAATTTTTACTGTTTGCACTACGCACACTAAATTTTTTATTTTATTTCGGCACACATAATAAGATTTAGGTGCTGGCGACTCCATACAGGACGGTCTGGGAGACCCCCGCACCAGTCTTCTTCTTATTTTGTATGTTAACAATATCTTTAATATGTTTAATCATGTTATATGCTAACAATATAATATCCTACATCCTATTCTGACAATTTATCTGTTATTTATATTGTTACGCAATTAGGAACATTCTCGAAAAATGGAGTGTGTCGTTCTACGCGTTTTTTCGGTTAGCCCAGCTGTAATGTTTATGTGCGTACATGAGATGAAAGAACATTACGTGACACTTATCATGCGTCAGCAACCGAGTCTATTTCAGACCGCACCGGTCAGCGCACTGTGCTCAAGGCCAAACATCGACACTGTTTATAGTGGATTCTAGAGCGCCTGTAATACGCAGTTTGCTAACACGTCATCCAGAAAGTGAATGATTATTCTGGCATCTCAGCGGGGTATAAATATAAGCATCCAGCGGCGGCCACTTAGTTTACGTCGCGCGCTTACACAGTGCTTCCAAGTGGTTATTAGTAAAAAGTGATTATTGTGCGGGACTATGTTACTTGACATTATTATTGCGTGTGTGCAAATTTAACTCGAATTATTGTACGAGTTTAATCTTGTTGAATAATTTGTTGATTTCAAACTGTTAATTGTGATTAATTAAAGCTGGTGATTAGTGACTTAATTGGTATCTGTATTTTGTTTTCCACTATACTGAAACCCCTACTTCATTTTGAGTAGTTAAAACAAAAAGAATATTTCTTTTTGTAAAGAGGGGTTACAAGTTAATTAAAACTAGGCTAAGGCCTAGAGAAGCTAAAAATTGCGCTGGATCCAGTAAGACGGGACTTGCAATAAAAACTCAAGAATTAAATAATTAACAATCCCATTTTATTATTCTATCTCATAATATTAATAACAAAAAAACAACAGTGGTTTATAATTCCCCTTTTAAATGGTTAACTAAAGAAGTATACCCTCTCAACAAGGCCACCTGAAAAATATTGACTGAATCCACGAAAATAATTGCTATGTCACCATCAATGAATTGAAAATTTAAAATAATCATTAACCTCAAAATAAAACTCCCATTAAACTATTTATTAAAATATAAAATGTATATCATATGTTTCTTTTAAAATGCAGTATATAAATTGATGAAGGTAAATGATTTCATTCACAGTTACTATTAATAATTAAAATAATTACTCATCCAATTTAAATGAACTTTAAAGGTGACACTTACTATACTTGTTAAATAAAATAATTAATTTAAAGAAATGATCAGCCACGATTATTGAGATAGAATACTCGTCTACTGGTGTATATAAATTCTAATAATAAATCCCTATATCCCACCAAAAGTACAGCAATGCATAATATTTATATATATATATCCCCCAAAATGTACACAGAAATATACAGACATAACATGTTCCACAAGACAAATTACATATACAATAGTATACAAATACATAAAGGTCTCTTGCCACGCCCTTTTTTTTATATTACCCTTCTGGTGTATATAAATTCTAAACTTCTTCTTTATAGGAATCCCAATTAGGATTAAAGATTTATTTCTATAAATGTACCCCCATGGTGTGGGTTAATTGCACGTCATGTGTATCATAAACTATTGCATACAAATGTCCCCAGGACATTAAAATTTAAAACCAAGTGCCTAAGTGGCTAAGTGCTAAAATACTTAATTAAGGTGAGAAATAAAAATTGTTTAAAATAATTAACGCCCCCCAGTTACCATGATTAATATAAAGAATTTATATAGACTAAAATAGGGCCAATTAATGAAAAGAGAAAAATTGCACCATATTAGCACCTTATATAAAAAAAATACATTTGTGTGTCAGAGACGGACATGTTTCTTCAACTTATAACCAGTCTCAACAACCTTGTTTCGACAAACAAGTTGAAAAGTGTTTCGACAGGCACAGCTTGGTTGAAACTAATTTAAAATAACACCTACCTCCCCAGTAATCTTTTTATACAAATGACATAACCTGATTTTAAAAATAAGAGAAAATATATGTTTTTATGCCTAGTAAATTAAACTTGAGATAATTACTAATAACAAAACTGACTTTAAATCTGTAGCGAAAGCCCTATAAAGAAATGAGTGGAAATCTAAGTTGGATGCTGTGTTGTAGACATGTCAGTCTCTGAACTGACAATTTACTATACATGTATTGAAATTTTACAATTAATTCTTAGTGTTCACACTAAACTGTCCCATCAATTGGGGATCCAAATGAATGTATACTTGAACGGTAAAAACTGATGATTATGTATAACTGGTGCCATGTTGATTCTACGTGTGAATTATAAATGGATATTTTTCACCTGCTTATATGTGCCCAGAAGGATGATCTCTTATTTGTAGCGTGACGATCTCATGATTGGCATGTTGTTGTGGTCTTATTCTCTTCGGTGTCGAGTGTGGAGCTTTTAGGATGTCATTCTGTCAGTCGTGTAGCAGGACTTGTCTCTATTCGGTGAACCCGCAGTCGTGAAGAGAAATTTATCTAGACATAGTTATAACAAGTTGTAGTTGGAATACCTTCCTCTCCACCGAAGAGAAAAAGCGTCCGTCAACCCTGAAGTATTTTGTTAGACAAAACTTAGATAATTCGGCATCGTCTCGTTTGCGTACCGCAATTAACGCCAGGGAGCAGCACGGGAATTTTCGTACCACCGAGAGTCGGCAAGTGCCGCCCCCCGACCGCCGTTGTCTGAACTATTAATTTTTCCTAAACACGGGTAGAGCGCAGCACTAATTACTGCCTTAAATTTCGTACTGCCAATAACGTCAAAACTGCCGATAAAATTACTGAACTCGCGCTGAATCTTTTGACTCAGCACAGTACCATACGACGATCAGTGAGACCGTCGTAACATATGTTGGAGTTATTACCCGTGTAGCGTGACAGATATAAGCATAATATTGAATGGCAATTGATCATTAGAATAATGAAGTTATAATATTTAAATTTGGAAGAAAGCATTAAGTTTAATATAAATAAATTAATTCATAGCAACTGTGGAAAGAAATCATTATTATAAAGAGAATACAAGTTCAAATAAAAGGAGTTACTAGTGATGAGTCATCCAAGACCAGTCTCATAACCAAAGGTTTTCAAACTATAACCCAGGAAGGTAAGAAAGTAAATAACAAAGCAGTACTGAATATGACCAAACTCACAACGAGGAAGAATAAATAGAAGAGAAACCCTAAAATAAGCCAAGATCAACCAATACAGGTTGTGTATTTCTGTAATAAAGAAGAAGATGGAGAAGATCCCAAGAAACCTGATGGCAACAAGAAGAAGATGGAGAAGATACCAGTCCCAGAAGGCAGGAGAAAAGAAGACTGAAGAAAGAAGAAGAGGGCAGCATCCTGAAGAAGATGTCATGCTCTTATAAAAGACACCCAAATCCCTATATCCCCAAAATAAATATCTAAAAATAAAAGTATAACGAAATAAAAACCACATGTATATAAATTTAAGAGAGAGGAGTGTATAAAGTAAAAGTTTCCTGTGAACTAAGATGAAACAATAATATAGTACCCATGGAACAAATCTCCATTGAAAAAACGCTAACCAATTTATTATGTTAATAAGACTATACGACCATTTAGCATTAACATAATATATAAGTGCAAAGTGAACCAGTGATAGTTTTGGGTATTATAAAAAAGGAACCTTGTGTTTCATTCTTGGCAATCACAAACATTGGATGCAATGAAATATGCATTTTCCAATGACTTAAAATAGGTATTGTGACAATATGTTGTTCATAAGACATGAATCTGTTTAAAATAACATTTTGTTTTACATGAAAAAAAAAAAAACAGAGTTCATAATACCTTTTGAACAATTAATACTATTTATTTGTTAATGACAGGGTACAATTCCCCAAAGACAATGTAAAAGACGGTATAAAAACTGTAGAATCCTACTTATAATAATAGTTAGAAATAAGAATATAAATATAAGGTTTTTTATGTATATAGTACAAGAATGTTTAAAAATGTATTAGATATAAGGCCATTTGTTTGGGCCTGAAACAACTAACATCAGAACTATAAAAATAGTTACCACTTGTAAATAGTAGAGAGTAATTAAGATGTTAGTTAGTAAAAAACCTTTTTTGTAAGCCATATTTCCATGTTTAGAAATAAGGATTGTGTTGCAAAATGTCTGACTTGAAGACAACCATTTATTTAAAAAAAAAAAAAAAAAAATTCTTTATTTGTTTTAGCTATTGTTTGTATTGTAACCAATACTAATTGTTTTTGTGTAATTTAAAAACATGTTTAATTTATAATACTATTTGTAAAAGTCAGAGAGGGTATCACACATCATATATTGTTTGTAAATTATTTTGTAAGAAAAATTGTTAAAAAATCATAGGCCAAAAGAATGGAAACCAAACTTCATCAAAACAGAGAAATTGCTCATTTAAATGCAAATAAACAAAAGGGGTTTAGACAAAATAAACTTGAGATCATGCCATATAATTGCACATACCATTTAGAGAGATTTTAATAAATTATATTCAGAATTATGAATAAAAATGAAAATGACTAAACTCAGAAATTTAGACATGGGAGTCATATATTTCAGAATAATGTTTCAGAATACAACTAATTCAATTAATTACCAGAAAATAAGGGAATAGGAACCTTTTAATACAATATAGGATTATTAATATTAAATATAACTGATAAAATGGCTGAATTTATATAATGACAGGAAGTAAATTTTAATGTTTTGACCTTTCAGAGTATACCTAACTGAAAGTGAAATTACTATTTTTTGGACAGAAAACACTATAAAATGGCATTATTTAATCTGAAAATAACCAGAATGAACTGAAAGATTAATTTAAATCAAATCTAGTGAATAAAATTGACAAATAACCAAAGTTTAGGCATTCATATAGTGAAAATGTAAAAGTGCACACAGGATGTGAAAAATATTTGAACAATGTTAAGGATAATATTATATGGGCTAAGAGTTTAATTGAAACTAAAGGAAACAGTTAGTTAATTATTGGTAGTTGAACGGTTAACATGACATACGTTTGATAACGTGGATAACCTAACCTATAATCGTCATACAAAGCGAGTGTATAGTGCGTTATTGTGAAATCGCGAGTGACTTGTAAAATACTTCTAAAACTATCATATTATAACAGAAACGATCAAGTAACACTCCATAACACAGAACAATATAAATCTACTCCGAAAAACACCACAAAACACTAGAGAACTGTATAATACTCTAACCCAAATTAGTGACGGAATCGGAGAAAGTGTTTGAACTAATAATTATACGGATACACTAAATACAACTCAGAAACAGTACACCAATCACTACACAACATTTAACAAGAGATTTGCAGAAACAAGAACAGAAATATTGCCAGAAAATACATTATTTGGAACACGGCCGGAACGAGCAACATTTTGATAGACTTGACGGCAGCCATCTTTCTTTGACAATTCCAGTGCCTCCTCTTAGTTCAACAGCTGTTGGGTGAAAACAATTATTATATTTACAAATTATTATTCAATGTCTGTGTTTATTAATAACTATTAATTTGATTGTAACGTTATACTTTTTAAATATTAGCCCGATTTCTCTGACTTTGGTAATAACTGGCTGTTTAAAGAACCCTATTTAATTTTTATATCATATATTTGTAACTTTTTTCGATATCCTGAGAATCGATACTAATCGATAAGAGTCAATATTGCTATTAATTAATAAAACATTAATACTTTTCAATACTTATTAGTTCTTTATTTCTTCAATAATACTAATTACCAATAATATAATTCTAATTGATAATCTACAAGGACTTTACCACCCGTAAGTGAAGATAACCTAAAAAATAAAAAGGTAAACAAGTATCGATTGGTTTACAGACAGTCTTATGAGTGGTGATAGATTATTTAAATTATACTAAAACTTTAATAAAAATTTTCAGAAGAGCATTACACTGTTTAAAACTTCACAGCCCTATATTAATTAATTGATCCTAATTAATTAATTAATAAAATTAAAATTTTTTTTTTTAATTATTTTTTATAAACATAATTTTTTTTTTAATTTCCTTCAAAACAATAAATTTTGTTTTGAAACTTTCGGCGAAGCTGAACATATATATTCCTTCATCAACTTTACGCTACTCGACCGGTCTTGCTACCATTGGGACTCGACCAGCTGGGAAACTTAAGGAAGTGTTTCAGGCCAGTAAGACGTCGAGAGCCACACCAAATACACACCAATTAAACACCTTACAACTTACAACTTATTTATTAATTTATTACAAATTGGCTAGCCCAAACAGTGGGGCTTGATTGCATCGGAGTCTCACACTTCACAGTAGCTTATCATCAACACACATCTATATTTATTTAATTTGTATTATTACAAATTGGCGCACAACTTTAGGGGCTTTAATTAGCGATTGGAAGGCCAATACTTTCTGCCCAATCACTAGTTGGAGCTAGGCAACAGCTACAAAGCCAGAGAATTTCAAGGGAAAATGCAACGACGTGCAACATCTAAGAAACGGGCGGCGGAGGCCGAGAAAGAAATAGAAGTTGACATGGACAACAAGGAAGCAACGCCAGTAGACGCGGAAAGTTTGTTGCCACCAGTGTTGTCCAAACAACATGAACAACCAGGGGAACAACCTGAGATGCCTACACAGACAGAGGAAGTAAATGTCCAGGAAAGACATGTAGAAAAATCCAAAGTAACGGAAGAGGATAAAATGGACAGATTCATGGAAAGACAAAATGGAGGAGAGTAACAAGAAAATGGAGGAGAATAGGAAGAAGGACACACAGTCTTTGAAAGAAGATATTAAATCTACGAAGGAAGACTTGAGTAAGAAAATGGGGAGTGATAACCAGTCCTTGAAAGAAGATTTAGGAAATAAGATCGAAACAACAAATAAGAAGCTGGAAGAGAAGATAGAAGGAAACAGCAAGAAGATGGAAGAGAAGATAGAAGAAAACAGCAAGAAGATGGAAGAAAACAGCAAGAAGATGGAAGAGAAGATGGAAGAATTGAAGAAGGATAATCAATCCACAAAAGAAGAGTTGACTGGGATGAACAAGAACATGGAAGAATTGAAGGAAGACAACCAATCGTTCAAGGAAGAATTCAAAGCGACTAAAGAAGAGTTGATTAATAAAATTGAAAATACCAATCAGAAAATAGATGAAACCAGGAAGAAGATAGAGAAGAACAACCGACAATTGAAGGAAGAGATGAAAGAAGATAACAAGAAGTTGGAAGAGAAGATGGGGGAGAAGTTGGAAGAATTGAGAGAGGACAATCAAATTTTAAGAGAAGAATTAAGAGAAGTCAATCAGGAGAATTTGGACAAACTGGACGAAAGGATGGAATTGTTGCGAGAAGAAATGAATAAGGAAATCAAGGTTAACAAAAAAGCGATGGATAAGAAGATGGAAGAAGAAAATATAATGGTCAATCGACAGATTCGAGAGATTGATGGAAAGTGCAACCAGACCGAAAAGGAGGTGAATGAATTTATAGAAGTGGTGAACATCAAGTTCACAAATATCGAAGAACATAGTCGTAGGAAGGTAGAAGAACAGAGGAAGGAAAATCAAGAAGAATTCGGAAAAGTACGCAACCAGGTCACAGAACGATGTAATGATATACAAGAGACCATGGCCAATATCACCGTTCAGGTGCGACAAAGCCGAGAGGAGATGGAAGCGATTAGAAACAGACCGACTCATTTCACCGGATTGCCCGTCAACGAAAGCCGAGAGTGGCTCAACTTCCGGCAATACAAACGCAAGCCGATGGAGTTCCTGGCCAGGGTAGAAGAATATTTGACCAAGCATAAAATTACTCAATGGAGCCATAGCAGGGAGATATTCGACGAGTCTTTCCGAGACATAACAGATAATTGGTGGATGGCCAACCGGAGTGAAATTTCCGACTACCAACAGTTCCGGAAAATGTTTAAGACAAAATACTGGTCTGAGACCACCCAGAACTTGATCCGAGACAATATTTGTAATGGAAGATACAGGTCACAATTAGGTAGCAGTATGACGGCATATTTCTTGGGGAAGGTGTGTATGGCAAAACACCTTGAGCCAGCAATCCCAGAAGAATGTTTAGTGAATAAGATATCTTATCACTATGATGAGGACATTATCAGGGCCCGGAGAGGTAGCCAGATCAAGACGATCCAGGGAATGACCGAGTTATTGGAGGGATACGAGAACGAAGAGTATTATCGGCAGAGCAGAAAGAGAAATGAGAGACCAGAAGCAAGGCCGACTACCTACCCCAATAACGGCAATAACCATGCAAGTAACCGGAACCAGCCCAGTAATTACGACGGACCTAACAACCAGCCGCGTAATAACCAGTTTAACGGTAATTTTAACGGAGTGAGGAATAATAACCCTTACCCAAATAATAGAAACAATTTTTACCAACATAATAATGTCCCATACAGTCAGAGAAATCCATATCCCAACAATAATGGTGACAGACCTTACCCACTAACCGAAATTACTATAATAATAATATTAGTAATAATAATAATAGCAATAGTAATAACCGAGTGTCGCGCCCTAGGGTAAATTTTATAAGAGCAGAAGATCGCGGACCCAGGAGATATTATCAACCGAGGAGGAGCAGCTTCCACGGCGCCGACCGAAGATGGAGGAGTGCGGAACGAGACGGCCCAAGATACGAACAGGAAAGACGAAGTACCAGCCTGGAAGATCTTGGCAGACAACCGAACAGGGCGTTAAACATTAACCAGGGTACAGAACGTCAGGAGACAAACCAGAGTTTCCCGAACGATGCCTCGGTCAATAATAACTCAAACAATGAACAAAATACTTTAAACGAGAGGAGGCAGTAATCAACAACGATGACCCGTTACTGCTTATACTTCCTGGGTTAGAAAAGGATGATTTGCAACAAGCAAACAATGATAAAAACATCACTATTATCAGTAACCATTATTTGAAAGACATACGAACTGAACTTTTGGAAGAGAACGAGAAGAGTCTCAGCAACAGTAATAATGAGATAATTTATATAACAGCGGAGGTGGAAGGAGTTCCCCCTAAAATAATGATAGACACAGGAGCTAATATTTCAATAATAAACTCCAATGAGTTGGAGAGAATACAATGTACATGTGGAAAAACTTTGCCAATGTTACCAGTCAACAACATTGTGTTGGTAGGTGCAACTGGCCGCCAGAATAAAACCATTAGGAAGCAAGTTTCCTTAAGTGTCGTTAGCCGTGATATAGCTTTAGACATGGAATTTTTAATCGCCACCGGATTACCATTTGACATCTTAGTCGGTTGCGATATTCTTCGTAGATATTCGGCAGTAATCGATCTTAATTTAAATAGAGTATCACTTTTCCCAGACGGAGTAACATGGACCGCAGATCTGGTAGGAGGCACAACTATACTTCCTAGCCCAATACATCAACAACTTCGTAAAATAAATGTTATTAGAAACAGCCCTCTTTATAAACCCATAATATACAATCATGGAGGAGAGGATTTATGGTCAGTTAAGATCCAAGAAATACGGAATTTCCAGTGCGGAAGCGATAACAAGAAGATACCAACACATCTG
This sequence comes from Magicicada septendecula, assembly GCA_034769895.1. Lineage (NCBI taxonomy): Eukaryota > Metazoa > Arthropoda > Insecta > Hemiptera > Cicadidae > Magicicada > Magicicada septendecula. Next base: position 231,509,197 of record CM068369.1, read on the forward strand.
GCCGATCGTCTAATCGCTATATATGAGAAATACAAGGCGGTGTTTTCTGATGAACCAGGGAAGGTAAAAAACTACCAGTGCCAACTTCGTTTTAAAGAAAACGTAGAGTTTAACCGGAGGTCATATCCAATAGCGCAGTCGCTCAAAGAAGCCGTGAGAACAGAGATAAACAAGATGATTGAAAACGACATAATTGAGATTAGTCAATCACATTACACTAGTCCAATTATTGCTGTTCCGAAGAAAGACGGACAAGTCCGGCTCTGTTTAGATGCGCGTGAGTTGAACAAGACAATTGTGAATGACAGAACATCTCCCGGTGAAATAGAAGAAATCTTAAAGCGTTTTCATGGTACTAACTTTATTAGCACCTGGGATACGGTCTGTGGTTATTGGCAGGTAGAGCTGCATCCACAAAGCCGCCAGTATGTAGCGTTCATTTTCGAAGGGCGCAATTACCAGTTCAAGAGACTGCCCTTCGGACTTGTCAATTCTGTCGCCATATTTGTGGCATGCATGGACCAGATTTTGGGACCAGAAGCGCTCCAATTTACCACCGTCTATGTTGACGATTTACTAATCACATCCGGAACCTGGGAGGAGCATTGTTACAGAGTGGAATTTGTACTAAACAAACTAGCGCAGAACAACATAACACTGAAGTTGGAGAAATCCAAATTCATAGCGCGCGAGGTACAATTTTTAGGCTTCAACCTAGACGACCGAGGTATTACCCCATCAGCAGAGAAAGTGGAGGCAATTCAGAGGTTCCCGCAACCAAGAAACAGGAAACAATTGCAATCTTTCCTCGGACTCTGTAACTATTACAGGAAGCTTCAGAGCCGATATTCCGAGTTGACCGCCAAGTTTCAACCACAGTTATCTGCCAAAAACAAATGGATTTGGGGTGAAGATCAAGATATTACTTTCCGATTAATAAAAGAAGAGAAATTTCTGGAGAGTGTGATACTTCGTCACCCAGATTTTAAGAAACCGTTCTTTCTAAACTGTGACGCTAGCGATCTAAGCTTAGGAACGACATTATACCAGGAAGATGAGGAGGGACAACATCTGGTAATAAGCTTCGCTAGTCGCACACTGAACCAGTGCGAAAAGAACTACAGTGTGACAGAAAAGGAATTGTTGAGCGTGGTGTTCGCATGCAGCAAGTTCCGGACGTACATTCTCGGATATCAAGTCACGGTACGAACTGATCATAAATCCATCTCGTTCCTTCGTAGGTGCAAATTGAGTCACGGCCGATTGGCTAGGTGGGTACTCGCCCTACAAGAATATGACCTGAAATGTGAATACATTCCAGGAAAGAAGAACGTGGTAGCGGATGTGTTGTCACGTATAAATCTGGAAGATCAGACTTTCGAGGGAGAGAAGGAGAGCTTAGTAAAAATTTATAACATATTCACGACCAGAGCCGATTTACAAGCTTTGTTAATAAACATCAGAATCCATCAGCAGTCTGATCCTAAGCTGAAAAACATTGTGAGTCGTTTGGAAGCCAATGATGAAACCATTTCTAAATATTACCACCTTAACAAGGGAATTTTATTCATAAAAACCGCATTGGACGATGAGACATGGAAGGTGATAATCCCGCACCAAATAGAAAAGGAGGTCATCATCGATTACCATGTCAGGTATGGTCACATGGGAGCGTTAAAAGTGATACAAGCTCTAGAGGAAAATTGTAAGATCAAGAATATCAACCGCAAGGTGAGGACATACATCAAGTCCTGTAAGATCTGCCAATGTGCAAAAGTAAACAATGAAAAGACAGAGGGTATCATGATACCGATAACGTCTAACGCAAAACTGGAAAAAGTGTTTTTGGATATCTGCGGGCCATTTCCCCGTAGCGGTGGTCGACACAGATATAAATACTTGGTAATCATAATGGATCACTACACCAAGTATATAAAGCTATATCCGGTTAATCGGGCAACAACAGCAAAGGTTTTGGCGGTGATTATTGATTTGTATATCCCAGAGATCGGTAGACCATCTTCTATTATTACCGACCATGGTACACAGTTTAAGGGGAGGAGATGGCGAGACACTTTATTAGCACTTGGGGTCAAAACGTATAAGACATCAGTCTACCACCCAAGTAGCAATCCGGCTGAGAGAGTACTAAGAGAAGTGGGTAGGATATTGCGCACGTACTGTCACAACCAACAGAAAAAGTGGCAAGAGTACCTAACAGCGACAGAAACATTCCTAAATTACGCCCACCATCCAGCTATAGGAATTCCACCGTACTCAGCCATGTATGAGAAGCCGACTCCCCGAGACATTGAACAAATCATTGAATTTCCAACGAACAACAATAGGAAATTCAACCAGTTGAAGTTTTACAATAAGGTAGCAGAAGATCAGGAAAAACGGCAAGCCAAATACCAGAAGGCAATAGGGCGAATTGTGACATATAAAGAGGGTGAAAAAGTCCTCCTAAAAAATAGAGAGCTGCCTAGCACCTTAGAAGGCATAACCAAAAAACTACTATTACTATATACTGGCCCATATGTTGTGGTAAATGATAAGCATAACAATACATATGAGTTGAAGGAAATTGTTTCAGGAAAAAATCAAAGGAGTGTACAATCAAGCTTCTATGAAGAAATATTATGAAGAATGAGTTGTGAGTTTTAGGAATTTAGAATTTATATTATAAAAAATTCAAAAATAATGTAAGTACATCTTACAACCTAATATTTTGAAAAGAACATTCTGGAGAATTATAAGAAAAAGGAATTTAGAATTTTTATTGAAAAAATTCAAAAATATGTAAGAACAACTTACACCCTAATAATTTTGGAACAAACTTTATGGAAGAAAGAAAAAGAAGGACTTTTGAATTGAAATATAATTATAAAAATTTAAAATTGAGTAAGTACTTCTTACTACAACCTGATAATTTAGAACAAAACTTTATGGAAGAAAGAGAAAGAGAGAGAATTTTGAACTTAATATTAAAAAATTTAAAATTAAGCAAGCACAGCTTACTACCACTGGATTATGAGAAAAACATTTTTGAAGAATTAAGAAGAAAGGAATTTTGAAGTTAATATACAAAAAATTTAAAAATGAAGTAAGACCAACTTACTATAACTAAGTTTAGGAGAAAACTTTATGGTAAATAATTAAGAAGAATTTGAATTTGGAGAAATACCAAAACATTCAGAAATAATGGTAAAATCACAATACTATAAACAATTCTGAATGAAACAATTCTGGGAATAAATGAATTAAACAGAATTTGAATGTTGATAGAACGTCAGTACTTTGAAACAAGATAAGATCAACATATTACAAGGATTTATGAGAAATATTTTTCAATTAAATAAAAGGAATAGTTTGAATTTTACATTAAAACTAACCAAGTTCCAAAAAATAATTATGTGTCAATTATGATTGAATTGAGAAGAAAATAAAGTGATTAATTCAGAAAAGAGAATTAACGTTAATCCAGAATAAATGCTAGACATTCACAATAGCATCTGAAGGAGTAGAGAAGAATAACACAAAAGAGTGTAGTATGCAAGAAAAGAAAAAATTTGGAAGCAAAGAGACTAATTACCTATGAAACGATAATAAAAACAGTTAATTAAGAGCAAAGAAGAACAACTCATACCAAATAGATGGAGAAGATGATTTTGAACCAATGATAATAATAAGACCTATATGAAATGCAAAGAGAATAAATACCACATGAAATATAATATAAATGAATTAAGGTTAATGAATGCGAAGGTGGATTAATAACTTTCTAAGAGAAAGGAAAGAACCAAAATGTTTAAATAAAATGATCAATATAACAACCTGTATATCTAATGTAAAGATACAATGTCAAAAAATTAAATATAATATATTAAGACCATTCAAATAATGAATACGAAAGACTATTTATAAAGACCATGCTAATACTATGAATAACCAGAAGAAAGTATAAAGAGAATTCAGATGGAGAAGAAAGAGAGTTACATTGTAAACAGTAACCAGAATTATTAAAAGAAAGGTTTTCAACCATAATTAAAATAAATATATCAGACAAGTTAAGAGTTTTGAAAAAATATATATGTAATGAGTATAATAATGATTATGAAGATTTATTAAGATAGAAAATGTGAGATAATCTGAGAGACTACGAAGTGGATAATCCAAAGATACTTTTATTAGTCGAAAATGAGACTACTTTTTATTTATTTGTTCGATGACTGACTGAAGATAATTCCAGCAGCATTATGTTTTTTTTGAGCAGGGATGGATATGCCCCTGTACTCAATTTATAGAAGTGGTGTATGGCCAGCAGAGAAGTAGCGTACAGTGCCCCTCTGATCTGCCCCAGCCCACGTGATAGGGAATGTTAGGGAATAAATATCCCAAGGATACAACACGAAGTTGATATAGGAAGAAAATGTATTACAATTATAATATATCTCAGAAGACACTAACTATCCGAAAAGGATCAGTAGTAAGACAAGTAACCATATATATAAAATTAATAAAACTCTAATATAAAAAAGTCGATATAAAAATGGAGAAGAAAATGAATTATAAGAAATGATGAAATTATCATAAGAAATTATTTCATCCATAAACATGTCTGAAATAATTACTTCTGGAGGAGAGCAATCTGTAGCGTGACAGATATAAGCATAATATTGAATGGCAATTGATCATTAGAATAATGAAGTTATAATCTTTAAATTTGGAAGAAAGCATTAAGTTTAATATAAATAAATTAATTCATAGCAACTGTGGAAAGAAATCATTATTATAAAGAGAATACAAGTTCAAATAAAAGGAGTTACTAGTGATGAGTCATCCAAGACCAGTCTCATAACCAAAGGTTTTCAAACTATAACCCAGGAAGGTAAGAAAGTAAATAACAAAGCAGTACTGAATATGACCAAACTCACAACGAGGAAGAATAAATAGAAGAGAAACCCTAAAATAAGCCAAGATCAACCAATACAGGTTGTGTATTTCTGTAATAAAGAAGAAGATGGAGAAGATCCCAAGAAACCTGATGGCAACAAGAAGAAGATGGAGAAGATACCAGTCCCAGAAGGCAGGAGAAAAGAAGACTGAAGAAAGAAGAAGAGGGCAGCATCCTGAAGAAGATGTCATGCTCTTATAAAAGTCACCCAAATCCCTATATCCCCAAAATAAATATCTAAAAATAAAAGTATAACGAAATAAAAACCACATGTATATAAATTTAAGAGAGAGGAGTGTATAAAGTAAAAGTTTCCTGTGAACTAAGATGAAACAATAATATAGTACCCATGGAACAAATCTCCATTGAAAAAACGCTAACCAATTTATTATGTTAATAAGACTATACGACCATTTAGCATTAACATAATATATAAGTGCAAAGTGAACCAGTGATAGTTTTGGGTATTATAAAAAAGGAACCTTGTGTTTCATTCTTGGCAATCACAAACATTGGATGCAATGAAATATGCATTTTCCAATGACTTAAAATAGGTATTGTGACAATATGTTGTTCATAAGACATGAATCTGTTTAAAATAACATTTTGTTTTACATGAAAAAAAAAAAAACAGAGTTCATAATACCTTTTGAACAATTAATACTATTTATTTGTTAATGACAGGGTACAATTCCCCAAAGACAATGTAAAAGACGGTATAAAAACTGTAGAATCCTACTTCTAATAATAGTTAGAAATAAGAATATAAATATAAGGTTTTTTATGTATATAGTACAAGAATGTTTAAAAATGTATTAGATATAAGGCCATTTGTTTGGGTCTGAAACAACTAACATCAGAACTATAAAAATAGTTACCACTTGTAAATAGTAGAGAGTAATTAAGATGTTAGTTAGTAAAAAACCTTTTTTGTAAGCCATATTTCCATGTTTAGAAATAAGGATTGTGTTGCAAAATGTCTGACTTGAAGACAACCATTTATTAAAAAAAAAAAAAAAATTCTTTATTTGTTTTAGCTATTGTTTGTATTGTAACCAATACTAATTGTTTTTGTGTAATTTAAAAACATTTTTAATTTATAATACTATTTGTAAAAGTCAGAGAGGGTATCACACATCATATATTGTTTGTAAATTATTTTGTAAGAAAAATTGTTAAAAAATCATAGGCCAAAAGAATGGAAACCAAACTTCATCAAAACAGAGAAATTGCTCATTTAAATGCAAATAAACAAAAGGGGTTTAGACAAAATAAACTTGAGATCATGCCATATAATTGCACATACCATTTAGAGAGATTTTAATAAATTATATTCAGAATTATGAATAAAAATGAAAATGACTAAACTCAGAAATTTAGACATGGGAGTCATATATTTCAGAATAATGTTTCAGAATACAACTAATTCAATTAATTACCAGAAAATAAGGGAATAGGAACCTTTTAATACAATATAGGATTATTAATATTAAATATAACTGATAAAATGGCTGAATTTATATAATGACAGGAAGTAAATTTTAATGTTTTGACCTTTCAGAGTATACCTAACTGAAAGTGAAATTACTATTTTTTGGACAGAAAACACTATAAAATGGCATTATTTAATCTGAAAATAACCAGAATGAACTGAAAGATTAATTTAAATCAAATCTAGTGAATAAAATTGACAAATAACCAAAGTTTAGGCATTCATATAGTGAAAATGTAAAAGTGCACACAGGATGTGAAAAATATTTGAACAATGTTAAGGATAATATTATATGGGCTAAGAGTTTAATTGAAACTAAAGGAAACAGTTAGTTAATTATTGGTAGTTGAACGGTTAACATGACATACGTTTGATAACGTGGATAACCTAACCTATAATCGTCATACAAAGCGAGTGTATAGTGCGTTATTGTGAAATCGCGAGTGACTTGTAAAATACTTCTAAAACTATCATATTATAACAGAAACGATCAAGTAACACTCCATAACACAGAACAATATAAATCTACTCCGAAAAACACCACAAAACACTAGAAAACTGTATAATACTCTAACCCAAATTAGTGACGGAATCGGAGAAAGTGTTTGAACTAATAATTATACGGATACACTAAATACAACTCAGAAACAGTACACCAATCACTACACAACATTTAACAAGAGATTTGCAGAAACAAGAACAGAAATATTGCCAGAAAATACATTATTTGAAACACGGCCGGAACGAGCAACATTTTGATCGACTTGACGGCAGCCATCTTTCTTTGACAATTCCAGTGCCTCCTCTTAGTTCAACAGCTGTTGGGTGAAAACAATTATTATATTTACAAATTATTATTCAATGTCTGTGTTTATTAATAACTATTAATTTGATTGTAACGTTATACTTTTTAAATATTAGCCCGATTTCTCTGACTTTGGTAATAACTGGCTGTTTAAAGAACCCTATTTAATTTTTATATCATATATTTGTAACTTTTTTCGATATCCTGAGAATCGATACTAATCGATAAGAGTCAATATTGCTATTAATTAATAAAACATTAATACTTTTCAATACTTATTAGTTCTTTATTTCTTCAATAATACTAATTACCAATAATATAATTCTAATTGATAATCTACAAGGACTTTACCACCCGTAAGTGAAGATAACCTAAAAAATAAAAAGGTAAACAAGTATCGATTGGTTTACAGACAGTCTTATGAGTGGTGATAGATTATTTAAATTATACTAAAACTTTAATAAAAATTTTCAGAAGAGCATTACACTGTTTAAAACTTCACAGCCCTATATTGATTAATTGATCCTAATTAATTAATTAATAAAATTAAAAAAATTTTTTTTTAATTATTTTTTTATAAACATAATTTTTTTTTAAATTTCCTTCAAAACAATAAATTTTGTTTTGAAACTTTCGGCGAAGCTGAACATATATATTCCTTCATCAACTTTACGCTACTCGACCGGTCTTGCTACCATTGGGACTCGACCAGCTGGGAAACTTAAGGAAGTGTTTCAGGCCAGTAAGACGTCGAGAGCCACACCAAATACACACCAATTAAACACCTTACAACTTACAACTTATTTATTAATTTATTACAAATTGGCTAGCCCAAACAGTGGGGCTTGATTGCATCGGAGTCTCACACTTCACAGTAGCTTATCATCAACACACATCTATATTTATTTAATTTGTATTATTACACCTGTAATGTATAATTTAACTCATATAAGAAATTAAACAAAAAAGTAAGTATATTAATAAGTATTAAATCAATTTATTAAGTAATTGAGATATATGAAGATCTGAATTACATAAAAATTTGATTTAATAAGAATAAATAAATGTAATTTATTTTGAATAATGCTTCTTTTTTCAAGGTCTAATCTTGGACAAGAAAACCTTTTTTGATAAACGTTTTTAACAACTGCAGTTTAACAGTATAATAATATTAATCTGTTCTCATGTTGGACGATCTGCTACGTTATGTTTATTAGTAAATTACATAACATTGTTTACAAACATTAAAACTTAACATTATCGCTGACATTTAATAAATTTTCCTGTCACCGATGGTTTATATTTAGTGTTATTCATGTGGAGTATATTCTTGTGTGGCATATAAATATTGTGTTGTGACATTCTTTATAATTTTGTTGCTCTTTTTAATCGTTTGGTCGTACACACCACACTCGCCAAAATCCTTCTACAACATTTTTACCAAGTTTCAGCAGATTATCTTATTTTGTATAGAAACTTTAATGTAAGTTATTTAATCTTGGATTGTAGGTTTAAAAACCAAATTAATCAATTAAATGTTAAACTATGGATCCAATACAGCGGAAAACAGTTTTGAATCGGACATTTTAAGCGATGGAAATTAATAACTTGCACATATTTTTTAAGCAAACTTCATATGTAAATAGTGTATTTCCATGGATTAAAAATGGTAGCTGGAAAAATTAAAAATCAAAGTAGTAACGTTCAGAAGTAAACGTGTGAAAACTGACTTTAAAGTAACAACCAAGATTATTAAAACTGTACTTGTCTCCAGCGTGAGCGCGTATGTCTATTGAATTTTGAATTTTGGTTTCATTAGGAAAGGAGGGGCATGTAAACTGAACACCCTTACGATAACACACACACACACACACACACACACACACACACACACACACACACACACACACACACACACACACACACACACACACACACACACACACACACACACAAATCGATACGTTACGCTCTACTTACATTTTTCAAAACGTATAGAAGTCGAGAGAACAAATGCGTACAAACATAAAAACATTTAGAGAAGAAGATACGCAAATCCACACGATTGTCGAGTGAGAATTACTTTGTGAATTGAATTCTCTTACAGTTATCACCAATATTTTTTTTTTACTTTATCATAACAACATTTACCGTTGTCCGCATTGTTGCTTCTAACGGTTTCAGCTGCATAATATTCACGTAAACTGTACTAAACTTTGTTAGTATTAAAACAAATACAACATTTTCAACAAAACACACGTGGAAAATATTGCTACATGAATAGCGACCTTTGAAATGAATACTCAGTTTTATACCGGTATGGTAAAAAAGTGTGTTCGAACTTTGAAATAAAAGCTTAGTTCTACACCAGAAACGGTAGAAAGTTACATGTTTTACCCAAATTTCATTTAAATCATAAAAAACATTTTGTTAAACAATATTCTATTCACATTGTTTACAACGAACAATAACAATCAATAGTTGAATTGAATAAAAAAACACTGGGTAAGTTCTACACATGAAGAACCAAGTGTTTGTTTCTTAAATTCAAGTACTGTATTAGTAAAATGTTCTACCAAATGCCGAGCAATCATTCCATAAGTGTAATAATTAACAATCAATAAAATTTATTAACAGAGAGTTAAAAATAAATACATATTTAAAAGAAATTAAACTGCTCTTACTTACCTGTAGAGTCTGACAATTTTATGAAAGACGCATAAAATTACAGTGATGTTTATCACTGAAACGTGTTTGTTTATTTTTCATTTTCGATCATTCAATGCTACATATAGCTAACAGAGCATCAAATTATTAGCTGACGGGCTATTATATTCCATTGCATAATCAAAATTGCACTCGACGTTACGAGTACGTATTACAAATGTCTAATTAGCTTATTTTATTCCTTTTTTTCATAGCAATTAAAGACTTAAAAGTACTGATACTCTTTTAGTAGTGATGTAGCCTATGTAGTATCTACTTGGTATTTATTAAGATCTTTTTGTGTTATGAATTTTTTTAATTACACTTACGTTTTAATACGTTTGTGTATTTTTTAAAGAAAAGACTTTATCGTTTTAAGCTAATTAAATTTTAAATGTCATTAGTTCCTTAATTTGATTTAAAATAAATATTTTGTTTGTATTCAGTGAACTGTTAACTTTTTTTTAAATGTATGTCATGACGTTTCTTACTTTTAATTCTAAGGATTAAAATTTTAGTAGATTTAGTAGCTAAAAAACGTTGCTTAAATATAAAATACATTTTATGGAAATAAATTATGTATACCTATTAAAAAAAAAGAATGTCATGACGTTTTTTACTTTTAATTCTATCTGTTACTTTTAATTACTTTGACGGTGAATATCTGTTGTAGCAGACTTTTGGGTACATCCGTGCATGTAATGTTTACAAGAATCCCAAAAACCCCAACATATATGCTTATGTACCCAAAAACCTGCCACACGGAAAGGACACGCTAACAGAGTTTTTGACGCATATAAACAGTATCCACGCAAAAAGAGTTCTCTATGGAAACGGAGACAGACAACGGCATTCCATTCCTTGACCTTTTCATAAAGAAGAAAAACTATCACCTCAACTTTTTCACATACAGAAAACCTACACACACAAACAGATACTTACACAGACAGTCCCATCACCACCCAGCTCAGCTACAGTCTGTAGTGAAGACACGTATACACAGAGCCCTACACCTACCGGACGAGGAACATAGGAAACAGGAGCTAAACACTTTCAAGGAGACACTGTTTTTCAATGGATACACCCAAGCCGATTTAAACAACGCCATCAAACAAAAGAAGACAAAGAAGAGTAACCGGAGAAAGAAACATTGGAGCACATTATCAGCTTAACGTTACCGTGTATAAAGGGCACAGCAGACATAATAGGGAGAATACTCAAGAAACATTACATCAGGATGACATTCAACACGCACAAAAAATCAACGCCTTTCTACAAAATCCGAAGGACCGCATACACTTAGAGGGCAAGGTATATTCCCAAATACCATGCAAAAACTGCGAGAGATCTTATATCGGCCACTCAGGGAGAAATACACGTCAACGAGTCCACGAACACGAATTGGCAATAGCAAAACGAGAAGATAACACATACCTAACGAAGCACGCCAAGGAAACAGGACACACTTTTGATTTCAAAAACACAAAAACTTGGCACGAACCAACTATAAGAAAGTCATACAGTACAGAGAAGCCATTGAAATACACCGGAAACGAGGAGGAGCGGTCAATGACAGAAACGAATATACAAAACTAGCGACAACTTGGAAATTCCTAACTGACAGTTGTAACAAGACCAAAATCTGTACTTTTAAAGACAAATAATAAACCATGAAGAGTAGCACAAATATAGAAACAAGCAGTATTATTAACATCAAGTAAAATTGAATTCCCAAATAGAAAGGAAGGTGTATACCAAATTAACACACCAAACCCAATAACTGACATGACTATGACCAAAAACTATACTAGTTAGACAATACCCAGATAGATTAGGAGAAGTAAATAAAGAAAATAATGATAAAACAAAGAGTACAGTATAACTTTAGAGTAAATAATATGTAACAAATGTATAGTAACTAGTTCACTAAATGTAATTAAGAATAAGAGGTAAAGTGATTCGAGGTAAAATAAAAAAATGCAACAGTGTCAAAGTAAAAAACAGTGAAAATAATCAATAACCATCCCACAGACAATATAATAAGGATGATGATCAAAGACGAATAAAGACAGATCCAAAATGGACTGTAAACACAGATATAATATTGTTATTTGTTAATCACACAGACAATTGTTTAAAAGTGTGTTGTTATTTAGCATTAGGTGAAGTTGTAGTCATTAAGACATGATTTATATTTAAGAGTTTTGTTTAGTTTTGAAGGAGTTAATATTACTAGAAAGCAAGGAATAAACAAGTTCAAATAATAATTTCCCAAAATGTCATATCAATCAGCCATCCATAATTCTAAAATGTTCTGTTTTGTAAAAGTAAAATCCCCAAAACTAGATTAAGTTACAAATACAGGTCATGAGTGGTACCAAATTGTTCATAATTTTACCAGAGAAAACAACATGTAAATTATATTAAGTCTGATTATGTAATAATTAAGGAGTAATTTGGTTGTAAAATATAAAAATAATGTATTTTTTATAATCGGTGTCATGTGACACTTAAACCTCACAAAATGGACCAATAAGGATCATATTAATTTCTGGTCAACTCAGTGAAATAAGAAGAAATTAAAAACACTTTATTGTTAGACACGAGAGAGTTCGGTTGAGTTCAGTGCACATACAAAAATGACAAAATTTATATAAGGGAATCTAATCTGAGAAGAAAGAAAATTTACTGAATTAATGAAAAATAATATCCAAAATTAATTAAAAATAATATTAATAATGAAGATATAACTAAGCACGGAACAACTAACAAGAAAGAAGAATAAAATAAAACTAAATAATAAACAGTGAATATCTCTACAAGTTCAACTAACCTACAGGTAATATCCAATCTACGATTTAGCACTATCAACACTAAGAACGACCCAACAACATTTGCAACTGATAAAAATATTATTGCACAAAGAAAATATAAGTAATAAACAGTGAACACTTAGTGACATTTATTTTATTAATAAAATCAGTGGGTAACCATTTTACACGATTAACAGCAGACCAAATAGACGCCATATTGCCTTCGTCAATTCTTCAAGCCCATGATGCTTTGCGGCATTAGACTAAATTAAAGGATTTCTAGTAATGTATTTAAAATTTTAATTACCAGTATTTCTGTTGTGTTAGATGATAAGTATTATTATATTTGTACTGTAATGTACTCCTTGTTTTTCTTTTAATGTAAATGAACCTTGCATAGCAGTCACAAGAACTTGACTTTATAATATCAATTTAAAAAATTAAGAAATCGACCCCTGAGACAGAATCGATCTGTACTATTGTTAATATCGAATACATAATTTTCCAAAAACGTGAATAAAAGAAATATTGAACCTTATTATTATCAAATACAATTCCATGTGTTTTATTTCTCGAAAGAATTAAATTAATAGGATTCTCGCTGAACGAGCGAAGACCGGAGATAACTAGCGTGTGGTAATTCCGAAGATAAGTACAAAAATAGAAATAACCTCAATCGGTACGTTCGAGATGGTAATCGAAGGTACTTATTAAAGAATTGTAACCGTGTTATTCAAACGCCTGAGGCAGATAGCGAATAATTTTATTCGCCGAATCATAGAAAAATCGATGAAAGAAATCAAAAACCTAAACAAACCAACAAATAAATATAATTAACATACATACGAGTGTAGGGGCTTATGAGAGTTCTAACGCGGAAGTGACGTCATCCCCCACCTTTTTGGCGCAAAATTAAAAAATTGTGGTGGCGGGGGTAGATTTCCGGTGCTGTTTGCCGCCCATGCCAGAGGTAAGGATTGATTGGGGGGGTAGTGCGGGTGTCCCACGTGACAGTGGTGGGCGTGACGAATGTGTGAGTCGTAGGTCGGGCATGTTGTCGGCGTCCGCCATTTTGTCGGGCGTCGTTGTTGTAGGGTAGGGGGTATCTGTGCGTTGATTGGTGGATGTATGGCCGTCGTCCGCCGTCCGCCGCCCAGCCGCGGCCACGTCGTGGTCTGATCGCCGCCTGGACGTAGATAGGGGAGGGGTGTATCGTCCATGTTGTAAATTTTGTCTGCCATGTTGTCGGGCGGATATCGATTGGTGGTCTGCGATGTTGGAAAAGTCGATGTTGCCAACTTGTGCATGTGTAAGAGTGTACGGGTTTAGCGTCGGCCATGTTGTCAGCTCGTTCAGGTGTTATAGTGTACGGGTTTTAGATATGTACATGTCGTCATATTGTCGGGCGGATATCGCTTGGTCGTCGGCCATGTTGGAAAAGTCGATGTTGCCAACTTGTGCATGTGTTAGAGTGTACGGGTTTAGCGTCGGCCATGTTGTCAACTCGTGCATGTGTTATAGTGTACGGGTTTAGATATGTACACCGCCGTTCGGATATCGTCGATGCGAAGAGACTGAGTGACGTGTATTGCATTGTTGCCAACTTGTGAACTGTGTTAAATTTGAACGTTTGTAAATTCGAATGTGTGTGTGTGTGTGTGTGTGTGTGTGTGTGTGTGTGTGTCTTTGTGGTAAGTATATATTATAAAAATAAAAAATGTGCACATCATCACTGTGTTCCACGAAACTCTCAATGACTTGATCCTTCAGTGCATAATTGAAAATTAATTCACTTGTAAAAATTGAATATCACACATTTGTGCATAGAAGATAAGTATTACTATATATAATATTCTGATTGACACTTCACTTGTAAAAATTATGCAGCACGCATCATGCATGGGAAAAGGATAGTTGAAAATAAACAATTAAGCAAAGAAAAATTTACATATATAAACTGTTTATATTATTCTGGTAGGTATGTAATATCTTTGAGTTAATTTGTATAACATTGTGAGATAGGATGCAATTCGTGGATGATGTAATCGACTCCCGCTGAGACCTTCACACAGCATGCACGTGTGGAGTTATTTATATCCGCTTACAACAGGATGCTGAGTGACCATCTGTTATCGCAGCGTGTGAACGTAGCGAGGGCGGGTGGCTTTATTTAACTTAGACGTACATAAATTTGTTTAACCGTGTGAAACAGGATGCGACCCAAGCTGATATTCGGTAGTGGTCGTCCTTGACTTTGGGTGTGGCTATCCATAGCAGCTTTTGTTTAACCGTATGAAACAGGATGCGACCCAAGCTGATATACGCTAATGGTCGTCTTTGACTTTGTGTGTGGTTAACCATAGCAGCTCTAACGTCTTTATGTGTTCCTTTTTTTTGTCATCGGGCGTGCATTAGCTTTTACCATCTCTTTCGCGTTGATCCTTGAGTGGGATTTTCGCTATTGTATAAAAGCTGAACGAATTTCTCTCAACGGCACATCATTCGTCGAAACTCAAGTGGAACTCGTACAGGGTGAGTTTTTGTTGAAATTATTCTTTAGTTTCTAAAGTGTATTATCATCAAGCAATTATTTTAAATAAAATTGATTTTTTTAATTTGTTGTATGTAATAACACATGAACGGACGTTGTGGAACGCTCGTTCTAGCATGTATATTGAGTGGTGAATAGTGTTAATGTTCGAAGGACCAATGAAATTAAATACAATAAAATGTTGAAGCAATACCGTTTAATTAAAAACAATTAAAATACATGTAATCAAAATATATTACAATTTAAAATACATAATATGTAAACGCACACAGTAGTGACAATTACTGTGACAATTACTATGTAATGACAATTACAAAATACATAATTTGTAAACATGTGTAATATGACAATTGTGTACAATTAAATCAATTTAAATATGTGTAAGCAAAATATATAATATGTAAACGCACACAATATTGACAATTACTGCGACAATTACTATGAAGTGACAATTACAAAATACAATAAACACATGCACAATGACAATTGTGTACAATTAAATCAAATGAATTATGTGTGAGCACATTATATTATAAGTTAAAGTACAATATGTAAACGAACACACAATTGTGTATAATTAAAACAAATGAAATGTAATACATCTAAGTACACTAAGTACAAGTTAAACTACATAATATTTAAACATCAGCACAATGACAATTGTGTACAATTAAATCAAATGAAATAAGTGTAAGCACTGTGACCCCTCTTTCCTTTTATGCATTTTTATGAGTATAAAACAACTTCAAGGCACTCACAGTATTAATAATGTTTTAACACTAATAAGTTTCCTCTATGGGAGTTCTCACAGGTAAATTTCTTACTGTAAAGTTACTTAAAGACCACCCCGACAGTCTGATGCATGAATGGGCATAACACTACCTAACGACGCACTAACTTTTAGCCATTAACTTTTAACATTCTACACATTTATCATGACAATGACAATTACAGTACCTCTCACACTATTATAGTAATAATAAAAGGAACCTGGGCTATATACTGAACATTAAGTAAATTTTCTTTTAATATAAAAACTGTCGGATCGCACTCACATAATTACGTCTTTTTATACGGTTGCATACACCTTGTTATTAATTATCCATTTAATATGAATTACTTTTAAACACATAAAATAATGCAATTCTTACCGGGAGTCGCTTAAGTTTCAGCAAGCCATAGTAGATGCGGAGAAACTACGCCGTAACTGTTCGGAGAGCGAAGTCGATGTATTTCGTAGCTGGGCGATGAACTGAACTGCCGTCACCGACAGAGCAAACCGACCCCTTACTACGAGTTGCGCGCGCAACCGTACACTTTCACGTACACTTACATAGCAGTACAAGGGTCATTCCGAATAATTGGCAAAATTTTACAATTAAATATTCTAGAATATTCAACGGCCGGAAGATACCGGCACACCCCCACCCCGGGCAACCCGGTTGCCCCATTCTGAAACTCGGGAAAGTACCCTGCAGTGTTCCCCCTTCTTAAAAACTCTGGTGGGCTTCGTGGATAAGGTGGCCCGGCGGCACTTGCTCTCAGGAGAACAGACATCCCCATGCGACCCTCTCCGCTATCCCAACCCCACGGGACCGCCCCAACACGTCACCCTCCCCGGTGACCATCACCTACTCCCACCGGTCCCACTCACATACTCGTCCTAAGACCAAACAAGGTATCTCCCACCTTGATATGTGAGCGACCGTAATACTCCTCGTCCATCACTTGGACCGACCAGCCACATGCACCCACAAGGCATCTCCATCCTTGCCATATGGCTGGCCCACCTCCCTACACAAGGGCGGACGGCCCCGCTCAGCCAGACAGAGAGGACCGCACCAAGGGCACACGAACATTAATCTCAACTTTTACTCAACAAAAAGGCCATAACTATATGGGGGGTTTACTTCTTCACCGACGTCGATACAAAATGAACACCATTATCTCTTTCAACAAAAACACCAGGGAAACAACCGGAGAATGCGGCATGGCACGACCCTACACCTACCAAAAATCGAAATCAAACCAATATGAACCAGGAAACAACAGCACGCTATCACTCTCCATCATAACCAAAACAGGGGAACTTACAATCTCCCAGACCACGACCATCTCGAGGACCACAATCTACTCACTTCCGGCAAGTCTCTCTACTTCCTTATCGATAGTTTTTTTTTTTTTTTTTACTAAGGGGAGGGGTAGGAAAATCGGGAAGATGAAACGGGGCAAGGATCATTAAAGGTCAATATCTAGGACTGAGGGTAAGGACCTGGTTCCCTCCAAAAATAAGGATGAATGGAGGAAACCAAGGCTCGCGTGGGCAGGGGCGCAACCCTGAAATAGATGAACACCACTGGGAGTGTGGGGAACATCTACCCGCTACCCGTTAACCTCTTCTTCTTACCTTTCTGTGACGGACTTTCGGTACCCGTTCCTTTCGGACACCACTCTCTAAGAAATTATCTCGTGTTGAGCTGTACTGACTGGTTTTTCGGAATTAGAATCAGGCAACTTACTTTACTACTTTCACTCCGCTTTGGATTATGCTCATCACCTAACTCCTCTGCTACAATTTCTTCCTTTTCTACTTCTTTCTTTTCTACAATTTCTCCTTCTTCGTCCACATAATCCAAATCAACATCATGACACTGCACCTCCTCAGCATCTTCCAGTTGCTCCTTTGATCCATTTTCAACAGCGTCTTCGCTCAGCTCCTCACCAATTTCTTCCTCACATTGGTCACCAGCCGCTTCACAAACTTCTTCACTCACCTCTTCTCCAATCTCATTTTCCTCAACACGTTCATCATCACCATCACGTCCACTACCACCATCCGAACACTGCACATCTTCATCCTCTAGTTGCTCACCTGGTCCGCATGAAACTTCTCTCCGTTCCTCGGAATCCTCAACACTACTTACAGAAGGCGTCTGCACATCTTCACACACTACATCACTCTCACTCACAAACTCTACAACGCTGCCACCAAATTTCTTTTCAACTTCTACCTCCTCTACTTCTACCACACTTGCGGCATGAACATCCCCTTGTCCATCCACAACCTCAGAAACACTTGCAGCCCGGACATCCCTGTGTCCATCTGCAACTTCAGACTCTACAGTCTCCCACACACCTACAACTATACCTCCGTGTGCAGCATCCGCAGACCGCTCTTCTGACTCTTCCTTCGATTCCTCTCCTTCACCACTCTCAGCAACTACAACGTCCTCAACGTTTTCCACCCTGGAATCCAGCTGTCCAGGTTCCTGTGCAATGACTAAACTAATTTCTACTGGCGATGGTGAAGATACACCATCAAGTGACTTCTCATATCCCTGCGTGGGCGGTGACGATATCACAGGATCTAGATCCCTCACGAACCGAGATGGAAATACCGGAACAAATTCTGCGGCCTCTGGATTCAACCATGACGTCCTCTTCGAGTCCGGTAATTCAGTATTAACTGACGCGTTCTTATCCTCTTGTATTGTTCCCACGAAGTAATTCACTAAACCAGTTGAAGTGAATATGGCACTAAAGTATGGCCTTCTTGTACTTTGCGTCTATGTTTTGTAATTCTTCTATTGGATATTTAACACCAATTATTATTTCCTTAATTTTTTTATATTCTATCGCGCTAATGGTCGCAAACTTTGGAACGAATGATGCCATTTTACAATGAAGAATTTATATTTTGCTTGCGCGTCTGTCAAGGTCTGAATGAATAACACTCGTTCGTAGAGGTATAAATAGGGAGGTAGTTGAGGAGGGGGAAACCGGAGAGTGCATGGAGATGGGGATGCATTTAACGCACAGTAAGCAGTTATTTTTAACCGTGTGAATAGGATGGAAGCTGCTTTCCCACGCTATGTTCAGCGGGTAGGTGGGGGGAGGCGACTCGGTTATTTTTTTTAGACAGGGTGATGTCATCGACTACACTCGAACGTGTGGGAACAAGTCGATGGTGCTAATTTTTTTTATGCGTGTAGACAGGATGATGTAATCGACAGAAAGCGACAGATGATATTTTTACGATGCTAAATAAAACAACAATGTAGGCAATTAGTAATTTACCAGAAACCTAAAGATTAGTCTAAAATCCGATACAACCCACTCGCGTAAAGCGTGTACGCTTTGATTTGTACATATTTCCGGAAATAAGCGGTGCACGAGACAGGCTGTTCCGTGTATTGAACGTAATTGTTCGAGTTTAGGACAACCGAAATCTTCTAAATTTATAATATTAAAATGTACAATACGCTTGTCTAGAAATCTTTTTTTCTGTAATCCTTTTACGAACACATAGTTAAAAGGAAACATGTACTTTACTAATATCGACACAAGATGTTCGTACGATGTGTCCCCGTCCGCCCACTCTATTCTATCATAATGCTCCGTTAACCAACGTTTTGTCCTCATGTGTTTGTGATTCAAAACGAACGTGTTTACTGGAGGTGCAAATATCCAATGCCTGCTGGCAAATGCGGTGATGTCCATAACGGCTAGTTCCTTGACGGGTTCGTTTCCATCGTCGTCAACGAATCAGTAAAAGTCAAGTATGACTGCTATCTCGTCGTCGATCATCCTTTTTTCGTTACAAACAGTGTTTTCGGTGTAACTAGGAATGCTGACGATCCGTCCGTCTCACGAAAAAGACACGTTGTATGACGTGAAACGCTTGTAAAAAATATTTTTTTGGTACGTTTATTTTGTACCTTATCTGCTCGTCACGGATCACTGCAATAAATTTGTGTGTCAAAACATCGTATACAAAAATTTCTACAGGGTACAGTACTGCGTGTTTTACGTCACCACAACGTCTGTACTCGTACGGAGTTAACAGCTCCATGCGTCCGTCCACAGCGCGTGTTGACCAAACACTGAGATATACGAGATTGTTGGAGGTATGAACACTTCCGTCACAGCAGCACCAGTATAGATTTTCAAATAATTTTTTACTTGTTTATGTCGTGCATAAACCGAAACGTTCTTGTCCTTTTTGAAACTGGAGTGAACTAGAAATGTGCTCTCATGTAAGCGGTGTATTGGACTCTGCATAAGGGACATGCATTTAGAGTGATGGCGCAATTCACGCATGTGACAATATGTCGACAGGGAATAAGTACGACTTCAACGATTTGTGCGTAACAAAACTTTGCACATCGTACCCTGATCCGGTTCCCCTTCTTCTTTTTGTTTATTCTCTTTGATCGTGTCGGTGCGATGTTCTTTCTCTGCTACCACTGACGCTGTTGCTGCTCCCGGTTCGGTAATGATACCCAACGCCTTAGTGATAAGTTTTTTATCTTTCACTAACATTACGTAAGAGCACGCGGGGAAATGACGTGCGTGTTCCATCCAAGCGTTTTCTTCACGTTCCCATCTGTTTAAACCGCATCCACAGCAAAAACAAATCACTCTATCGCTGCATCCATTGTAAAAGAAACCCGCTTCGGCGAGTTATTTAGGCGCTATTGTCAACGATATCGGCCAGTCTTTAAAACTCTTTAAACGGTTTTTAAAGCTTTTGTAACGTGGGTACGGTGATATGATTTTTTGAATCAAGGCTACCTGCACTTCTTTATTGTCCGGTGATACGGACTTGATCATCGTTGTCGGTTCACCGCATTGTCTGAAATCGCGATTGTCGTTGGGATTGTTATCATTATCATCGTGATCGTGTGAAAGCATCTTGCGCGTCCACTCACGGCTCGTGCTGTTGAAACACTGAGCGAAGAATAGGTGATGGAGAAGACGTTTCCCCCTCCAGAAAGAGGGGGGAGGAGAGGGTTAAAGGTATTAAAAAAATAAAATACATGAATATTGATTATATTTTTTTTAATATAAAAAAACGTATACATGAAATACACACATACTATTCTAGAAAGCAACATATTATTTACAACAACAAAAAATAATATACAGAGTGGCTTTAATTGTGTCTACGCACTGTGTTTGAGAGTGGAGTGTACACGTTGAGCGAATCGTGCAGTATCAAGCAGTAGGCCGCGGTCTAAGCGGGGAAATTGGTTGATGACTCGAATTCCAATCTGACATCAACCGGTGAAGACTTGAGCGATTCGTCCTGTCTGCTACAATAGAAGACGAATAGCGGTGCTTTCGTTATGAACTCAGTCGGTGTTAGAAGTACGTTGGGTTGAGTTCTATGGTAGTACGATTTTTAAATCGTGTATACATGTCGTACAGCAGAGCGTAACGTCCGTTATCGATATCCAGGTTCAAGTTGTCGTATGGGTAGTATTTGTCGTTCAGAAAGAGTCTCGCGTTGGTCACCTTGCAGTGATCGAATTCGTCCGCGTGTTTCTTCAGATCGTTCTTTCTAGCGGTCTGGAAGGTGAGTATCACGTACCGCGGTTTCTCAACTTGTGTCGTTGTTTTCACCGTCCAAGTCTGTCTGTCGGTCAACGGTAAAACCGGGTACTCGTCCAGTTCCCAACTGCAAAACGGTAAGAATAGTGGTCGATCCTTGCGTACGATGTCCAACAGTCGTATCCTCACTTCGTTGTTGACGTACACGAACGGAATCATCCAAGAGATCTTGGTCAGTTCTATATCAGCGTTAGCGGGCGTATCCGTGGACGAAAACAGTGCGTTAACGTCAGTGGACGTGCGTAACAGTATTAGTTCCTGTTTCATGTTTGATATAACGTGCGTGAAATCCTCGGCCAATCCCATCAGCATCGTCAAGTGTATGCAAAAGTTGAATTCTCCATTTTTACTGGGCAATGTTATCTCGTTAGCCGCGGGGGCAACCCAACCGGCGTTTTCATCGAAACAACGTCTTGCGCGCCAACGGATAGAATGGTTTTAATAGTGGACGAGATGCCAACGCTCTTGGTGCGATCCACTTCCACACCGGCCAGTTTGTAACGGATTTCTTCGAAGAGAAACGCGATCGGATTGTTGACCATTTTCACGTTCGTGGTATCGGCACTGTCGGTCTTCTTGCTCAACTTGCCTTCGATGTACAGGAAGCTTTCCATCAGTAAAGTGAAGAATTCCTGTTGCAAGATAGGTATGCGTACCTCATCGTTACTTCCGTATCGTGACGCCGACGCGTTCGGTGCGTGAGGATGATATTCATAATGTGTGATGTTGTCTTCAAAAAACGGGCGTTGTTCGACCGATAAGACGATACCGCTGTCCGTCATGTTACTTGTTTTTCATGAGTTTGAATCCTAGTGAAATCAGGTCGGTTAGTTGCTGTTAACTGTGTCAACGACGAACGTCTACTGATATCTTTTCCGAAAGTGTCGTCCTCTTTTATCTTTTGGTGCGAGCCACCGCTCTTCACCACCGGTAAAGGAGTGGTATCGGTGAAATAAAATCCCATGATTACTACGTACGTTTCAGGTGTATACGCACGGTGATGACTTCGTCTTGAAAATTCACGATATCACAGTCCTGATCGTGTACGGACACTGTAACGTTACGCAAGTGTAGTACGTTAAGTGGAAAATAAATGACGTTTCTGGGCGTTTCGACTATCTTGAGTCCTGGCTCGACCGTCTGGTAGAACGAGTGCAGTATATGCTCGTTTCGTCCCGCCTTGTACGAACCTTGTAGAGCGTTACACCTTATCTCCAAAACGTTCACTTTGTTAATGTTTAAGAGCGCGTCCGACGTGTGTAATATATACGCTTCTAACTTGCGTTTCTTGGGAAAACCTAACATGGTACCGATCGTGTGTTCTGTACACCCGAAATCGATCTCGTATGAACAATAAAGTTTCGCATTTTAGCGTGTTGTTGTTGGGTCGTAGAGTAAATTTTGGGTCTAATAGTTCTCTTTTAAAGTACGTTTCAGTATCACTGATTTCGTACACAGCAGTCGGTTTTTTGACAAGTTCTAACGTTTTACGCGGTCCCTTTAATACGGGAAAGACGTGGATTCTTCCGCTTTCCACGTTCGGTATAGTGTTGTACATGGTAAAATCCAACAGTCCCGCGTACCATCCACCGTCTGTCAGTTCGAGCGGTGAAGAAAGTCACAAACCAGCGCGCTCGGATCCGTACATGTGACAGTGACTGTAAGCGAAGACATCTTGTCGTTTACTGATCGTTCGATGTCAAAAACTCCAAACATAAATGTCCGCAGACGACTGTGTTCGACGGCTGTTTCCTCGCGTAATTGTAACGAACGTCGGTCACGTTCGATCCAAAGTACCGTATTAGCTCGACAGGAGGACGTAGATTGCCGAATCCGTCAAAGTATATGACTCTGTCACCTCGCTTCTTGTAGCATACCGAATGCGTGCCCGGTCCGTTATCGTCGTCCAGATTCACGATCGCGCTTTCGTTCTCCCACGGTGATGTACGAGGAAGTGCGTCGCGCATGTACACGCCTCAGAAATAAGGTACACGCAATCGTTTCGTGTACTCGTACAGATCTTGATCGGTCAACGGACGCACGGGTATTTCGATTAGTTTTTTCGGTACGAGCGAAGGTAGAATCCAGAAGACTTTTTACCACCGCTGCCGGTCCGTCTTCGACGTCGTCCTGTCCCCGTCGTCGTCCTCCTCCTCCTGATTATCGTGCGTCGAACCGACTTGCGACGACTAGCGCGACGACGACGTTTACGCAAACCACCACCGCAGCATAGTCCGCTGCCTAACGCTGATTTCGCTTTCATCGTTGCCGCTACAGCCGCCGCGTACGCTCTTTCACTGATGCCCGAATTCAAGGCTTTAACTCGATCCCACGCCTTGCCGGCTAGCACACGATCCGCTACACGTTTTGTTAGTTGTCCTTGTACTTGGCGTAAGCGATATCGTGTTCACGACAGGCTTCGTCTAACTCGTTGATTCCTCGATCACCACATGCCAACCTCTCCTCTGGTTTCGTTCCGGGTCCACAGAATCTGTAGCCAGGCAGGTGTAGCTCCACCGGTAATACGTCCACCACTCGATTGATCAGTGTAGGTACTGACTTTTCGGCGAATGGTACCGCGCTTTTAACTCTTTTTCCTATGAGACCACACCCCCTTTTTTTATCAACGCGACTACGAAGTTCGTACATGTCTACTGTTTCGACTGCTGTCGATAAAGGGATCTCCAATCGTGCTCGTCCTTGGATTTATCCAGATCGCTAATCAATTCGTTCGTCTCCGCCTTGCTCGTAAGTAGTAACTCTGGCTCTTCGGCACCGAGTGAAGTACGCGCTGCGTGTGTATGCAATTTACAGATATACGATACCACTTTCTCCCAACGGTGTTGGAACACTTTTGCGAGTTTGCACATTTCGCTCTTATTGTACCGCTTCGTGTCCTCCAATTGACGCGCGTTCACTGCGTCCGTGGGCCGTGCGCCGCCGTCGCCGACGTTCAGAATAGTCTTTCCTTGTGCGTTGAAATAAGTGTCGTTTACCGCGGTGATCGTGTGGCGTTTCAAAAATTCCAAGTTCACCGCTTCCTTGTTGTTGACGGGTGACGCTAACTGTGTTATCCGCACGTTGCCTACCATTAGGTTAGAATTCGTATCCTTTGGTATGATCTTCGCGTCCACGTATACTTTGGTCGCAGCGTCTCTCGCGTGAATCGGATCCCTCAGAGACTGTATGTGGTGATCCCGCGCGTCGATGACGGCACCGTTCTTCTTGTTCGGTGCCTTCATAAACACGAGTTTGTAGAGTCCTGGTGTAACTTTGTATCGTTTACCGTTGA
Organism: Magicicada septendecula; assembly: GCA_034769895.1. Taxonomy (NCBI): domain Eukaryota; kingdom Metazoa; phylum Arthropoda; class Insecta; order Hemiptera; family Cicadidae; genus Magicicada; species Magicicada septendecula. The sequence continues at coordinate 231,534,206 of CM068369.1, forward strand.
CAAGAATCGTGTCGTCCGTTTCGATTTCAAACGGTGAATCACCGATCATCCATTTTCCGATTTCGTGTCTTACACCGTACGTATAGTCCATCAGACGATCGCGTTCGGACGAAACGATCATACGCATGTACTTGTTCGCTAACGATTCACTGTCGTACTTGTACTGAAAATATCTACGCTCTTCACGCCTTCCTTCCGGCGTGTCTAACATTTTTCCGATGTTGAGACTTGGATCGTCCTCATCGTCATCGTCCAATGTTTCGGCTATCACAGGCGTTTCCAGGAAACGTGGCTTAGATCGGGAACGAAGTGGTGTTCCTATATCAATCTTACTGATTGCACCCGTCGGATCCTCCTCCACCTACTCCTCCTCTTCCTCTTCACGTTTCAACTTTTTCACTCTCATAGGCTTTTAATTTGTTGTTTTACGTTTTTTATCAGGCAACGCTTGGGAAATATTTTGTAACGGTTCCAGAATGGGTTTGTAACTTTTGGATAACGTTGCTTCCTCTTCACGAATCCCATGTTTTAACGCACGGTATTTCTTTTGTATGTCATCACTGATCGTGTCGATATCACGTGCTAGTCGTTTCTTCTTTTCGCCCATCTCGATAAACGGTGGTACGACGACTAAAGTCGTTGATTCCAGGACACATGTATTTACCTGAACGCATTAGGACTTTGTTTTGGTGAACAGCTGTTACGAGCGAACAATCCACGAGTTTTTTTTTTTAATCGTTAGGGTCGACTACTATGAAACGGTCAAAACCGACTCTGTACCTGCCGGTGTCGATAGAAGAATCCTTCTCTACGACGAGAAAGCCGTAACGATCTTTCCACACCTCAGCGCACTTGTTCTTAAACGTGTCATATTTCATCTCCGTGTTGACATGATCGTTGTACGCATACTTTAAGTTGAGATCGTCATGTTTGAACAAGACTATTAGATTGGCGTTGTCACGAACCAACTGTTTCGGCACTTGGCTGAACGTCTGACAAAGGTAAAACGCGTCCACACCGCTGTGTCGTCCCATAGAGAAATACTTGCGTATGTTGTGTTGTCTTTCACAAGACACATCGTCGAACACCATAATAGAATCGGGATCGACCTTGTCGGGTGGCGGTACCTTATCGTTATCGTTGTAGGCGTGATAACCCATTCCTTCGTCGGAAAGTCGTGTTATCAGGGTCTCCAGCATCTGACATTTAGGTAGAAACAGTGATTTAGGAAACACGTATAGTTTCGCGAATCTCAATGCGTTCACATCGAACAACAGGTTGAACATGACGTTAGACTTACCGCAAGCAGAAGGTCCGCAGATGATCGAACGAACGGTATCGGGCAGAAGACGTCCATGTTTACGTTTTTTTCTGCCACAACCACCGCCACCACCATCGCCATACAATTTCGAATGGTCCACGTCCTTTATTTTTAGCCTGTGCGCTTGTTGCAATATTTTCATGTTGGTCCGCCCAAAGTATATTTAATAGTCGCACTATATCGGTACCGTCGGTAGATATGTCACTCCATACACAAGTGTCCGGACCCGTTTCACAGTTCGGATCCTACCAAACACATTCTTTGTAGTGATCGAATCCAGTGCCACTAGGTACTATTTCGCTGAGTCGGAACCTCGTCACACGATTGGTAACCCGTTGCCAGTACTTGTGCACTGTCAAGATACTGCGCATGCGTTCAACGTCGTTTGCAGACGTGTTCACGACGTACTCGTCGTAACCGGGATGCGACACAATATCTTTTACACTGTACACAGCGTGCATGTAGTCATCGTAACGCATCGACGCATACTGGTTCTATTTCCACGAGTCGAATCGTTATTGTAGCAAGTTCTTCTTGTGTATCCATGAATCGTGTTTACCGTCGAATCATAACCACCTGACTTTCACACGATCACCTTTACGTTGAACGATCGTTTCTACCAAGTACACGTCACCAACGTTCGATTTACTGATTTCGTGTTCGTAAAAACCACCTTTCAACACTTCACCCATATGATCCTTTAGCGAATAAGTGACAGGTACGCTGTCGGTACGTACTGTGTGAACGATGAATATCTCGTTTGTCCAGTTGGGCGCGTATCATTTGTCGAACGTCATTTTGTGTTTGCTTATACGCACACGATCACCTACTTTGAACTTTGGTCGTTTATATTCGATGCTCCTCGCTGTGTGTTTGTGAATGCTTGGATTCGTTCACCTGATGCGGTTCCATCCGATCGTTCTGTGCACGCTGTTGTTGTACGCCTTCACTAGTTCCGGTAACTTATCCAAACAACGGTAATGACCTTGTTCACTGAAAGCGCGATACATGCGCGTTTTCAACGTACGATTGAAGTGTTCCACAATGGACGCCTTTTTCTCACTATATGTGGAATACAGTGTGACACCGTATCTGTTCAGCAAAGTTGGTCCGACGCTGTTGTAGTACTCTTTCCCGTTATCCGTCTGCAGATATTTCATTTTATTAGCGCGCAGAATCGGTTCTAGAGCTCGTGCGACCTCTACACCTGTCTTTGTTTTCAACGGAACGGCATACGCGTACTTGCTAAACGCGTTAATCATTGTCATGAGGTACTTGAATCCCTTGTTCACCTTCGCGTGCGGTATCATCTCTACCAAGTCCGCTTGGTATAAGTCATGAAGTCCCTTCAACTCGACCGCTCGTCTCGGAAAATTCCTTCTTACCGGTCTGTGCAACTCCGTCGCGATAGTCTTGCGAATGCTCTGCTGTGTTCATCGACTGACGTATCATTGTCACATTGTCGTGGTGCGAACCATGATTCACAATACGACGGAACGTAGTAAACCGTCGGCTCGGTGCTGAACGTAACTCTCGACGCTACCGTTCCGCCACGTCCGCCTTCCATCACGTAACTGTTGTGACACCGCCGCTCCACATCCAATTATATCAACTCGACCGAACGGAAGAACAGTGCGTTGTTCTTGCGATGACGCAAGTACGTTAAGACGTGAGATAAACTGATTTTAACACATCCATTACGCACGAGACCTATTCCACTGTAACATGAGCGCGTGTTGTTTCGTTTCCATCGCTCGTACGGTCTCGACGAAATTTATGTCTTTGAATATGACGCTACGTATAACGTTGTCGCGGTACTCGTGCATTTCCGCGACTACAACATTATCGTTCTCAGGTGGGCGCTTGCACATGTGTTTAGCTTTCAGTTCGACGATCGGACGCTGACTTCCTGAATCCGTGTGCAGGTGTATCAGGTACGAGTTCAGCAACCAAAATTCATCCGCCATAGAGCCTGTGCACCGCTGCCACTGTTCGTACAAACGTCGGTTTTTCACCGTGTACCCTTATTCGTGCGAATACCGCAGACCAAATTATTCACAGTACTCGCAGAGTGTAGGCAATGCCTCTTTCAGAAAGAGTACCGAAAACAATCCCTGCGCCTTGTTGTTCACCAAAGCAAACTGTTTGCCTCTCGCTAGTGTCGGTAACGAGGACGATGGACAGCGCACGTCAAAACTTGCGCTGTTGCTAGAATCCAGTGCGCACTTTGGCGCTATCATCGCTGCGCTTCTGTATATTTCAATCGATGTACGTATCGGAATAGTGCGCTCCGTAATGACAATGCAACACGAAGCGTGAGGGATTGAACTTTCGTAGGCGAGCATGTCTGTGTACACTGTAGCGTAGTTCATCTCTCCGTGCGAATCGTGTAAACCGTGCGCACGTTGAACGGCGTGATACAGTTCGGGAATCGGACGGAAACGCGAAAGAAATTTCCATCTGTGACGTACGGTACACTTGAACATATTCTTTTCGTAAACCACGAGTTCTAACGGCACGTTGATTAGTTCACACTCTTCGATAAATTCAAGCCATCGTGATTTGTTGTGTATACGATCGGAGACTATCATTAACAGCACGATCGGTGGCAGATCACTGCTAAGTTTTGTTATGTGATGCCAACAACGTTTGTGATATCTGTCAACACCGAACTTGTAACTTGTACAGTAGTTACCACAAAATCGTTTTTTCTTCACAAAATACATGGAACACAAGTTGGAGCGTATCGCGCTTCGTAACGGTTTTGTTATCGCAAACTGTTTCCCATCGTCGTATCGATAGACGTCCATCGTGTCAACGATCCGTGATGCAAGTGATACCGCTTCGACAACGACACGATATTTAGAGTGTATACGTATAATGTTTGTGGAATTTTTTATTTATTTATTTTTTTATCATGGGCACCATCGCTCAGACATTGAACTGTTTACACTCATTAATAGTAGTAGTAATAGTACTACATATATTACTACTAGTACTAGTACTAATACTAGCACATAGTGCTACTAGTACTACCCAAACGGGAATGTATGTGAGTTTATGCCGGCTCTGAAAACAGCCGTTTTTGCGTGCGTCGACTTCTACAAGTGCTCGCGGACAAAATTCCATGTAGGCATTGACGAATTATGGACTTGGACGGGATCATCACCCACCGTCCAATACATAATTCGTACTTTACGCACACAGCATCTCACAACATCACCGTCGCCTTCGTAATTATACCCGGCTTTGGCCAGGTCAAAGTATTTCACGTTCGCATTCGGATATTTGCGAACGTAAAATTTAATACGTTGTATTACCTCGACGACGGATGTTGTAAAAGCTCTTTAGCCGGTTTACAAAAGAATATGTGTACGCATCCATATGTGAAACAAGAATGTTTGTTTGTCGCGCTACATTCCGCCTCCTCAGAGATAGCTGCGCGCGCAACCGCAGTGGGGATTGCTGTTGTCATTTGGTCGGTATGAAATAAAGCACAGTAGTGTAAGCGGATAGCTGCGCGCGCAACAGATAGTGTAAGCGGAGAGAGTATTGCTGTCAGCGTTCACTTCGTAGTTAACCTTCGAGTCTCGTGCAGGCTAACTTTCACGTGCTGCATATAAAGTGTTGCTTATTTTCTAACTTTGTATCAGTCTTCTATTGTTCCTCAAGGGGGCAAGTAATTGATTTTGCTTTTATTGTGATTCTAACAAAACAGATGTTTGCTGTTGATCGTAATCATTCGTTGCGTGGCGCGTTGGTCTCGTACGTTTACACGCCTGTTATGGAGGATGAAGAATGTGCCAACGATGTCATAACCTTTTTCGATGAAATTCACGATATGTTACGTACGGACATTCTAAACGAACTGGCACGTTTGCTTACTATAATGTGGCATATAACGGTTAAAGCGAGATTTGTCAAGTACATCGTAAACGCTGACACGAACGAGGACGAAGAAATGACGACCGAAGGCTATTTTCACGGACGATGTCATACGACGCTGATCAGTGACCAAGACGTACTGTCCGAACGTTTAGAAGCTTCGTACGAAAAAATCATCGAATCGATTTATAAATTCACATGTGAGGGTAGCGGTTGGGCGTTGGACCACATAATCTCCTTAGAACTCGTTCTCTCACGGCACCAACCGCTGGCCGCCTCCAGTTTCATCCGTACACCCCCTGAATTGTCATGTACTAAATCCATCATCAACATGAGCAATACAGGCGATCAAATGTGTTTCGTATGGTCAGTGTTGGCCGCACTGTTTCCACAACACAAAGACAGCGAGCGTGTATCCAAATACAAATCACATATCCACAGTATCATCACTTCTGGTATAACTTATCCCACCCGTCTATGCGACATTGTGAATTTCGAACGAGACAATTCTGACGTTTCTATAAATGTTTTCGGTTACGAAGAAAATAAAATTTACCCGTTAAAGAATAACTCCTTTCTGTGGCAGACAACATCACTTTAATCTATTACTGCTCACCACCGCTGACCGAAAACATTACTGTTTAATAAAAAATATTAGCCGCTTACTGTCTTCACTAACCAAACACAACAAGCGTTCTTTCTATTGCAACTACTGTCTAGACAGATTCTGCGAAGAACGACTCCTTACCGAACACGTCCCCATTGTTCACCGTACGGCGAACAAAGAATTCGTTTACCCATGAAGGAGGATGAGAAGGTTATGTGTTTCAAAAATTACACTTACTGCCATAAGGTCCCTTTCGCGATATACGCAGACTTTGAATCGTTCATCGTCCCTTGTCATCACTGCGACGCTCATCCTCACACATCGTCCACCACAACGGAGTCGTTACATCTTCCTTCAGGTTTCTCCTACCTCATAGTCGACCACGAGCGTTATATTTCAAAGCTCAGGTCATTTATCGCGGTGAGAACGTGGTAGAGACCTTTCTCGATAGACTAATCGTTGAATAGTGTGAACTGTACAGGATCATGCGTACCATTGTGCCCATGAATATGAGTGATCGTGACGTATTATCTTTCACGAATGCCGTCGTATGCCATCTCTGTAAAAAACCACTGACCGATGACGACAAGGTGCGCAACCATTGTCATCTGACCGGACGATACCTGGGCGCAGCTCACAACGTCTGTAACCCCAACTACAAGACTCCCCAACACATACCCGTCTTTTTCTATAACTTACGAGGTTACGACGCACATCACTTGACACAAGGGTTGGGTAAATACGACAATGACAATCTCACTTGTATCGCTACCACTAGTAAACGCTTCGTATCGGTCTCGTTTGGTGCCCTACGTTTCGTAGACACGTTGCAATTTTTGAACACGTCCTTGGACACACTTGTTGGAAAGTTACAGGCGATTGGTACGAATTTCGCTTTAACAAAGCAATGTTTCGAAGAACACTTCGAGCTACTCTTAGGTAAGGGCATGTACCCTTACGATTACATGACGGGTAGCGAGAGATTCGACGAAACACGTCTGCCTGCACGCGAACACGTTTTCAACAGGCTGAGTGAATCGCCCGTGTCGGACGAAGATTACGCTCACGCGCAGAACGTGTGGCGGACTTTCGGAATCCGTACGCTGGGCGAATATCACGATCTGTATCTGAAAACAGACGTACTGCTGCTGGCCGACGTCTTCGAGGCGTTCCGTGAGATATCCATGCGGTACCACCAGATCGATCCGGCTCATCTTTACTCGCTTACAGGTGTCGCTTGGCACGCGATGTTAAAGATGACCGGTGTGCGATTGGAGCTGTTGACGGATATAGATCAGCATCTTTTTATTTGAATCGGCCGTTCACGGTGGCGTTAGCATGGTACTTAACCGCTATGCCAAGGCCAACAACCCGCTAATCGCTGATCAGTATGATGCTTCAAAGCCGACCTCTTTTATATTGTACACCGACTGCAACAACATTTACGGTGCAGCCATGTTACAACCACTCCCTTACGGGACTTTAGATGGCTCGATCGTAACGAAATCGACTCAATGGACGTGTGCACTCTGAGTGGTGACTGTGACACTGGCTACATACTAAAGGTCGACCTACACTATCCTCCTGAACTTCAAGACCTTCACTCCGATTATCCGTTAGCGACTGTCCGTTCCTGCGTCAATCCCGACATACTTTCAACGCGCACTCGACGATTCCACACACGACTGCACTATACAAAAGGGTATAGCGGATCGGAAACGCCTTCGTCGTTCGTTTCCAAGTTGCTGACGCTTTGGACGACAAGCAAAAATACGTTCTTAATTTTCGTAATTTAAAGTTGTATCTGAACCTTGGTCTAGAATTGAAAGCGATCCATAGGGTGCTGAGTTTTAAACAGAGAGCGCGGATGAACCGCTTATCGATTTCAACACGCAAAAGAGAGCAGCAGCCACCAGCAATTTTGAAAAAGATTTTTTCAAACTGATGGTCAACGCCGTCTATGGCAAATCGCTGGAGAACGTGAGGAATCGAATAGACTTCCAACTAGTGTCTAACGATCGACGGCTGCAGAAACTGGTTTTCAATCCACGGCTAAAGCGTATGATCCGCTACACCGATGATTTGGCTTTACGAAACAGGACGATATTCCTTTCCCGTCCGGTATACGTCGGCTTCACAGTACTCGATGTCAGCAAATTGATAATGTACGATTTTCATTATCGGTACGCTGTCACCAAGTACGGTCGACGATTGACGTTATTGATGACCGACACAGACAGTTTACTTTACAGCATACGGACTAACGATATGTACAGTGATATGAAAGAGGATCTCCACCTTTTCGACACGTCGGACTATCCCGCAGATCATCTTTGTCATTGCGACGACAACAAAAAGGTCGTGGGAAAGTTCAAGGATGAAACCAATGGGAAACCCATCAGGGAATTTGTCGGACTCAGAGCTAAATGCTCTGAGAGTTACTCACTCCTGTTGTCCGACCGCACCGACAAAAAGGTGGCGAAAGGTGTACCAAGGACAGCAATTAAAAAAAGGTTACGTCATCGATTGTACAGCGAGTATCTTTTTGATAGTCGTACGGTTTTTACCTCTGCCGAGTGTATACGAAGCGATCGTCATAAGCTGTACACGCAATGTATAACAAATCTTTCCCTGTCACCTTATGACGATAAGAGGTACGTAAAGGACGACCGCGTAACTACACTCGCGTACTGACACTACAGAACGTGTAAACCTACGTTAACCGATGACGATACTGGTCCTAACGTGAAGAGGCTGAGGTACACGGACCAGTAACTCACGGTAAGAATAAACTTGTTTTTCAAGTATACAAATTATTTCTTACAATTCATAAAGTGCAAATTCAATAGATTTCCACTGGGTAGGGGGTGAAGTAGAAGACTAGACGACAACAGTTAATTTGTTTAGCAGGATGCAAGCCGTGAATGATGTAATCGACTCCCGCTGAGACCTTCACACGCCATGCACGTGTGCAGTTATTTTTATCCGCTGACTGACCATATGTTATCGCAGCGTGTGAACTTTGTGAGGGCGGGGGGCGTTATACATCGTATGTGTACATACATTTGTTTATCCTTGTAAAACAGGATGCAAGCCGTGGCTGATGTAATCGATGAGACCATCATGAGGGAGGGGGAATATGCGTTTTAATTTTAAACAAGATGTCTGACCTTGCAGCGTGTGTGAAAGCTGTGAGGGTTGGGGGACTTTGTTTGTAGCAGACTACCACGGAGCATATCCATATATACATATATATATATTGTAACCACCCCTTCCTTCATGTATGTGTCTTTGGGTCTTATCTAGTTTATTTTTGGAATTGGAAGTTTTCGTAATGTGTTTTGCGAACGTAAATGGTGTCGTTGGGAAGCGTCTGGTAGCCTGTGTGCCTTACCTGTCCCTTCTCACTCTTTCGCAATTCCGGATAGGCGCCAAATTGTTTTTCGTGAAAACAATTAAAAGTTTTTATTTGTATAGTTTGATCTTGCACTATTGTAAATCCGAATCGCTCGCCGTCTGGCTTGTTACTGATTCTCATCTGAGTGGGGGAAACGTGTTGCCAACTTGAGACAACGTTGGTTATGTTGACCCACTGCTAGTAAACAAAACATGCATAATATTCTTTACAAGTAAACAATGGATAGTTGTTATCGGTACACACTCTTTTATTAGGCATTTGACTGGTTATTTTTTGTTAACGCTTCATAAAATTAATAATTTATACAATGATTTTAGCCTCGGCAATATTCGCTCAATCAGCGGATCGCTGGGTTGGCAGTACAATGTTTATATTAACTGCAAGACAGTGTGGTTATTATTTTACAAAATAAATCTGCCTATAGGATTCTTTTAAGTACGAAACAGAGGTTTATCTAACAAGATAACAAAATTAGAAAATATCATTTAAAGTACGTGATCATTAAAATTAAACAAGGTTTACTATAAATCAAATATTGTGGTGTTGAATTGTGACAGTGTCGTTGGTGTATACATAGGTTATCATTTGGTCATTCAGTGTTTACAAAGTTACTTTTTATTTTATCAATCCTTGAAAATACCTTCAGTGAGAGTGAGAGTTTTATCATTTAGTTATAATTTTGTGAAAGAAAATTTGTCTTTTTTTTTAAATCAATAAATTCAGCAATACTCAACGTTAGTAGATAAAAGATGTATTGTCGGTCGTCCAAGTGGTGTAATGGGTTGATGTCGGTTCTTCGTTCTTCAGTCTTGGGCTTCGGGAATGGTTGGCGTCTTCTTCTGGTCGGATTCCATATATTTTTGGTCATCTAGATTAATTCCGCGCTGGTCCTTGGTATAGTTTGGTTGGAATGTCCTCTCGTCAGTTATTCTGGTCTTTCTTCATCGACTTATGGGCACTTATACTGTTTTAGAGTTAAACATTTGTGCCCTTCACGGCGTAGCTTCTCTCCAGTTTAGCGTCACTACAGTTATTATTGTTCCTAACTGAAAATTAGTCAATACACGGTTGTTGTCATGGTAACTCACAATTTTTGATTGGCTGAAATTGGCTTGAGATCATTGTTAAGATATTTGAATTTTTATTTAAAATGGTCACAGATCTTCTAAATGTAATTAATCTTCAGTACTCCCTTTTTAGTAGTAAATATTATTACCACTGTTCATATTTTGGCTCAAGGATTAATTTGACATCCAATACTACAGTATTTACTTAGGTATCAACATTTTGACAGTTTTGTGGATTTTATTTAATTATACTGTTTTCTTAATTTACATTATTATCATAATATTCCTGCCTTAACATGATAGTCTAATTATATTTCATTGTTTATGTGGCTTAGTCTTACTAATGTCAGTGTTTAATTCTAAAATTTGAAGTCTTTTGTAGTTTGACTGTTGGGACTCTGCCTAGGCTTAGATAGCAATTGACTATTTTTTCTTTAATTACTGAGATTACACTTTATTCTCCCCTTGTATGGGTCCTGATTGTTTCAATACATGATTCTGTTTATTTGCTCAATGTTTATGTCTGTTCTAGTAATTGTGTGTGATTTTATTGGTTTCATATGTTAATTTGTATACTGTCATAACTGCCTTTTAGTGTCATTGTATCTGACTGTATTTATTTTGTTTCTTGTTTATTGCATCATATAACATAGCATCTTATGGTTTTAACAATTCCCATAGATATAATTTTTATTCATTAAAACATAATTCTCTTGAAACATAAATCTTACTCATTAAAACATATTTATTTACCTTTTATTATCCACTCATACTCTTCAGTGGGTAATAATTATTTTATAGTATCATTAAAAGAAAACAAACATATATACCTTAATTAATTATTTTGATTATTATAGAAAATCTTTATTACTAAGCTTATCTGACACTGTTTTATTAACTAATGGTACATAATACCATTTCACTATGTCTTATTAACTATTATCATGATTATTCATTGTTTTTATCCCTTAATATTACTGACATTTTCTATATGGTGAATTGACACACTGATAGTCTATCTTTCTTACTTTCCTAATAATCTTAATAGTCACTTGTTACATTAATTGCCACACATTTAAAACCATGATAATCGGTTATCACTAAAGCTAACTTAATTTTAACACTATTAGTTTATTTAGTTACATTTTCGGTGTCCACTCACATTGGCCTCTCAACTATCATAGTCCTTCCTGCGTTTGAACATTATCAGATCTCACTCATTTATAACTTATAACCTAGTTTATGCACTTATAAACTTTGATTACGGTTTTATCCGTGTTTATCACTTTTTAATGGGGTTTATTCTCACTTCGGGGTATTAACACTAACACTTTGCACTCAATCTTGTTTTAGGGTTACTGGTGGGTAAATATTAGTGTATTGCTTATTCAAACAATACTCTCTTTCTTACATTTATTTTAAAATGTTCATCCTCCTTACAATTTATAATCTCTCACTCTGTGTGGTTTGACTATACATGATATGTTTGTGTCGTGCTGATGTGATTTGTCCTAGTTTACTCTGTTTGTTTGGTTTAGTGTACCCTTCTATACTTCAAGTCCTTAACAATTGATATTTTTAACTTGTCTGCCTTTACATTTATTATTATCATATACAATTTTCATTAGTTAGTCTTTTTCATTGGTTTAACATTAGTTTTGTATTCTTTCTGGGCTCACTTTATTTTGCCATCGTTTACATGTCACTTCCTTGGTGTTGTGGCTGATTATACCTTCACACTTCCATGCTAATTCTTTGTTCATTATTATTCTTATTATTACTACACTCTTGTGGTAGTGTGGTGGCTAGTTCTAGTTCACTTACAGTTGTCATTATTTATATTATTCTTGGTTTATGGTGCTGGTTCTACTCTCTCACTTACCATATATTGGGCTACTCAGGTTAAATCGCCATGTATTACTGTATTTAACATTTGGTTTGTTTGTTTGTTACTTCTTTATTATTAGAGGTTACTGTTCTGACTACCTGGATATGTCTGATCGTGTTATTATTTTGAGTTACCCATTTCTTTAATCTCTGATTCATCCCTTTTTTATTTTAGTGTTAATGATTAAACAATTTATCTTGTCATGTTTTCTTCATTATTGTTAGGTGAAGATATGTACCATTACAATATATATATATATATATATATTATAACTCTATTTTACTTTGCTTTTGTACGTACGCTTTATTTATTTTTATCAATATATAATATATAATTGATTGTAGTGTGAAATGACCTACCTGCTGTGCGTTCTTGCGACTTCTTCCGACTAAGGGCGTAGGAATTTGTGTTTTGAATTCGCAAGTAGAGTAATTCAAGTGTACAAAAAAAAAAACAATAATATCGTTATAATTATTTTGGATAGTTTTGTGATGTTGGTAGGCTCGTAGTACAGCAATAAAAATACAGTGTTGGGTATAAAATTGGGGTTTATTACTCTAATAGCACATATTAATGAATAACTTATAGCTAGAGGAATCCTTACGTACTAAAACAGTAATTAGTATCTTGTATAATGTTTTCTGAATGGGTATTAGCATTCAGTAAACGAGCTTATTATTTTTTTTTTTATTTACACGAATTATATTTTTATTGATTTCAAAAAGTTAATTTTAAAATAATTTAATTTATGAATTTGCAATGCTTTTATACTGATTTTATTACTTTAAGATGCTTTTAAAATACTTTGAAATAAATTAGCCGCGAATCTAGTTCAACGTGCTTTTTATTTACTTGTGATTTGTTTCACGTATACTGCAGTATAAGTCTCTAAGGAATTCAATATTAATATTTATATAGCTCTTGTTATCTACGTCTAATTCTTATCTATTGATTATTACTTAAGCTTATACTTTTTATACAGATTATCACAATATGAATGTTCTTATTAATTTAGAGTCTCTGTTTTATCGGCATCTGAATTAATTTAACTTTACAATGATTTAAAAAGAAAAAGAAAAATAATCTTTTGAGAAGTGTATAAATTGTTTTTGACTTTCCTGGTACTGAAGATCGTGATGAGGTCCTCTTCCAATCCCTCGGTGTCCTGGTCCAATCGGCTAGTGGCGATGATTTCCTCTGCGTCTTGGGTTCCCAGCAAAGAGTTCGGGAATCAGCAACACTCCTCCTTCTGCAACTGTTGATGGTTTAACGTCTGTGGTTTTAACGGCTGCAACTGCTTCAGGCCCTCGGTCCGGTACATGCTGCATTCCTGGTGTGTGTATCTCGTCTCGGGTGTCGCTCTGCTACGTCAGTTCTTCAGCTCGTACCACGTACTAGACGGCCTCGTTCCGTTGTACTCTTGATGTGACTTCATGTAGTATGTACTTGATCTCTTAGATGCGTACGCCAACAGGTTAATGTATTGCTGTACGCTTATTTGTTGACAAATAAGAGTATCGTAAGTAGACGTCTTCACAGTTCGAGTCGTTACAGTCGAGTTAAATAAGACTGTCGTGAGTATACGTGTTCACTGGTCGAGTCGTTGCAGATGAGTTAACTAAGACGATCGTAGTTAGACGTCTTCACACGTCGAGTCTTTTTAGATGTGTGTCTGTGTTCAGCCCGAATCTAACGGTTCGTCCAAATTTTTAGAATGATCTGATTGGCTGAAACACTCCCCCTTCTACTTGTAATTTAATCACCTCACTTCTTGAGAACGAAAAATAATTTCCACAGTTTGAGAATTGTTATTATTCTTAATATTCTGAAAAACACCGGATTCAATTTGTCGTTCCGGATTTCCGGTTGCAATTTGTATTGCGATTATCTTGGCTGCAAGCCAAGTTATGCTTATTCTAAAATATACATCTGATTGATAATTTTTATAACTATAACATATTCAAAGCTCTACCCCGTAGCTCACTCACTATGGTAGTTATTTAAATAAAATTAATTATCTCTTTCAATCTTCAATTATATGCGTTGAAATTTGCACACCCTATTACTAATATTTCGGCAAACATTTTGGCTATTTTGGTTTTTGTCTATATTTATCGGTTTCCAAAATATTAATAATTTTAAAATTAGGGCGTGTCCCTAATTGTTATAACGGTGTGCGCTTACGTAACGCCACCGGACATTGCCGTTGGTCGCTGTACAATTCATTTGAATGCTCGCTACAGCACGAGACATGATTCAAACGATTTAAATTTATTTTACATTTGATTTTGAAAATCTTTTACATATAACTCCAAATCTATGAGATTCTGTGATGTTCCATTGCAATATATATATTATAACAACACAAACATTGATATATAATTTAATTGTGTAGCCCCACGTTCAGGGTCAATTTATATAACATAACAAATTATATAAAGTATTGGATTCATGGGTGTAATCGTAATAAGATGATACGTTATTTAAGTTTGGAATTGTTCAATTATTTGTTTTTTTTATAAACAAAATTTTTCATTTCGTATATAGAAATACTACTCATTATTATATCGTTTGTACAACTCCTTCGTACACAACTTATAGCTAACAATTTACATACACAGGTTATACATAAATCTTATTATCTAATTCTAATTAATTGAATATTCATTTTGCTCTCGGCTTACTCATTGTGTGATAATCTTTTTGCAATTTCTGATTTATTTACTTTAATAATGAAGTTACTTGTATTCCAATTTCTTTAATATTAATTATTTTTCAAACTTTCTCCTGCATATGCATTCTCCTTTATCAACCAAGACTTTATTAATTACGTTAACTCAAAAAATCAAATATTTCTCTTATCATTTATGTTACTCTCAATTACTAAATTTTATATAAGAGATATTATTCTAAATTTTACTCTGATTTTACATTTATGTACAATTAGTTATTTTAATACAGGTGGAATGTATTGCATTCTAACTTTAATTAGTGTCTTTCAAATGTCTGTAATTACATTAGTTTTTCATCACCTCGTTTGACGTGGTTAATCATCCGTACGTCCTCCTTTGGTCCTCAGTCTGTGTACTCCGTGTCCTCTTGGTCCTCTGGCCGGTTTCTACTGCATGTACGGTTTACGGGTCGTCACGCCACACATCATATGTTGCGGGTGTGTCCATAGACCTCTTCGTATGTGCTCTGCTGCTCTGGTTAGACTTCAGTTTGTCCTGTGCTTCTTACTATAAATTTAAAATAGCGTCGTCGACTGACATAGCCTCCTGTGGCAACGGTTGAATCGAGAAGAAGAAACATTGTTAGCGCGACCTGGTATATATAGTCAGGTCGTGCAAAAACTCATGTCTGAACAATTTTTAACTTGTCAGATTTTGTCGAAGCGTCACTTCCCCCACTCTGGTTCAATTCACTATTTTCGCCTATTTTCGCGAATTACGAAGTTTGTTTCACATCACTCGATGCTCAATCGATCACTAATTTTTATATGTTTACTATACGTAAATTACACTTCTTTATTGTAATTACAAAGAGAGCTATTCTCTTTTCACGTATAGTAATTGCACTGTTCGTCATTTCGGCACGGTCTTTTAACCCTTTATTCACCTTTAATTTCTATACAATTTGATGTCTTTTGTTTTACCATATTGTACATATTTTTCTTATAATTAAAATAAAACATAAAGCTATTCTACTTGAAAAGGGTTGTTTACATTTCAGGAACGAACAGGCTTCACACACACAAACAAAATACGCGTGTACACAACGCTAGCGACAGGTGTACTAGGAATGCGTGTCCATGCATGAATTCTGCGCTCCCTATTTTGAACTATGATACAGCTTATGCAATCTGAATCATGTTTATTAATCCATATTTATTAATATTTATTATTTATTTCATTTGATTTTGGTAATGCACAGTACCGTTAAAGGTGAAAACATTTTGGTTTTAAATACCAATTTAAACAAAAATTTTTTTATTAGACAAATAATATGGTATTGTTTTTATTTATAGACCCATTTATTTATAAATGTGCGACTAATAATGAGTATGCGATTTTTTTACTTGTACCCTTATTTGGAGGTTTTAAGCAAATATTTCCGCTCACTCTGTAAGTAGAGTCGCTGTGGTGTTTCGGTACATCCGCTTCAGTAGTTGTTCCAATTTAATCGTTCTAGTGGCCCAGTTATTTATGATTGGAATTTTCTCAAAGCTCTGTCGTGATTATTTACCAGCTTCTCTCTTCTTGCATCGTCGTGAGTATGGGTTGAATTCCATCTTCTCATAACGTTTTATTCCAATCTTCTTTTTAATTTTCCTAAACATAATATTAATGGTAAAATCCTCTCGTAGACATAAATAACATTTTAAAGCTGAAGCATGTGCTAGGCTTTCATGTACTGGTTTTATTAGTTTATGCAACATTTCATTTGATAATACTACCTTCCAATCCTGGTTTACTAATTTGAAGAGAGTATTGTTGTGTATTTCATACTGAACGGGTAGTTGCTCTTGGCTGTTTTTATTTCTTATGGTAATATCCTGCTTCTGTTCCTCCTCTAAATTCTGCAACATTCTTCTTCCTTCTTGACTAGCTTCCCATCTGATGGATAAAAGTCGTACTTCTCTGTTTTCGTCCTCGTAGATCTCCTCACATTCTTCCGTGATGTATCTGCTTAACGTACCTGCCACACTGTTATCTCTCCCTTTGCAAATATTTGATTGTAAATGAGTATTCCCCGATGGCTAGAATCCATCGTAATAAACGTGCATTCGTTACTTTGCATTTCAGCAAAAATGATAATGCTTGTTGATCCGTATGTATTTCGAAGTGAGTACCATAAATATAATGCCTAATTTGTTCGAGAGCGTAGACTATGGCAAGAATCTCTTTATCCGATGTTGAGTAATGCTTTTCTGCTCCTTTGAAAACTCTGCTTGCGTAGGCGATAACTCTGTGTTCTCCTTGAGAATTCTGTTGATATAGAACACTTCCCACGGCGTAATCACTGGCATCAGAATAAATCACAAAATTTCCTCTCTTTTGAGGGTGATGTAGCATGATGTTCTCAACAAATAATGTTTTCACTTGGTCGAAGGTTTCTTGATGTTTCTTCTCCCATTGCCATTTTCTTCCTTTCTTTGTTAATTCTAACAAAGGTTGCGTTCTCTCAGCATACAACAGTGAAAATCTTCGTTTAGTATCCTGTTAGTCCTAAGAATGCTCGTAACCCTTTAAGGTTTCTAGGTGAGGGAAAATCTGTTATACTGGATATTTTGGTGGGCTCGGGTTGTATACTTGAGAATGAGATAATGTGTCCTAGGAAATGAATGGAAGTTTATAGGAATTCACATTTTGTTAGGTTAAGGGACATGTTGGCTTGCCTAAACTTATGGAATATTATACCTAGATTAATTATGTGTTCTTCAAACGTTTTTGATATTCCAAGAATGTCGTCTACAAATATCATTGTATACGGTTCTATTTCTGGTCGTAGTGTTCTCTCTAGGCACTTCACAATAGCTGCCAAACTCCTGCTTAATCCAAATGGAACGACTTTATGCTGGTAACATTTTCTATTGTACAGGAAGGCCGTAAATTTTCTATCTTCTTTCCTTATCGGAATTTGCCAGAAGCTTGAGCGTAGATCCAGCTTTGTTAAGTAACGTGCTCCTTCACATTTTGTAAACAACTCGCCCGCATTAGGCGCGCAGTCATACTCTTTCATAATGATGCTGTTCAGCTCCCTCATGTCTAGGCATAGGCGAATATCCCCACTTTTCTTCTTCACTACCACTAGAGGATTTAAGAAGTTGCTGTTGGATCGTTCTATTACCTTATTTTCCAACATGCGACGAATTTCTGTTTCTACCTCTTCCTCATAGCGCATTGGGATCGGATACGTCCTCCTGACGAATTTAGTTGGGTCTGATACAGTTATAGAGTGTTCGTATACTGCCGTCTGCGTTGGTGCTTCGTTGAATATATCTTCATATTTTTCAATTAAGTTGTGAAGCTGCTCTTCTTCCTATACTGATATTTCATCATTCGTCTTACTCACATATTGAGTTGGTACACATTGTATCGGTGGTTTAGACAAAACAATAGGTGTTTCACTTACCTTAGATTGTTCATTATCTTCATTCAAATTTATCTCATACTGAGTGCCTTTATAATTACACTCTATCTTATTCTTATTAATATTTATCTTAGCATCTAGTACATTCAACAAATCAATTCCTAAAATACCATCGTGTATTAATTTATTCATAATAATCTTGGGGTATGTTATTTCTAACATATTATATGTCATAGTTTCATACGCCTGTTGTTTAACTCTTTCTCTCTTATCTGTGGCTGTGGTGATGTTCATATTATTTACGGGTAATACAGCCGTATTTTTAAAATATTTCTTATTTCGCT
Organism: Magicicada septendecula; assembly: GCA_034769895.1. Lineage (NCBI taxonomy): Eukaryota > Metazoa > Arthropoda > Insecta > Hemiptera > Cicadidae > Magicicada > Magicicada septendecula. The sequence goes on from CM068369.1 coordinate 231,552,829, forward strand.
GTACCCATGCAGAATTTAAAACTGACAGCTGACTCCCCGTGCCTACTAACATTTTTATATCACAATTATTAATTCGAACGTTGACAATGGGACATTGTGTTGGTTTCTCACCTTGCTTTACATCCTGGTCGGTGCTTAGTAGCTCGTCACGTATATCACTAGGGTAAATATTGTTTATTGTTAAGCGCTGTTTTCGTCCGCTACGTCATTGTGTAGACGTTGACGGCTTATTATTCGCTTCCATTGTTCCTCGCTGCGTTGAATTGTTGCCGCCTCCCTTTACTGCACTTACGACTTTGTCGTATAGTTTTGGAAAATATTTATGTGGTGACACGGGCCCACTATGCCCTCTTTCGTAGATATTACGCTCTCGTTGTTCAGTTCCTCTCCGCTTCTCTCGAGTTGTCTCACCAGTTTTTGTTACAGTCGCCTGGCTTATATTATCATTAGAGCGGTTGTGAGTGTTGTGCAGCTGTGGTTTATAATTAGCATTATAATTATTATTGTTATAATTAACATGTGGTTGAACATAGTGCTTTGTACTACTACCTTGCGTGATATTTTCTGCTTGTGTGACTAGTATTAAAAATTCTTCAACTGTTTAGTACCTTGAGTATATACAGCTAATTGGATATCTCTCGGAAAATGGTAAGACAACTTGGAAATTATTTCGTATTCTGAAAATTTAGGTTTTAGGTGTTTCACCCTTTCTATTTGAGCTATTGTATATTGTTCAATGTTTGTACGACCATGCATATTGAATTTACCATATTCAAGTTGATCGCGTACTTGACGTTGTATATGTATGTTCCAGTATCTGTTTCCAAAGCATCGCGGAATTCTCGATACCTAGTAATGTTATCTCGAATTATAGAACACCATTGGCTTGCAGAATCTTTAAAATCTCGAGTAACGAAGTCGATCTCTTCATTATCGTCTATCGCACTACCTATCTTCTCCATCTCTTTCTCAATATTCGCCAAAAATTCCATGTCGTTTTCCCACTTGTTACCTGCAAATTTTATCTTACTCCTTTCTTCTATTGGTGCCGAAAACATCATCGTCTTCGTCGGCCGTCTGCGAAGTTCTTCCTTAAGTTGCTTCATTTCATTCCGGACTTCTTCCTTCATATGGGATACCTCTCCAGAACAGTATTTTGCAGTCTTGGATGTCTCGTCTATTTTGTCTTCTATAATTTGTAACAATATAGTATGTTAGGTTCTTATGCTCCACGTTGTATGCGTCAATTTGTAACAATTTAATATAATTAGGAGATGAGTTATATCAATTATTAGTATATGTAAATTGTTCGAGCTTAAGCCCCACTGTTGCGTTCGTTAATTTGTAACAAATTATAATAAATATTTAACGGGGAAGTATATTATATTATATGCCGCACGTTGGAAGCGTCAATTTGTAACAATATAAATAAATATGTTGAGCGATATATTATTATGCTACGGTTGTTTTCTGCCGCTCGCTCCCACTATGCATCCAGTCCCAATGACGTCACTCGGAGTTGCCAACAGTTGCTCCGTCCGCTGTGCTATGTTATCGTAATTCTGAATTGAAACAGTAATAATAATGCAAAGATAACACCAAACAGATATATTCCATTTAACAATCTTTATTCAGATGAAGTATTGATTAATTACTTCTCGTTTTTCTTTACTGCAATTACAAATTATGACAAAATTATGCGTCTTTTATTCTTAAGTTGGTAGTAGCTAAAAATATTGTGCTGAAGTTGACCAACCCAAAATGATGCTTTTCGTTTTATTTCTAGTAAAGTAAATTATCTCAGGGCGTATTTGGTACGGAAATTATGGTTAAACAAATAATACAGCTCTTAAAATCAAAACACAAACTTCACAATATAAGGATATTACAAGGTTTTGATGTGTACAGTGCAAACTGGTGGTCGTGTATGTGTTACTCACTATTATAGGTTATGAACAATTTAGATGCTTATTAGTTATCATTAAAGTTTTTATGGTGTTCAAAAAAGGTGTAATACTCAATTGGTGTTATTTTCAAGTGTTCTTTAGTGTTGGTGTAGGATAGTGCCTGTAGTTTTATTTATTGTTTAATTCCTAAATAGTTGTGTAGACAAGTGTAGGTGTTGTCACATAAGATGATAAATTGTTCAGATTCACCAGATCCTCTTCTTTATTCTTCCAGGACGAAGATAGGGTCCAAGTCTTCTTTGCTTCTTCTCCCCGGATCTAAATTTTTCTGAATTAAATCCTTGATGTTGTTTTGTTATTATAACATTTTGTATTGACTATATCAATTCGTTTTCCAAAGTCTGGTATGTGTTTTCACTATTTAAAATATAATTATCTGTGACGTTTTATTAACGCGTCTGTCTTCAATGACGGTTGTTAAAGAAGTCGTATTTGATTTATCTGAATTTTAGGTTGCTAAGGTAAAACTTGAAATCTGGTTGGTTGATTCAGATATACATTGTCATACAAATTCATTATTTCAATGTCTGAATTTGGTCAAAAACGTTTAGATTAGTATTACTTTTTTGTACTGATTGGGAATTTAAAACTAATAGCATCATTATTTTGGTCTTAACATTTGTGACATATAGACACCAAAAATGCCTATTTTTGCTTAAGAAATGCTGATGTTACATTTTTTGCTATCTGAATTTTTCTTAAATAACTTAAAACTGATTATTTCGATTCCATATTTGTTGTGTATACTACTAATTATAAACCTATCCATATTACAACATTTGTTTTATAAAATTCTAACAGTATTTTCTAAAATTTACAAAATTCCAAAGTTTTTATAGGCCTATGTGTTGACATGTTAAATTTCTATTTTCTGTTATTGTTAACACCTATTAACAATGCAACTACCATCAAAACTACTCCCTATAAGTCTATTAGTATTATTATTTAAAATATAACAGTAATTATTACTGTAACATTATAAAAAAAACATAATTCACGTTTTGTGATTAAACAATTTGCATATGTCTGGTTGCATACATCCTGCATAAGGCATATCATACACTCATTACTTAATAAAACTATAAATAACATCAACACAACTTAATCTTATTTTAAAAACATAAAAAAGAAAGTTTAATCATTTAATAATGATTTATAATTTCTGTTGTTTTCTCATGCAGTTCAGCCATTGCTGTACTAGGTAATTTTACCATTTTTTTTGTTTTTTTTTTGTTTTATACATTTGAGAATTATTATGTGATTATACATTATTTATTTGATAACATTATGTTCACTATTATTTACAGTTAGTTGCATGTTTCCATGTATCTATAATAATTGTTTAATTGTATTATTTCATTATATCATTTAGTTAACAATTTACTAATATATTATTTTACATTATATTGTATATTTGGGCCTATTATCCCTCAATTTGTATTTTGATTATTTTTATATTTGGTACATTTAATAAAACAATTTGTTTACTTATAGTAATGGTACATAATGCTGTCTGTCTTTATAAGTATTATTCTTGTCATTATTTGAAATTCATGTCATGATCGGGGTATTTTGCATCACTTTACCTAAACATTAATTTGGTTACGGTCAGTTATAGTACAAGTCTGTCTAAAGTAGTTGTTTGTTCATCTTCACTATCATTTTTAAAAGATATTTTTCTTCTTGTTAAGTTTCTTATCCATGATCTTCATTAAATCTGGTACGATATCAAGCTATGCCAAATGTAATGTTACAAATTGTGGTACGGGTTTCTATTTCAATTGTTTTGCTAGTAGTCGCTTGTAATATTTCATTAACCGTCTGTATCTTATTAACTTGTTCGTGCTTTATTACCATTAATTTTTCATCTAAATTATCATTTATTTGTTTCTGAACATCTTTCAAATCTTTTCTCCATTCACGTAATTGGACGTAATTCTTTTTATTTATTTTCTAATCTAATGGCTTGTTCGTGAAGGGCTCTCCTAAACTTCTCGTCTAATTCACTTATGCGCATATATGTGACGTTAATTTCATCAGTTAACTGCATTGTACTATCGGTGATTTCCTGTTTTAATTCGCTCAGTGTATTATTTAAATCTACTTTTAATTCTCTGTTTGCTTATTTATATTTTTATTTAATTCGTCCTTCAGCTGGACATTGTCATGTCTTAGCTCATTTAAATTCTCTGTTAGATTTTCTGTTTACTTATTTAGTTTATCATTTTTTTAGTTTGTTTGACATTCTCCTGTTTCAACTCTACTTTAAAATTTTCGGCTTGTTTTATGACTAATTCGTCCATCATGGCCAGTATCAAATTTTTAAGTGCATCTAGATTCAACCCTCCTGGTTCCGCCATGTTGAATATTTTGTATTTATTTATTATGTTTTAGAATATTATTCTTATGGAACCGAATTACTAATTTTATTTATTTATTTATTTATTATTATTTATTATTATTATTTTTCTTATTACAATTACACCTTTACAATGATATTATTTTGTTGAGCGCCAGTTGTGTTTTAATACACAACAATTAACATAACATACAATTAATGTTTAATATAAATAATTATTATCATATATAATATATTTTTCATTTATCACACATTTACTTTTAGAGCAACCATTTAGCTACAAAAAATTTATATAGTCAAATGTTTGGGATCGTGCCACACGTTCTTGGCGACAATTTATATAACAACATAAATTTGTATATATGTAATATAATAAAATTTGTGGAGCCCCATGTTGGGCGCCAATTTATATTTAACAAGACAAACATTGATATATAATTTAATTTGTGTATCCCCAAGTTCAGGGCCAATTTATATAACATAAGAAATTATATAAAGTATTGGATTCATGGGTGTAATCGTAATAACAAGATGATACGTTATTTAAGTTTGAAATTGTTCCATTATTTATTGTTTATTAATCAAAATTTTCATTTCGCATATAGAAATACTACTCATTATTATATCGTTTGTACGACTCCTTCGTACACAACTTATAGCTAACAATTTACATACACAGGTTATACATAAATCTTATTATCTAATTCTAATTAATTGAATATTCATTTTGCTCTCGGCTTACTCATTGTGTGATAATCTTTTTGCAATTTCTGATTTATTTACTTTAATAATGAAGTTACTTGTATTCCAATTTCTTTTATATTAATTAGTTTTCAAACTTTCTCCTGCATATGCATTCTCCTTTATCAACCAAGACTTTATTAATTACGTTAACTGAAAAAAACAAATATTCCTCTTATCATTTATGTTACTCTCAATTACTAAATTTTATATAAGAGATATTCTAAATTTTACTTTGATTTTACATTTATGTACAATTAGTTATTTAATAAAGGTTGAATGTCTTGCATTCTAACTTTAATTAGTGCCTTTCAAATGTCTGTAATTACATTGGTTTTCATCACCTCGTTTGAAGTGGTTAATCATCCGTACGCCCTCCTTTGGTCCTCAGTCTGTGTACTCCGTGTCCTCTTGGTCCTCTGCTCGGATTCTACTGCATGTACGATTTACGAGTCGTCACGCCTCACATCATATGCTGCGGGTGTGTCCATAGACCTCTTCGTATGTGCTCTGCTGCTCTGGTTGGACTTCAGTTTGTCCTGTGCCTCTTACTATAAATTTAAAATAGCCTCGTCGACTGACATAGCCTCCTGTGGCAACGGTTGAATCGAGAGGAAGAAACATTGTTAGCGCTACCTGGTATATATAGTCAGGTCGTGCAAAAACTCATGTCTGAACAATTTTTAACTTGTCAGATTTTGTCGAAGCGTCACTTCCCCCACTCTGGTTCAATTCACTATTTTCGCCTATTTTCGCGAATTACGAAGTTTATTTCACATCACTCGATGCTCAATCGATCACTAATTTTTATGTTTACTATACGTAAATGACACTTCATTTTTGTAATTACAAAAAGAGCTATACACTTTTTAAGTATAGTAATTGCACTGTTCGTCATTTCGGCACGGTCTTTTAACCCTTTATTCACCTTTAATTTCTATACAATTTGATGTCTTTTGTTTTACCATATTGTACATATTTTTCTTATAATTAAAATAAAACATAAAGCTATTCTACTTGAAAAGGGTTGGTTACATTTCAGGAACGGACAGGCTTCACACACACAAACAAAATACGCGTGTACAGAACGCTAGCGACAGGTGTACTAGGAATGCGTGTCCATGCATGAATTCTGCGCTCCCTATTTTGAACTATGATACAGCTTATGCAATCTGAATCATGTTTATTAATCCATATTTATTTATTTTTATTATTTATGTCATTTGATTTTGGTAATGCACAGTACCGTTAAAGGTGAAAACATTTTGGTTTTAAATACCAATTTAAACAAAAATTTTTTTTTATTAGACAAATAATATGGTATTGTTTTTATTTATAGACCCATTTATTTATAAATGTGCGACTAATAATGAGTATGCGATTTTTTTACTTGTACCCTTATTTGGAGGTTTTCAGCAAATATTTCCGCTCACTCTGTAAGTAGAGTCGCTGTGGTGTTTCGGTACATCCGCTTCAGTAGTTGTTCCAATTTAATCGTTCTAGTGACCCAGTTATTTATGATTGGAATTTTCTCAAAGCACTGTCGTGATTATTTACCAACTTCTCTCTTCTTGCATCGTAGTGAGTATGGGTTGAACTCCATCTTCTCATAACGTTTTATTCCAATCTTCTTTTTAATTTTCCTAAACATATTATTAATTGCAAAATCCTCTCGTAGACATAAATAACATTTTAAAGCTGAAGCATGTGCTAGGCTTTCATGTACTGGTTTTATTAGTTTATGCAACATTTCATTTGATAATACTACCTTCCAATCCTGGTTTACTAATTTGAAGAGAGTATTGTTGTGTATTTCATACTGAACGGGTAGTTGCTCTTGGCTGTTTTTATTTCTTATGGTAATATCCTGCTTCTGTTCCTCCGCTAAATTCTGCAACATTCTTCTTCCTTCTTGACTAGCTTCCCATCTGATGGATAAAAGTCGTACTTCTCTGTTTTCGTCCTCGTAGATCTCCTCACATTCTTCCGTGATGTATCTGCTTAACGTATCTGCCACACTGTTATCTCTCCCTTTGCAAATATTTGATTGTAAATGAGTATTCCCCGATGGCTAGAATCCATCGTAATAAACGTACATTCGTTACTTTGCATTTCAGCAAAAATGATAATGCCTGTTGATCCGTATGTATTTCGAAGTGAGTACCATAAAAATAATACCTAATTTGTTTGAGAGCGTAGACTATGGCAAGAATCTCTTTATCCGATGTTGAGTAATGCTTTTCTGCTCCTTTGAAAACTCTGCTTGCGTAGGCGATAACTCTGTGTTCTCCTTGAGAATCCTGTTGATATAGAACACTTCCCACGGCGTAATCACTGGCATCAGAATAAATCACAAAATTTCCTCTCTTTTGAGGGTGATGTAGCATGATGTTCTCAACAAATAATTTTTCACTTGGTCGAAGGTTTCTTGATGTTTCTTCTCCAACGCCATTTTCTTCCTTTCTTTGCTAATTCTAACAAAGGTTGCGTTCTCTCAGCATACAACGGTGTAAATCTTCGTTTAGTATCCTGTTAGTCCTAAGAATGCTCGTAACCCTTTATGGTTTCTAGGTGAGGGAAAATCTGTTATACTGGATATTTTGGTGGGCTCGGGTTGTATACTTGAGAATGAGATAATGTGTCCTAGGAAATGAATGGAAGTTTTTAGGAATTCACATTTGGTTAGGTTAAGGGACATGTTGGCTTGCCTAAACTTATGGAATATTATACCTAGATTAATTATGTGTTCTTCAAACGTTTTTGATATTCCAAGAATGTCGTCTACAAATATCATTGTATACGGTTCTATTTCTGGTCGTAGTGTTCTCTCTAGACACTTCACAATAGCTGCCAAACTCCTGCTTAATCCAAATGGAACGACTTTATGCTGGTAACTTTTTCTATTGTACAGGAAGGCCGTAAATTTTCTATCTTCTTTCCTTATCGGAATTTGCCAAAAGCTTGAGCGTAGATCCAGCTTTGTTAAGTAACGTGCTCCTTCACATTTTGTAAACAACTCTCCCGCATTAGGCGCGCAGTCATACTCTTTCATAATGATGCTGTTCAGCTCCCTCATGTCTAGGCATAGGCGAATATCCCCACTTTTCTTCTTTACTACCACTAGAGGATTTAAGAAGTTGCTGTTGGATCGTTCTATTACCTTATTTTCCAACATGCGACGAATTTCTGTTTCTACCTCTTCCTCATAGCGCATTGGGATCGGATACGTCCTCCTGACGAATTTAGTTGGGTCTGATACAGTTATAGAGTGTTCGTATACTGCCGTCTGCGTTGGTGCTTCGTTGAATATATCTTCATATTTTTCAATTAAGTTGTGAAGCTGCTCTTCTTCCTGTACTGATATTTCATCATTCGTCTTACTCACATATTGAGTTGGTACAAATTGTATCGGTGGTTTAGACAAAACAATAGGTGTTTCACTTACCTTAGATTGTTCATTATCTTCACTCATATTTATCTCATATTGAGTGCCTTTATAATTACACTCTATCTTATTCTTATTAATATTTATCTTAGCATCTAGTACATTCAACAAATCAATTCCTAAAATACCATCGTGTATTAATTTATTCTTCGTATTGTTTAAATTAGCAGCCATCCTTACTATTTCTTTTATGAATTTGCTAACTGCTATAATTTTTTATTTATCTGCTTGCAATTCGCATGTTTTATTCATCGTATTGTTTAAATTAGCAGCCATCCTTACTATTTCTTTTATGAATTTGCTAACTGCTATAATTTTTTATAGCAGGTAAAAAATTATAGCAGTTAGCAAATTCATAAAAGAAATAGTAAGGATGGCTGCTAATTTAAACAATACGAAGAATAAAAAATGCGAATTGCAAGCAGATAAATAAAAAATATTAATTTATTCATAATAATCTTGGGGTATGTTATTTCTAACATATTATATGTCATAGTTTCATAAGCCTGTTGTCTAACTCTTTCTCTCTTATTTGTGGCTGTGGTGATGTTCATATTATTTACGGGTAATACAGCCGTATTTTAAAAATATTTCTGATTTCGCTGTACCCTTGCAGAATTTAAAACTGACAGCTGACTCCCCGTGTCTACTAACATTTTTATATCACAATTATTAATTCGAACGTTGACAATGGGACATTGTGGTTGTTTCTCACCTTGCTTTACATCCTGGTCGATGCTTAGTAGCTCGTCACGTATATCACTAGGGTAAATATTGTTTATTGTAAAGCGCTGTTTTCGTCCGCTACGTCATTGTGTAGACGTTGACGGCTTATTATTCGCTTCCATTGTTCCTCGCTGCGTTGAATTGTTGCCGCCTCCCTTTACTGCACTTACGACTTTGTCGTATAGTTTTGGAAAATATTTATGTGACACGGGCCCACTATGCCCTCTCTCGTAGATATTAAGCTCTCGTCGTTCAGTTCCTCTCCGCTTCTCTCGAGTTCTCTCACCAGTTTTTGTTACAGTCGCCTGGCTTATATTATCATTAGAGCGGTTGTGAGTGTTGTGCAGCTGTGGTTTATAATTAGCATTATAATTATTATTGTTATAATTAACATGTGGTTGAACATAGTGCTTTGTACTACTACCTTGCGTGATATTTTCTGCTTGTGTGACTAGTATTAAAAATTCTTCAACTGTTTTAATACCCTTGAGTATATACAGCTAATTGGATATCTCTCGAAAATGGTAAGACAACTTGGAAATTATTTCGTATTCTGAAATTTAGGTTTTAGGTGTTTCACCTTTTCTATTTGAGCTATTGTATATTGTTCAATGTTTGTACGACCATGCATATTGAATTTACCATATTCAAGTTGATCGCGTACTTGACGTTGTATATGTATGTTCAGTATCTGTTTTCAAAAGCATCGCGGAATTCTCGATACCTAGTAATGTTATCTCGATTTATAGAACACCATGGGCTTGCAGAATCTTTTAAAATCTCGAGTAACGAAGTCGATCTCTTCATTATCGTCTATCGCACTACCTATCTTCTCCATCTCTTTCTCAATATTCGCCAAAAATTCCATACTGTTTTCCCACTTGTTACCTGCAAATTTTATCTTACTCCTTTCTTCTATTGGTGCCGAAAACATCATCGTCTGCGTCGGCCGTCTGCGAAGTTCTTCCTTAAGTTGCTTCATTTCATTCCGGATTTCTTCCTTCATATGTGATACCTCTCCAGAACAGTATTTTGCAGTCTTGGATGTCTCGTCTATTTTGTCTTCTATAATTTGTAACAATATAGTATGTCAGGTTCTTATGCTCCACGTTGTATGCGTCAATTTGTAACAATTTAATATAATTAGGAGATGAGTTATATCAATTATTAGTATATGTAAATTGTTCGATCTTAAGCCCCACTGTTGGGTTCGTTAATTTGTAACAAATTATAATAAATATTTAACGGGGACGTATATTATATTATATGCCGCACGTTGGAAGCGTCAATTTGTAACAATATAAATAAATATGTTGAGCGATAAATTATTATGCTACGGTTGTATTCTGCCGCTCGCTCCCACTATGCATCCAGTCCCAATGACGTCACTCGGAGTTGCCAACAGTTGCTCCGTCCGCTGTGCTATGTTATCGTAATTCTGAATTGAAACAGTAATAATAATGCAAAGATAACACCAAACAGATATATTCCATTTAACAATATTTATTCAGATGAAGTATTGATTAATTACTTCTCGTTTTTCTTTACTGCAATTACAAATTATGACAAAATTATGCGTCTTTTATTCATAAGTTGGTAGTAGCTAAAAATATTGTGCTGAAGTCGACCAACCCAAAATGATGCTTTTCGTTTTATTTCTAGTAAAATAAATTATCTCAGGGCGTATTTGGTTCGGAAATTATGGTTAAACAAATAATACAGCTCTTAAAATCAAAACACAAACTTCACAATATAAGGATATTACAAGGTTTTGATGTGTACAGTGCAAACTGGTGGTCGTGTATGTGTTACTCACTATTATAGGTTATGAACAATTTAGATGCTTATTAGTTATCATTAAAGTTTTTATGGTGTTCAAAAAAGGTGTAATACTCAATTGGTGTTATTTTCAAGTGTTCTTTAGTGTTGGTGTAGGATAGTGCCTGTAGTTTTATTTATTGTTTAATTCCTAAATAGTTGTGTAGACAAGTGTAGGTGTTGTCACATAAGATGATAAATTGTTCAGATTCACCAGATCCTCTTCTTTATTCTTCCAGGACGAAGATAGGGTCCAAGTCTTCTTTGCTTCTTCTCCCCGGATCTAAATTTTTCTGAATTAAATCCTTGATGTTGTTTTGTTATTATAACATTTTGTATTGACTATATCAATTCGTTTTCCAAAGTCTGGTATGTGTTTTCACTATTTAAAATATAATTATCTGTGACGTTTTATTAACGCGTCTGTCTTCAATGACGGTTGTTAAAGAAGTCGTATTTTATTTATCTGAATTTTAGGTTGCTAAGGTAAAACTTGAAATCTGGTTGGTTGATTCAGATATACATTGTCATACAAATTCATTATTTCAATGTCTGAATTTGGTCAAAAACGTTTAGATTAGTATTACTTTTTTGTACTGATTGGGAATTTAAAACTAATAGCATCATTATTTTGGTCTTAACATTTGTGACATATAGACACCAAAAATGCCTATTTTTGCTTAAGAAATGCTGATGTTACATTTTTTGCTATCTGAATTTTTCTTAAATAACTTAAAACTGATTATTTCGATTCCATATTTGTTGTGTATACTACTAATTATAAACCTATCCATATTACAACATTTGTTTTATAAAATTCTAACAGTATTTTCTAAAATTTACAAAATTCCAAAGTTTTTATAGGCCTATGTGTTGACATGTTAAATTTCTATTTTCTGTTATTGTTAACACCTATTAACAATGCAACTACCATCAAAACTACTCCCTATAAGTCTATTAGTATTATTATTTAAAATATAACAATAATTATTACTGTAACATTATAAAAAAAACATAATTCACGTTTTGTGATTAAACAATTTGCATATGTCTGGTTGCATACATCCTGCATAAGGCATATCATACACTCATTACTTAATAAAACTATAAATAACATCAACACAACTTAATCTTATTTTAAAAACATAAAAAAGAAAGTTTAATCATTTAATAATGATTTATAATTTCTGTTGTTTTCTCATGCAGTTCAGCCATTGCTGTACTAGGTAATTTTACCATTTTTTTTGTTTTTTTTTTGTTTTATACATTTGAGAATTATTATGTGATTATACATTGTTTATTTGATAACATTATGTTCACTATTATTTACAGTTAGTTGCATGTTTCCATGTATCTATAATAATTGTTTAATTGTATTATTTCATTATATCATTTAGTTAACAATTTACTAATATATTATTTTACATTATATTGTATATTTGGGCCTATTATCCCTCAATTTGTATTTTGATTATTTTTATATTTGGTACATTTAATAAAACAATTTGTTTACTTATAGTAATGGTACATAATGCTGTCTGTCTTTATAAGTATTATTCTTGTCATTATTTGAAATTCATGTCATGATCGGGGTATTTTGCATCACTTTACCTAAACATTAATTTGGTTACGGTCAGTTATAGTACAAGTCTGTCTAAAGTAGTTGTTTGTTCATCTTCACTATCATTTTTAAAAGATATTTTTCTTTTTGTTAAGTTTCTTATCCATGATCTTCATTAAATCTGGTACGATATCAAGCTATGCCAAATGTAATGTTACAAATTGTGGTACGGGTTTCTATTTCAATTGTTTTGCTAGTAGTCGCTTGTAATATTTCATTAACCGTCTGTATCTTATTAACTTGTTCGTGCTTTATTACCATTAATTTTTCATCTAAATTATCATTTATTTGTTTCTGAACATCTTTCAAATCTTTTCTCCATTCACGTAATTGGACGTAATTCTTTTTATTTATTTTCTAATCTAATGGCTTGTTCGTGAAGGGCTCTCCTAAACTTCTCGTCTAATTCACTTATGCGCATATCTGTGACGTTAATTTCATCAGTTAACTGCATTGTACTATCGGTGATTTCCTGTTTTAATTCGCTCAGTGTATTATTTAAATCTACTTTTAATTCTCTGTTTGCTTATTTATATTTTTATTTAATTCGTCCTTCAGCTGGACATTGTCATGTCTTAGCTCATTTAAATTCTCTGTTAGATTTTCTGTTTACTTATTTAGTTTATCATTTTTTTAGTTTGTTTGACATTCTCCTGTTTCAACTCTACTTTAAAATTTTCGGCTTGTTTTATGACTAATTCGTCCATCATGGCCAGTATCAAATTTTTAAGTGCATCTAGATTCAACCCTCCTGGTTCCGCCATGTTGAATATTTTGTATTTATTTATTATGTTTTAGAATATTATTCTTATGGAACCGAATTACTAATTTTATTTATTTATTTATTTATTATTATTTATTATTATTATTTTTCTTATTACAATTACACCTTTACAATGATATTATTTTGTTGAGCGCCAGTTGTGTCTTAATACACAACAATTAACATAACATACAATTAATGTTTAATATAAATAATTATTATCATATATAATATATTTTTCATTTATCACACATTTACTTTTAGAGCAACCATTTAGCTACAAAAAATTTATATAGTCAAATGTTTGGGATCGTGCCACACGTTCTTGGCGAAAATTTATATAACAACATAAATTTGTATATATGTAATATAATAAAATTTGTGGAGCCCCACGTTGGGCGCCAATTTATATTTAACAAGACAAACATTGATATATAATTTAATTTGTGTATCCCCAAGTTCAGGGCCAATTTATATAACATAAGAAATTATATAAAGTATTGGATTCATGGGTGTAATCGTAATAACAAGATGATACGTTATTTAAGTTTGAAATTGTTCCATTATTTATTGTTTATTAATCAAAATTTTCATTTCGCATATAGAAATACTACTCATTATTATATCGTTTGTACGACTCCTTCGTACACAACTTATAGCTAACAATTTACATACACAGGTTATACATAAATCTTATTATCTAATTCTAATTAATTGAATATTCATTTTGCTCTCGGCTTACTCATTGTGTGATAATCTTTTTGCAATTTCTGATTTATTTACTTTAATAATGAAGTTACTTGTATTCCAATTTCTTTTATATTAATTAGTTTTCAAACTTTCTCCTGCATATGCATTCTCCTTTATCAACCAAGACTTTATTAATTACGTTAACTGAAAAAAACAAATATTCCTCTTATCATTTATGTTACTCTCAATTACTAAATTTTATATAAGAGATATTCTAAATTTTACTTTGATTTTACATTTATGTACAATTAGTTATTTAATAAAGGTTGAATGTCTTGCATTCTAACTTTAATTAGTGCCTTTCAAATGTCTGTAATTACATTGGTTTTCATCACCTCGTTTGAAGTGGTTAATCATCCGTACGCCCTCCTTTGGTCCTCAGTCTGTGTACTCCGTGTCCTCTTGGTCCTCTGCTCGGATTCTACTGCATGTACGATTTACGAGTCGTCACGCCTCACATCATATGCTGCGGGTGTGTCCATAGACCTCTTCGTATGTGCTCTGCTGCTCTGGTTGGACTTCAGTTTGTCCTGTGCCTCTTACTATAAATTTAAAATAGCCTCGTCGACTGACATAGCCTCCTGTGGCAACGGTTGAATCGAGAGGAAGAAACATTGTTAGCGCTACCTGGTATATATAGTCAGGTCGTGCAAAAACTCATGTCTGAACAATTTTTAACTTGTCAGATTTTGTCGAAGCGTCACTTCCCCCACTCTGGTTCAATTCACTATTTTCGCCTATTTTCGCGAATTACGAAGTTTATTTCACATCACTCGATGCTCAATCGATCACTAATTTTTATGTTTACTATACGTAAATGACACTTCATTTTTGTAATTACAAAAAGAGCTATACACTTTTTAAGTATAGTAATTGCACTGTTCGTCATTTCGGCACGGTCTTTTAACCCTTTATTCACCTTTAATTTCTATACAATTTGATGTCTTTTGTTTTACCATATTGTACATATTTTTCTTATAATTAAAATAAAACATAAAGCTATTCTACTTGAAAAGGGTTGGTTACATTTCAGGAACGGACAGGCTTCACACACACAAACAAAATACGCGTGTACAGAACGCTAGCGACAGGTGTACTAGGAATGCGTGTCCATGCATGAATTCTGCGCTCCCTATTTTGAACTATGATACAGCTTATGCAATCTGAATCATGTTTATTAATCCATATTTATTTATTTTTATTATTTATGTCATTTGATTTTGGTAATGCACAGTACCGTTAAAGGTGAAAACATTTTGGTTTTAAATACCAATTTAAACAAAAATTTTTTTTTATTAGACAAATAATATGGTATTGTTTTTATTTATAGACCCATTTATTTATAAATGTGCGACTAATAATGAGTATGCGATTTTTTTACTTGTACCCTTATTTGGAGGTTTTCAGCAAATATTTCCGCTCACTCTGTAAGTAGAGTCGCTGTGGTGTTTCGGTACATCCGCTTCAGTAGTTGTTCCAATTTAATCGTTCTAGTGACCCAGTTATTTATGATTGGAATTTTCTCAAAGCACTGTCGTGATTATTTACCAACTTCTCTCTTCTTGCATCGTAGTGAGTATGGGTTGAATTCCATCTTCTCATAACGTTTTATTCCAATCTTCTTTTTAATTTTCCTAAACATATTATTAATTGCAAAATCCTCTCGTAGACATAAATAACATTTTAAAGCTGAAGCATGTGCTAGACTTTCATGTACTGGTTTTATTAGTTTATGCAACATTTCATTTGATAATACTACCTTCCAATCCTGGTTTACTAATTTGAAGAGAGTATTGTTGTGTATTTCATACTGAACGGGTAGTTGCTCTTGGCTGTTTTTATTTCTTATGGTAATATCCTGCTTCTGTTCCTCCGCTAAATTCTGCAACATTCTTCTTCCTTCTTGACTAGCTTCCCATCTGATGGATAAAAGTCGTACTTCTCTGTTTTCGTCCTCGTAGATCTCCTCACATTCTTCCGTGATGTATCTGCTTAACGTATCTGCCACACTGTTATCTCTCCCTTTGCAAATATTTGATTGTAAATGAGTATTCCCCGATGGCTAGAATCCATCGTAATAAACGTACATTCGTTACTTTGCATTTCAGCAAAAATGATAATGCTTGTTGATCCGTATGTATTTCGAAGTGAGTACCATAAAAATAATACCTAATTTGTTTGAGAGCGTAGACTATGGCAAGAATCTCTTTATCCGATGTTGAGTAATGCTTTTCTGCTCCTTTGAAAACTCTGCTTGCGTAGGCGATAACTCTGTGTTCTCCTTGAGAATCCTGTTGATATAGAACACTTCCCACGGCGTAATCACTGGCATCAGAATAAATCACAAAATTTCCTCTCTTTTGAGGGTGATGTAGCATGATGTTCTCAACAAATAATTTTTCACTTGGTCGAAGGTTTCTTGATGTTTCTTCTCCAACGCCATTTTCTTCCTTTCTTTGCTAATTCTAACAAAGGTTGCGTTCTCTCAGCATACAACGGTGTAAATCTTCGTTTAGTATCCTGTTAGTCCTAAGAATGCTCGTAACCCTTTATGGTTTCTAGGTGAGGGAAAATCTGTTATACTGGATATTTTGGTGGGCTCGGGTTGTATACTTGAGAATGAGATAATGTGTCCTAGGAAATGAATGGAAGTTTTTAGGAATTCACATTTGGTTAGGTTAAGGGACATGTTGGCTTGCCTAAACTTATGGAATATTATACCTAGATTAATTATGTGTTCTTCAAACGTTTTTGATATTCCAAGAATGTCGTCTACAAATATCATTGTATACGGTTCTATTTCTGGTCGTAGTGTTCTCTCTAGACACTTCACAATAGCTGCCAAACTCCTGCTTAATCCAAATGGAACGACTTTATGCTGGTAACTTTTTCTATTGTACAGGAAGGCCGTAAATTTTCTATCTTCTTTCCTTATCGGAATTTGCCAAAAGCTTGAGCGTAGATCCAGCTTTGTTAAGTAACGTGCTCCTTCACATTTTGTAAACAACTCTCCCGCATTAGGCGCGCAGTCATACTCTTTCATAATGATGCTGTTCAGCTCCCTCATGTCTAGGCATAGGCGAATATCCCCACTTTTCTTCTTTACTACCACGAGAGGATTTAAGAAGTTGCTGTTGGATCGTTCTATTACCTTATTTTCCAACATGCGACGAATTTCTGTTTCTACCTCTTCCTCATAGCGCATTGGGATCGGATACGTCCTCCTGACGAATTTAGTTGGGTCTGATACAGTTATAGAGTGTTCGTATACTGCCGTCTGCGTTGGTGCTTCGTTGAATATATCTTCATATTTTTCAATTAAGTTGTGAAGCTGCTCTTCTTCCTGTACTGATATTTCATCATTCGTCTTACTCACATATTGAGTTGGTACAAATTGTATCGGTGGTTTAGACAAAACAATAGGTGTTTCACTTACCTTAGATTGTTCATTATCTTCACTCATATTTATCTCATATTGAGTGCCTTTATAATTACACTCTATCTTATTCTTATTAATATTTATCTTAGCATCTAGTACATTCAACAAATCAATTCCTAAAATACCATCGTGTATTAATTTATTCTTCGTATTGTTTAAATTAGCAGCCATCCTTACTATTTCTTTTATGAATTTGCTAACTGCTATAATTTTTTATTTATCTGCTTGCAATTCGCATGTTTTATTCATCGTATTGTTTAAATTAGCAGCCATCCTTACTATTTCTTTTATGAATTTGCTAACTGCTATAATTTTTTATAGCAGGTAAAAAATTATAGCAGTTAGCAAATTCATAAAAGAAATAGTAAGGATGGCTGCTAATTTAAACAATACGAAGAATAAAAAATGCGAATTGCAAGCAGATAAATAAAAAATATTAATTTATTCATAATAATCTTGGGGTATGTTATTTCTAACATATTATATGTCATAGTTTCATAAGCCTGTTGTCTAACTCTTTCTCTCTTATTTGTGGCTGTGGTGATGTTCATATTATTTACGGGTAATACAGCCGTATTTTAAAAATATTTCTGATTTCGCTGTACCCTTGCAGAATTTAAAACTGACAGCTGACTCCCCGTGTCTACTAACATTTTTATATCACAATTATTAATTCGAACGTTGACAATGGGACATTGTGGTTGTTTCTCACCTTGCTTTACATCCTGGTCGATGCTTAGTAGCTCGTCACGTATATCACTAGGGTAAATATTGTTTATTGTAAAGCGCTGTTTTCGTCCGCTACGTCATTGTGTAGACGTTGACGGCTTATTATTCGCTTCCATTGTTCCTCGCTGCGTTGAATTGTTGCCGCCTCCCTTTACTGCACTTACGACTTTGTCGTATAGTTTTGGAAAATATTTATGTGACACGGGCCCACTATGCCCTCTCTCGTAGATATTAAGCTCTCGTCGTTCAGTTCCTCTCCGCTTCTCTCGAGTTCTCTCACCAGTTTTTGTTACAGTCGCCTGGCTTATATTATCATTAGAGCGGTTGTGAGTGTTGTGCAGCTGTGGTTTATAATTAGCATTATAATTATTATTGTTATAATTAACATGTGGTTGAACATAGTGCTTTGTACTACTACCTTGCGTGATATTTTCTGCTTGTGTGACTAGTATTAAAAATTCTTCAACTGTTTTAATACCTTGAGTATATACAGCTAATTGGATATCTCTCGGAAAATGGTAAGACAACTTGGAAATTATTTCGTATTCTGAAAATTTAGGTTTTAGGTGTTTCACCTTTTCTATTTGAGCTATTGTATATTGTTCAATGTTTGTACGACCATGCATATTGAATTTACCATATTCAAGTTGATCGCGTACTTGACGTTGTATATGTATGTTCCAGTATCTGTTTTCAAAAGCATCGCGGAATTCTCGATACCTAGTAATGTTATCTCGATTTATAGAACACCATGGGCTTGCAGAATCTTTAAAATCTCGAGTAACGAAGTCGATCTCTTCATTATCGTCTATCGCACTACCTATCTTCTCCATCTCTTTCTCAATATTCGCCAAAAATTCCATACTGTTTTCCCACTTGTTACCTGCAAATTTTATCTTACTCCTTTCTTCTATTGGTGCCGAAAACATCATCGTCTGCGTCGGCCGTCTGCGAAGTTCTTCCTTAAGTTGCTTCATTTCATTCCGGACTTCTTCCTTCATATGTGATACCTCTCCAGAACAGTATTTTGCAGTCTTGGATGTCTCGTCTATTTTGTCTTCTATAATTTGTAACAATATAGTATGTCAGGTTCTTATGCTCCACGTTGTATGCGTCAATTTGTAACAATTTAATATAATTAGGAGATGAGTTATATCAATTATTAATATATGTAAATTGTTCGATCTTAAGCCCCACTGTTGCGTTCGTTAATTTGTAACAAATTATAATAAATATTTAACGGGGACGTATATTATATTATATGCCGCACGTTGGAAGCGTCAATTTGTAACAATATAAATAAATATGTTGAGCGATAAATTATTATGCTACGGTTGTATTCTGCCGCTCGCTCCCACTATGCATCCAGTCCCAATGACGTCACACGGAGTTGCCAACAGTTGCTCCGTCCGCTGTGCTATGTTATCGTAATTCTGAATTGAAACAGTAATAATAATGCAAAGATAACACCAAACAGATATATTCCATTTAACAATATTTATTCAGATGAAGTATTGATTAATTACTTCTCGTTTTTCTTTACTGCAATTACAAATTATGACAAAATTATGCGTCTTTTATTCATAAGTTGGTAGTAGCTAAAAATATTGTGCTGAAGTCGACCAACCCAAAATGATGCTTTTCGTTTTATTTCTAGTAAAATAAATTATCTCAGGGCGTATTTGGTTCGGAAATTATGGTTAAACAAATAATACAGCTCTTAAAATCAAAATACAAACTTCACAATATAAGGATATTACAAGGTTTTGATGTGTATAGTGCAAACTGGTGGTCGTGTATGTGTTACTCACTATTATAGGTTATGAACAGTTTAGATGATTATTAGTTATCATTAAAGTTTTTATGGTGTTCAAAAAAGGTGTAATACTCAATTGGTGTTATTTTCAAGTGTTCTTTAGTGTTGGTGTAGGATAGTGCCTGTAGTTTTATTTATTGTTTAATTCCTAAATAGTTGTGTAGACAAGTGTAGGTGTTGTCACATAAGATGATAAATTGTTCAGATTCACCAGATCCTCTTCTTTATTCTTCCAGGACGAAGATAGGGTCCAAGTCTTCTTTGCTTCTTCTCCCCGGATCTAAATTTTTCTGAATTAAATCCTTGATGTTGTTTTGTTATTTTAACATTTTGTATTGACTATATCAATTCGTTTTCCAAAGTCTGGTATGTGTTTTTACTATTTAAAATATAATTATCTGTGACGTTTTATTAACGCGTCTGTCTTCAATGACGGTTGTTAAAGAAGTCGTATTTTATTTATCTTAATTTTTTGTTGCCAAGGTAAAACTTGAAATCTGGTTGGTTGATTCAGATATACATTGTCATACAAATTCATTATTTGAATGTCTGAATTTGGTCAAAAACGTTTAGATTAGTATTACTTTTTTGTACTGATTGGGAATTTAAAACTAATAGCATCATTATTTTGGTCTTAACATTTGTGACATATAGACACCAAACATGCCTATTTTTGCTTAAGAAATGCTGATGTTACATTTTTTGCTATCTGAATTTTTCTTAAATAACTTAAAACTGATTATTTCGATTACATATTTGTTGTGTATACTACTAATTATAAACCTATCCATATTACAACATTTGTTTTATAAAATTCTAACAGTATTTCCTAAAATTTACAAAATTCCAAAGTTTTTATAGGCCTGTGTTGACATGTTAAATTTCTATTTTCTGTTATTGTTA
Source organism: Magicicada septendecula (assembly GCA_034769895.1). Lineage (NCBI taxonomy): Eukaryota > Metazoa > Arthropoda > Insecta > Hemiptera > Cicadidae > Magicicada > Magicicada septendecula. The sequence goes on from CM068369.1 coordinate 231,573,906, forward strand.
ACACCTATTAACAATGCAACTACCATCAAAACTACTCCCTATAACTATATTAGTATTATTATTTAAAATATAACAATAATTATTACTGTAACATTATAAAAAAAACATAATTCACGTTTTGTGATTAAACAATTTGCATATGTCTGGTTGCATACATCCTGCATAAGGCATATCATACACTCATTACTTAATAAAACTATAAATGACATCAACACAACTTAATCTTATTTTAAAAACATAAAAAAGGAAAGTTTAATCATTTAATATTGATTTATAATTTCTGTTGTTTTCTCATGCAGTTCAGCCATTGCTGTACTAAGTAATTTTACCATTTTTTTTGTTTTTTTTTGTTTTATACATTTGAGAATTATTATGTGATTATACACTATTTATTTGATAACATTATGTTCACTATTATTTACAGTTAGTTGCATGTTTCCATGTATCTATAATAATTGTTTAGTTGTATTATTTCATTATATCATTTAGTTAACAATTTACTAATATATTATTTTACATTATATTGTATATTTGGGCCTATTATCCCTCAATTTGTATTTTGATTATTTTTATATTTGGTACATTTAATAAAACAATTTGTTTACTTATAGTATTGGTACATAATGCTGTCTGTCTTTATAAGTATTATTCTTGTCATTATTTGAAATTCATGTCATGATCGGGGTATTTTGCATCACTTTACCTAAACATTAATTTGGTTACGGTCAGTTATAGTACAAGTCAGTCTAAAGTAGTTGTTTGTTCATCTTCACTATCATTTTTAAAAGATATTTTTCTTTTTGTTAAGTTTCTTATCCATGATCTTCATTAAATCTGGTACGATATCAAGCTATGCCAAATGTAATGTTACAAATTGTGGTACGGGTTTCTATTTCAATTGTTTTGCTAGTAGTCGCTTGTAATATTTCATTAACCGTCTGTATCTTATTAACTTGTTCGTGCTTTATTACCATTAATTTTTCATCTAAATTATCATTTATTTGTTTCTGAACATCTTTCAAATCTTTTCTCCATTCACGTAATTGGACGTAATTCTTTTTGTTTATTTTCTAATCTAATGGCTTGTTCGTGAAGGGCTCTCCTAAACTTCTCGTCTAATTCACTTATGCGCATATCTGTGACGTTAATTTCATCAGTTAACTGCATTGTACTATCGGTGATTTCCTGTTTTAATTCGCTCAGTGTATTATTTAAATCTACTTTTAAATTCTCTGTTTGCTTATTTATATTTTTATTTAATTCGTCCTTCAGCTGGACATTGTCATGTCTTAGCTCATTTAAATTCTCTGTTAGATTTTCTGTTTACTTATTTAGTTTATCATTTTTTTTAGTTTGTTTGACATTCTCCTGTTTCAACTCTACTTTAAAATTTTCGGTTTGTTTTATGACTAATTCGTCCATCATGGCCAGTATCGAATTTTTAAGTGCATCTAGATTCAACCCTCCTGGTTCCGCCATGTTGAATATTTTGTATTTATTTATTATGTTTTAGAATATTATTCTTATGGAACCGAATTACTAATTTTATTTATTTATTATTATTATTTTTCTTATTACAATTACACCTTTACAATGATATTATTTTGTTGAGCGCCAGTTGTGTCTTAATACACAGCAATTAACATAACATACAATTAATGTTTAATATAAATAATTATTATCATATATAATATTTTTTCATTTATCACACATTTACTTTTAGAGCAACCATTTAGCTACAAAAAATTTATATAGTCAAATGTTTGGGATCGTGCCACACGTTCTTGGCGACAATTTATATAACAACATAAATTTGTGTATATGTAATATAATAAAATTTGTGGAGCCCCACGTTGGGCGCCAATTTATATTTAACAAGACAAACATTGATATATAATTTAATTTCTGTATCCCCAAGTTCAGGGCCAATTTATATAACGTAAGAAATTATATAAAGTATTGGATTCATGGGTGTAATCGTAATAACAGGATGATACGTTATTTAAGTTTGAAATTGTTCCATTATTTATTGTTTATTAATCAAAATTTTCATTTCGCATATAGAAATACTACTCATTATTATATCGTTTGTACGACTCCTTCGTACACAACTTATAGCTAACAATTTACATACACAGGTTATACATAAATCTTATTATCTAATTCTAATTAATTGAATATTCATTTTGCTCTCGGCTTACTCATTGTGTGATAATCTTTTTGCAATTTCTGATTTATTTACTTTAATAATGAAGTTACTTGTATTCCAATTTCTTTAATATTATTTAGTTTTCAAACTTTCTCCTGCATATGCATTCTCCTTTATCAACCAAGACTTTATTAATTACGTTAACTGAAAAAAACAAATATTCCTCTTATCATTTATGTTACTCTCAATTACTAAATTTTATATAAGAGATATTCTAAATTTTACTTTGATTTTACATTTATGTACAATTAGTTATTTTAATACAGGTTGAATGTCTTGCATTCTAACTTTAATTAGTGCCTTTCAAATGTCTGTAGTTACATTGGTTTTTCATCACCTCGTTTGACGTGGTTAATCATCCGTACGCCCTCCTTTGGTCCTCAGTCTGTGTACTCCGTGTCCTCTTGGTCCTCTGCTCGGATTCTACTGCATGTACGATTTACGAGTCGTCACGCCTCACATCACATGCTGCGGGTGTGTCCATAGACCTCTTCGTATGTGCTCTGCTGCTCTGGTTGGACTTCAGTTTGTCCTGTGCCTCTTACTATAAATTTAAAATAGCCTCGTCGACTGACATAGCCTCCTGTGGCAACGGTTGAATCGAGAGGAAGAAACATTGTTAGCGCGACCTGGTATATATAGTCAGGTCGTGCAAAAACTCATGTCTGAACAATTTTTAACTTGTCAGATTTTGTCGAAGCGTCACTTCCCCCACTCTGGTTCAATTCACTATTTTCGCCTATTTTCGCGAATTACGAAGTTTATTTCACATCACTCGATGCTCAATCGATCACTAATTTTTATGTTTACTATACGTAAATGACACTTCTTTTTTGTAATTACAAAAAGAGCTATACACTTTTTACGTATAGTAATTGCACTGTTCGTCATTTCGGCACGGTCTTTTAACTCTTTATTCACCTTTAATTTCTATACAATTTGATGTCTTTTGTTTTACCATATTGTACATATTTTTCTTATAATTAAAATAAAACATAAAGCTATTCGACTTGAAAAGGGTTGGTTACATTTCAGGAACGGACAGGCTTCACACACACAAACAAAATACGCGTGTACACAACGCTAGCGACAGGTGTACTAGGAATGCGTGTCCATGCATGAATTCTGCGCTCCCTAATTTGAACTATGATACAGCGTATGCAATGTGAATCATGTTTATTAATCCATATTTATTTATTTTTATTATTTATTTCATTTTATTTTGGTAATGCACAGTACCGTTAAAGGTGAAAACATTTTGGTTTTAAATACCAATTTAAACAAAAATTTTTTTTTATTAGTCAAATAATATGGTATTGTTTTTATTTATAGACCCATTTATTTATAAATGTGCGACTAATAATGAGTATGCGATTTTTTTACTTGTACCGTTATTTGGAGGTTTTAAGCAAATATTTCCCCTCACTCTGTAAGTAGAGTCGCTGTGGTGTTTCGGTACATCCGCTTCAGTAGTTGTTCCAATTTAATCGTTCTAGTGACCCAGTTATTTATGATTGGAATTTTCTCAAAGCACTGTCGTGATTATTTACCAACTTCTCTCTTCTTGCATCGTCGGGAGTATGGGTTGAATTCCATCTTCTCATAACGTTTTATTCCAATCTTCTTTTTAATTTTCCTAAACATATTATTAATGGTAAAATCCTCTCGTAGACATAAATAACATTTTAAAGCTGAAGCATGTGCTAGGCTTTCATGTACTGGTTTTATTATTTTATGCAACATTTCATTTGATAATACTACCTTCCAATCCTGGTTTACTAATTTGAAGAGAGTATTGTTGTGTATTTCATACTGAACGGGTAGTTGCTCTTGGCTGTTTTTATTTCTTATGGTAATATCCTGCTTCTGTTCCTCCGCTAAATTCTGCAACATTCTTCTTCCTTCTTGACTAGCTTCCCATCTGATGGATAAAAGTCGTACTTCTCTGTTTTCGTCCTCGTAGATCTCCTCACATTCTTCCGTGATGTATCTGCTTAACGTATCTGCCACACTGTTATCTCTCCCTTTGCAATATTTGATTGTAAATGAGTATTCCCTGATGGCTAGAATCCATCGTAATAAACGTGCATTCGTTACTTTGCATTTCAGCAAAAATGATAATGCTTGTTGATCCGTATGTATTCCGAAGTGAGTACCATAAATATAATACCTAATTTGTTTGAGAGCGTAGACTATGGCAAAAATCTCTTTCTCCGATGTTGAGTATTGCTTTTCTGCTCCTTTGAAAACTCTGCTTGCGTAGGCGATAACTCTGTGTTCTCCTTGAGAATCCTGTTGATATAGAACACTTCCCACGGCGTAATCACTGGCATCAGAATAAATCACAAAATTTCCTCTCTTTTGAGGGTGATGTAGCATGATGTTCTCAACAAATAATTTTTCACTTGGTCGAAGGTTTCTTGATGTTCCATCTCCCATCGCCATTTTCTTCCTTTCTTTATTAATTCTAACAAAGGTTGCGTTCTCTCAGCATACAACGGTGAAAATCTTCGTTTAGTATCCTGTTAGTCCTAAGAATGCTCGTAACCCTTTAAGGTTTCTAGGTGAGGGAAAATCTGTTATACTGGATATTTTGGTGGGCTCGGGTTGTATACTTGAGAATGAGATAATGTGTCCTAGGAAATGAATCGAAGATTTTAGGAATTCACATTTGGTTAGGTTAAGGGACATGTTGGCTTGCCTAAACTTATGGAATATTATACCTAGATTATTTATGTGTTCTTCAAACGTTTTTGATATTCCAAGAATGTCGTCTACAAATATCATTGTAGACGGTTCTATTTCTGGTCGTAGTGTTCTCTCTAGACACTTCACAATAGCTGCCAAACTCCTGCTTAATCCAAATGGAACGACTTTATGCTGGTAACATTTTCTATTGTACAGGAAGGCCGTAAATTTTCTATCTTCTTTCCTTATCGGAATTTGCCAGAAGCTTGAGCGTAGATCCAGCTTTGTTAAGTAACGTGCTCCTTCACATTTTGTAAACAACTCTCCCGCATTAGGCGCGCAGTCATACTCTTTCATAATGATGCTGTTCAGCTCCCTCATGTCTAGGCATAGGCGAATATCCCCACTTTTCTTCTTCACTACCACTAGAGGATTTAAGAAGTTGCTGTTGGATCGTTCTATTACCTTATTTTCCAACATGCGACGAATTTCTGTTTCTACCTCTTCCTCATAGCGCATTGGGATCGGATACGTCCTCCTGACGAATTTAGTTGGGTCTGATACAGTTATAGAGTGTTCGTATACTGCCGTCTGCGTTGGTGCTTCGTTGAATATATCTTCATATTTTTCAATTAAGTTGTGAAGCTGCTCTTCTTCCTATACTGATATTTCATCATTCGTCTTACTCACATATTGAGTTGGTACACATTGTATCGGTGGTTTAGACAAAACAATAGGTATTTCACTTACCTTAGATTGTTCATTATCTTCATTCAAATTTATCTCATACTGAGTGCCTTTTTAATTACACTCTATCTTATTCTTATTAATATTTATCTTAGCATCTAGTACATTCAACAAATCAATTCCTAAAATACCATCGTGTATTAATTTATTCTTCGTATTGTTTAAATTAGCAGCCATCCTTACTATTTCTTTTATGAATTTGCTAACTGCTATAATTTTTTATTTATCTGCTTGCAATTCGCATGTTTTATTCTTCGTATTGTTTAAATTAGCAGCCGTCCTTACTATTTCTTTTATGAATTTGCTAACTGCTATAATTTTTTATAGCAGTTAAAAAATTATAGCAGTTAGCAAATTCATAAAAGAAATAGTAAGGATGGCTGCTAATTTAAACATTACGAAGAATAAAACATGCGAATTGCAAGCAGATAAATAAAAAATATTAATTTATTCATAATAATCTTGGGGTATGTTATTTCTAACATATTATATGTCATAGTTTCATACGCCTGTTGTCTAACTCTTTCTCTCTTATTTGTGGCTGTGGTGATGTTCATATTATTTACGGGTTGTGACGATTTCATTAATAAATTATGGTAATTAATAAATAGGTAATGTGTAAGCTGAGAAATTTAAAGTTTTTAATAAACTCGCACATTTAGACTAAATCTTATTGCTATCATTTAAATAATAATAATGTTTAATAAAGAGTTGTAATAATAAAATAAAAAAGCATACGTTTATACAGAAAGGGTAAACCTTGTTAATTAATCCTGCATAGACATGCGCTAACCAGAATTAACTTGATTTCCGACCCCTAAACAAACTAAATATACTTGTAAATTTGAGCTTATTTAAATAATTAAACAAGACCACTGTAATGTACTTTAATAACTTCTGTAACTAAGAATATCTCTGCTTAATTAGTTAGTCATACTTTAATCCTTTAAACAAAGAAGGAACATGGAACTACTTTTATGCTGAATAGTAAATGTCGCGAGATTACTACTCTTACCCCTTAACTATGTTTACCCACTTGCAATGGAGCGCTCACGCCGTAAGCTGCGCACAGCGTTGTTTCGCGACGCGGATACAAATATGTGATTGTTCACTAAAGAATATTTAAATAACTAAATTTGTGCGCCGATGACATTGTGCCGGTGTAAATCCGGCCGTTGAAAAAGTTTTAGAAAAGTTTTTGTCTAATTGTAAAATAGAGCGAATGCAAGCGACCTTTGTCCGGCGTGGACGGTTGCGCGCGCAACTCGTGGAATGGGGAGCATTTTCTCTGCTGCTAACGGCAGACGACTCACTGCCCCGCTGCGAGATACAACGGTCCGTCTCTCTCTCTTCGAACAATTACGGCGTAGTTTCTGTTTCTACATGGCTGGCTGAAGCATAAACGACTCCCGGTAAGAAGTGCATTATCTTATGTCTTTATAAGTAATTATGGATAATTAATAACAAGGTGTATGCAACCGTATAAAATACGTAATTATGTGTGTGCGACCCGACAAGTTTTATATTAAGAGAAAACTCATTGTTCAGTAAATTAGTTAATGTTCAGTATATAGCTCATGTTCCGTTTATTATTACTAGAATAGTGTGAAAGGTATTGCAATTGTCATTCTCATGATAAAAGTGTACTACATTAAAAAATTAATGGCTAAAAGGCAGTGCGTAGTTGGGTCGTGAACTGTGTCAATTCATGCAGCAGACTGTCGGGGAGCTTGTTAATTAACTTCCCAGTAGAGAATTATTTGTGAGAACTTCCATGGATGAAATTTAATTAATGTTAAAACATTCTTAATGCTGTGAGTGCCTTGCAGTTGAATTTTTTAGTCCAATCATGATTATCGCTCACCACGTGGCTGTTTAACCTGCAAAGTTCTGTCAAGGCATGTAGCCAGTGAGCTGATGACTTTTATATTACGCCACGTTTAATAAAGTCTGTTCATTATTCAAATTTACTTATTCCATGGCTGATTTTCTACCCTTTAAGCTGGTTGCAAAAACTTTATTAATGAAACTTGTGCATTTATTGAGAGTTAGTTGAAGGCCCGTTCTGAGGTTAATTACCTGAACTTGGGTGTACATTTTTGGTGAACATTTCTCTAATTTATATGAATTAACAGGGTTCTTGATTAAGCCGGAGATTTTGCTTTGCTGATTGCCGTACACCTGCATCAGTCATGGACCATTAAACAAGATCCTGTCCGAAGAGGGAGCTGGTGACTCGTTCTCGATGTAGCACTTGCCAGCAGTACTAAGGTGATATGTACTCTTTTATTTTCCTTTTTGGGGCCGGGCCGGCAGTGCGCCTGTTTTACATTAAATATCTTTGAATCCATGTGACCACGTGTGCAGACTGCCTGCTATAAAGGGGAGCAGCTGATCATGACTCTGAACATTATTAGTTAAATTCAAGAACTTTTTTTATAACTGAATTACATAACACTAAGTGCACTGCTTGTAATTGTGTGCTGCACTGGGGGAGCATGCCAGAGATATTTTACACTTGGGGCATTTTACAGTTTGCATCTCATTATCATATTACTCTTTACGAAATTTATAGAACAGGTTAGTAGCTTTGTTCCGGCTGGAACAGAAATGAGTAAATATTTACTTCACCTTTGGTTTAACATTTAAGGGCTGGGGGTTTTTCTTTTTTTTTTTTTGGGCCGTTTTCTGGGGTTTAAAAGGGGACTTAGTTTTTGTCTGACACATGTTGGTGCAGCCTGATGCAGGTTGGATTCCTGTCAAACTTTGTCAACCGCATGCTGGCGCGCTCTCACAGCTGCTAGGGCACAACCGCCTTATTGTACTTTCATTTTAATTATATTTATATAGCCATTCAGGATTAATAGAGAATAATTTGTTTTTTGTTTGGGCATATATTAGTGGATTTTGTACCTTACAAAGCACTATACTGATTGTTGTTCTTAACTTGCAAAACACATTGATAAACTTTCACTTGTATTATCTGCTGTTTAATTCTCTTTTAACTATAAAACATATACTCATTATTTTTTTGTAAAACATATATTATCTAAATTTTTCTGAAATTGTAAAGCCTCGAGTGATTAATTTTCTGACTGTTAAAGTACATACTGATGTATTATATCCTTCGGAATTTGTGAAGCAAAGTAACCGTTTAGAATTGTATAACAACTGTTTAAAATCAGGTGATGTAGTTCCGTTATTTTTATTTAATGCTGTGGAAGGAACTTAAGGTTCATACATTCATGATGGGTCATTGTTCAGTGGAATGCTATACATATGGGCGGTCCGGTCTTATTTATGCGTTATGAGTAATTATCATCCTTCTGGGGTTTTGGATTTTATGTAATTCTGCAGAAACGGGTTGTTGAGGGGCGTACTTTTTATTACTGCTGGGTTCTGAGTATTGTAGTTACACTGTCTGCAAGACGGGTGCATTCCAGGGGCATTCGTGTTAGAATTAATGTAATTGTGAGTCTATGTGCCTTATGTTTCTGTGGGTGTTGTTATGTTTGTCTGTGTCTAGCTAGTCACAAGATGGGGGAGAACTTTATATTTATATATATATATTTACTGAATTTATACACACTTGTTATGATGTACACATGTTGTTTTTCTTTAATACTGTTAAAGCAGGGCTTATATTATTCGTGATATTTATGATTCATGGGGGGGAATAACTGTGTCATAGAGTTGGCCTGCATGTATTAATTCTCGGCATACAATAAAATTGTTATTGTTATATTACAGCTGAGTTTCATTGCAAGTCCCGTCATACTGGACCCGGCACAATTTTTGCTTCTCTAGGTTCCAGGCTAGTCCTAATTGACTTGTGGCTTCTCTTTCAAAAAAAAAAAAAAAATATTAAAATTAAAGAAGTTGTTTTATATTAAAAAAAAATACATAAAAGGAAAGAGGGGTTACAACATCTCTATCTATTCTTAATTGTGAAAGAATGTAATTAATACAGTACCAGAACCATGAGGTGAAATTCAACTAATAAATAATCATGTGAAGTGAATAACAGTGAAACAAGCTTTCGTTTTATTTATTCTAACAACTAGAATTACTATAGTCATCTAAGAAGAGAGTACCACACCTAAAATGATTTAACAGACTTCAGGAACTTCACCTTCACCGGATACTAAGGTAACGACAGACCTTCAGGGAACACACCGAGGACCGAAGAGCCGAATCTGCATCAACTACAGAAAACACAGGTGACATGGAGGCTTGTCTTCCATGGTTATGAGCTACTAAAATTAGAACCAACAAAAGACAATTTAACTCACCACTTTAAGACTTTAAAAGACAGACATTATATGTAACAGGTAGTCTGTAATCTAATAAAACTGTTTGTAGTAAAAGAGTAAAAGCTTAAACTGAAAGATTTATTGTTTTAAAAGATTAATAAAGTCCATTCTTCAAATGGCACAATTTTCAAGATTGTATATGGCGAGGTGACCATTATTAACATACTGTATTCAATCCCGGATCCGTGGAATAAATTAAATTGATGTACACCTTATTTTGAGGGCCCTTGTGAAAGAATAAAATATATAATCATCTTGTAAACTGTAAGCTGTTGAACCATATATGTTGAGAACTTTAAATAGAGAAATTAATCTCATTATGTAATAAAGAGATGTCATCTTTAGTACCGACTAAACTGAGTGCATAAATCAACAGTCTCCCCTTCCCACCTTCCCAGTATCCTTTTATCTTAATTGTTTAGGTGTTGTGATTAATTTTCAGCTCGTCAAAACGAAGGCAGCCTGTTTAATTGGCAGAACCAATTAATGCGGGTTCCCTACGTTATAACACAAGTTAAGATGTTATAGGGTAATACAGCCGTATTTTAAAAATATTTCTTATTTCGCTGTACCCATGCAGAATTTAAAACTGACAGCTGACTCCCCGTGTCTACTAACATTTTTATTTCAATGAAATAAATAATCTCAGGGCGTATTTGGTTCGGAAATTATGGTTAAACAAATAATACAACTATTAAAATCAAAATACAAACTTCACAATATAAGGATATTACAAGGTTTTGATGTGTATAGTGCAAACTGGTAGTCGTGTATGTGTTACTCACTATTATAGGTTATGAACAGTTTAGATGCTTATTAGTTATCGTTAAAGTTTTTATGGTGTTCAAAAAAGGTGTAATACTCAATTGGTGTTATTTTCAAGTGTTCTTTAGTGTTGGTGTAGGATAGTGCCTGTAGTTTTATTTATTGTTTAATTCCTAAATAGTTGTGTAGACAAGTGTAGGTGTTGTCACATAAGATGATAAATTGTTCAGATTCACCAGATCCTCTTCTTTATTCATCCAGGACGAAGATAGGGTCCAAGTCTTCGTTGCTTCTTCTCCCCGGATCTAAATTTTTCTGAATTAAATCCTTGATGTTGTTTTGTTATTATAACATTTTGAATTGACTATATCAATTCGTTTTCCAAAGTCTGGTATGTGTTTTCACTATTTAAAATATAATTATCTGTGACGTTTTATTAACGCGTCTGTCTTCAATGACGGTTGTTAAAGAAGTCGTATTTTATTTATCTGAATTTTTGGTTGCTAAGGTAAAACTTGAAATCTGGTTGGTTGATTCAGATATACATTGTCATACAAATTCATTATTTCAATGTCTGAATTTGGTCAAAAACGTTTAGATTAGTATTACTTTTTTGTACTGATTGGGAATTTAAAACTAATAGCATCATTATTTTGGTCTTAACATTTGTGACATATAGACACCAAACATGCCTATTTTTGCTTAATAAATGCTGATGTTACATTTTTTGCTATCTGAATTTTTCTTAAATAAATTAAAACTGATTATTTCGATTCCATGTTTGTTGTGTATACTACTAATTATAAACCTATCCATATTACAACATTTGTTTTATAAAATTCTAACAGTATTTTCTAAAATTTACAAAATTCCAAAGTTTTTATAGGCCTATGTGTTGACATGTTAAATTTCTATTTTCTGTTATTGTTAACACCTATTAACAATGCAACTACCATCAAAACTACTCCCTATAACTCTATTAGTATTATTATTTAAAATATAACAATAATTATTACTGTAACATTATAAAAAAAACATAATTCACGTTTTGTGATTAAACAATTTGCATATGTCTGGTTGCATACATCCTGCATAAGGCATATCATATACTCATTACTTAATAAAACTATAAATAACATCAACACAACTTAATCTTATTTTAAAAACATAAAAAAGGAAAGTTTAATCATTTAATAATGATTTATAATTTCTGTTGTTTTCTCATGCAGTTCAGCCATTGCTGTACTAGGTAATTTTACCATTTTTTTGTTTTTTTTTGTTTTATACATTTGAGAATTATTATGTGATTATACATTATTTATTTGATAACATTATGTTCACTATTATTTACAGTTAGTTGCATGTTTCCATGTATCTATAATAATTGTTTAGTTGCACTATTTCATTATATCATTTATCCCTCAATTTGTATTTTGATTATTTTTATATTTTGATACATTTAATAAAACAATTTGTTTACTTATAGTAATGGTACATAATGCTGTCTGTCTTTATAAGTATTATTCTTGTCATTATTTGAAATTCATGTCATGATCGGGGTATTTTGCATCACTTTACCTAAACATTAATTTGGTTACGGTCAGTTATAGTACAAGTCTGTCTAAAGTAGTTGTTTGTTCATCTTCACTATCATTTTTAAAAGATATTTTTCTTCTTGTTAAGTTTCTTATCCATGAGCTTCATTAAATCTGGTACGATATCAAGCTATGCCAAATGTAATGTTACAAATTGTGGTACGGGTTTCTATTTCAATTATTTTGCTAGTAGTCGCTTGTAATATTTCATTAACCGTCTGTATCTTATTAACTTGTTCGTGCTTTATTACCATTAATTTTTCATCTAAATTATCATTTATTTGTTTCTGAACATCTTTCAAATCTTTTCTCCATTCACGTAATTGGACGTAATTCTTTTTGTTTATTTTCTAATCTAATGGCTTGTTCGTGAAGGGCTCTCCTAAACTTCTCGTCTAATTCACTTATGCGCATACCTGTGACGTTAATTTCATCAGTTAACTGCATTGTACTATCGGTGATTTCCTGTTTTAATTCGCTCAGTGTATTATTTAAATCTACTTTTAAATTCTCTGTTTGCTTATTTATATTTTTATTTAATTCGTCCTTCAGCTGGACATTGTCATGTCTTAGCTCATTTAAATTCTCTGTTAGATTTTCTGTTTGCTTATTTAGTTTATCATTTTTTTTAGTTTGTATGACATTCTCCTGTTTCAACTCTACTTTAAAATTTTCGGCTTGTTTTATGACTAATTCGTCCATCATGGCCAGTATCGAATTTTTAAGTGCATCTAGATTCAACCCTCCTGGTTCCGCCATGTTGAATATTTTGTATTTATTTATTATGTTTTAGAATATTATTCTTTTGGAAGCGAATTACTAATTTTATATATTTATTTATTATTATTATTTATTATTATTATTTTTCTTATTACAATTACACCTTTACAATGATATTATTTCGTTGAGCGCCAGTTGTGTCTTAATACACAACAATTAACATAACATACAATTAATGTTTAATATAAATAATTATTATCATATATAATATATTTTTCATTTATCACACATTTACTTTTAGAGCAACCATTTAGCTACAAAAAATTTATATAGTCAAATGTTTGGGATCGTGCCACACGTTCTTGGCGACAATTTATATAACAACATAAATTTGTGTATATGTAATATAATAAAATTTGTGGAGCCCCACGTTGGGCGCCAATTTATATTTAACAAGACAAACATTGATATATAATTTAATTTGTGTATCCCCAAGTTCAGGGCCAATTTATATAACATAAGAAATTATATAAAGTATTGGATTCATGGGTGTAATCGTAATAAGAAGATGATACGTTTGAAATTTGAAGTTTGAAATTGTTCCATTATTTATTGTTTATTAAACAAAATTTTCATTTCGCATATAGAAATACTACTCATTATTATATCGTTTGTACGACTCCTTCGTACACAACTTATAGCTAACAATTTACATACACAGGTTATACATAAATCTTATTATCTAAATATAATTAATTGAATATTCATTTTGCTCTCGGCTTACTCATTGTATGATAATCTTGTTGCAATTTCTGATTTATTTACTTTAATAATGAAGTTACTTGTATTCCAATTTCTTTAATATTAATTAGTTTTCAAACTTTCTCCTGCGTATGCATTCTCCTTTATCAACCAAGACTTTATTAATAACGTTAACTCAAAAAATCAAATATTTCTCTTATCATTTCTGTTACTCTCAATTACTAAATTTTATATAAGAGATATTATTCTAAATTTTACTCTGATTTTACATTTATATACAATTAGTTATTTTAATAAAGGTTGAATGTCTTGCATTCTAACTTTAATTAGTGCCTTTCAAATGCCTGTAATTACATTGGTTTTTCATCACCTCGTTTGACGTGGTTAATCATCCGTACGTCCTCCTTTGGTCCTCAGTCTGTGTACTCCGTGTCCTCTTGGTCCTCTGGTCGGATTCTACTGCATGTACGATTTACGAGTCGTCACGCCTCACATCATATGCTGCGGGTGTGTCCATAGACCTCTTCGTATGTGCTCTGCTGCTCTGGTTGGACTTCAGTTTGTCCTGTGCCTCTTACTATAAATTTAAAATAGCGTCGTCGACTGACATAGCCTCCTGTGGCAACGGTTGAATCGAGAGGAAGGAACATTGTTAGCGCGACCTGGTATATATAGTCAGGTCGTGCAAAAACTCATGTCTGAACAATTTTTAACTTGTCAGATTTTGTCGAAGCGTCACTTCCCCCACTCTGGTTCAATTCACTATTTTCGCCTATTTTCGCGAATTACGAAGTTTATTTCACATCACTCGATGCTCAATCGATCACTAATTTTTATATGTTTACGATACGTAAATGACACTTCTTTTTTGTAATTACGAAAAGAGCTATTCACTTTTTACGTATAGTAATTGCACTGTTCGTCATTTCGGCACGGTCTTTTAACCCTTTATTCACCTTTAATTTCTATACACTTTGATGTCTTTTGTTTTACCATATTGTACATATTTTTCTTATAATTAAAATAAAACATAAAACTATTGTACTTGAAAAGGGTTGGTTACATTTCAGGAACGGACAGGCTTCACACACACAAACAAAATACGCGTATACACAACGCTAGCGACAGGTGTGCTAGGAATGCGTGTCCATGCATGAATTCTTTTTTTTGAACTATGATACAGCGTATGCAATCTGAATCATGTTTATTAATCCATATTTATTTATTTTTATTATTTATTTCATTTTATTTTGGCAATGCACAGTACCGTTAATGTTTGTACCGTTGCAATATATATATATATATATATATTGTAACAATATAATATAATTAGAAGTTATATCAATAATTAATATAAATAATATTTCGGCCCCACTGTTGGGTTCGTCAATTTGTAACAATTATAATAAATATGTTGAACGATAAATTATTTTATTACGGTTGTATTCTGCCGCTCGCTCCCACTATGCATCCAGTCCCAATGACGTCACTCGGACTTGCCAACAGTTGCTACGTCCGCTGTGCTACGTTATCGTAACTCTTAATTGAAACAGTAATAATAATGCAAAAATAACACCAAACAGATATGTTCCTTTTAACAATTTTATTCAAATAATGTATCGATTAATTACTTCTCGTTTTTCTTTACTGTAATTACAGATTATGACAAAATTATGCATCTTCATTCATAAGTTGGTAGTAGCTAAAATAATGTGCTCTGTGGTGGATTCGACAAGTAAAAGAATGATGCAGTTTGTTTTTATTTTAATGAAATAAATAATCTCAGGGCGTATTTGGTTCGGAAATTATGGTTTAACAAATAATACAACTATTAAAATCAAAATACAAACTTCACAATATAAGGATATTACAAGGTTTTGATGTGTATAGTGCAAACTGGTAGTCGTGTATGTGTTACTCACTATTATAGGTTATGAACAGTTTAGATGCTTATTAGTTATCGTTAAAGTTTTTATGGTGTTCAAAAAAGGTGTAATACTCAATTGGTGTTATTTTCAAGTGTTCTTTAGTGTTGGTGTAGGATAGTGCCTGTAGTTTTATTTATTGTTTAATTCCTAAATAGTTGTGTAGACAAGTGTAGGTGTTGTCACATAAGATGATAAATTGTTCAGATTCACCAGATCCTCTTCTTTATTCATCCAGGACGAAGATAGGGTCTAAGTCTTCGTTGCTTCTTCTCCCCGGATCTAAATTTTTCTGAATTAAATCCTTGATGTTGTTTTGTTATTATAACATTTTGTATTGACTATATCAATTCGTTTTCCAAAGTCTGGTATGTGTTTTCACTATTTAAAATATAATTATCTGTGACGTTTTATTAACGCGTCTGTCTTCAATGACGGTTGTTAAAGAAGTCGTATTTTATTTATCTGAATTTTTGGTTGCTAAGGAAAAACTTGAAATCTGGTTGGCTGATTCAGATATACATTGTCATACAAATTCATTATTTCAATGTCTGAATTTGGTCAAAAACGTTTAGATTAGTATTACTTTTTTGTACTGATTGGGAATTTAAAACTAATAGCATCATTATTTTGGTCTTAACATTTGTGACATATAGACACCAAACATGCCTATTTTTGCTTAAGAAATGCTGATGTTACATTTTTTGCTATCTGAATTTTTCTTAAATAACTTAAAACTGATTATTTCGATTCCATATTTGTTGTGTATACTACTAATTATAAACCTATCCATATTACAACATTTGTTTTATAAAATTCTAACAGTATTTTCTAAAATTTACAAAATTCCAAAGTTTTTATAGGCCTACGTGTTGACATGTTAAATTTCTATTTTCTGTTATTGTTAACACCTATTAACAATGCAACTACCATCAAAACTACTCCCTATAACACTATTAGTATTATTATTTAAAATATAACAATAATTATTACTGCAACATTATAAAAAAACATAATTCACATTTTGTGATTAAACAATTTGCATATGTCTGGTTGCATACATTCTGCATAAGGCATATCATACACTCATTACTTAATAAAACTATAAATAACATCAACACAACTTAATCTTATTTTAAAAACATAAAAAAGGAAAGTTTAATCATTTAATAATGATTTATAATTTCTGTTGTTTTCTCATGCAGTTCAGCCATTGCTGTACTAGGTAATTTTACCATTTTTTTGTTTTTTTTTGTTTTATTCATTTGAGAATTATTATGTGATTATACATTATTTATTTGATAACATTATGTCCACTATTATTTACAGTTAGTTGCATGTTTCCATGTATCTATAATAATTGTTTAGTTGTATTATTTCATTATATCATTTAGTTAACAATTTACTAATATATTATTTTACATTATATTGTACATTTGGGCCTATTATCCCTCAATTTGTATTTTGATTATTTTTATATTTGGTACATTTAATAAAACAATTTGTTTACTTATAGTATTGGTACATAATGCTGTCTGTCTTTATAAGTATTATTCTCGTCATTATTTGAAATTCATGTCATGATCGGGGTACTTTGCATCACTTTACCTAAACATTAATTTGGGTACGGTCAGTTATAGTACAAGTCAGTCTAAAGTAGTTATTATTTTAAAAAATAAACTATTATTATTATTATATCACTATTATTTTTAAATGATATTTTTCTTCTTGTTAAGTTTCTTATCCATGATCTTTATTAAATCTGGTACGATATCAAGCTATGCCAAATGTAATGTTACAATATATATATATATATATATATATTACATTTAATATTTATAATGAATTTACATGAAGATAATTTTTTTCCTTATTAGGATCATGTTTCGGGTACCATCTTGTATCCATCCTCAGCCTTCCGGTTTTTGTGTCTGGTGAAGTACATATGTGTTGGTTGACTATTATTATTGTGGCTTCCTGTTGGCTTCTGGTACTTCAAATTGGTTTTATTGTGTGTGATTGTGGTGTATGTGTTAGGTTTTTGTGTATTTTCGATTTTGAGTGCTTTGAATATTGTGTCATGTTTTGTATTGATTTGTATTTGTTCAGGTATTAGTTTGTTTTGTGTTGTCTGTTTGTATATTTGTAAATTTTTCCAAATGTTCATTATGGTGCCTTTGTGTGGTATATGTTTTATTAGTGTCACATTGATTATGTCTGGGAATTCATGTCCTGTGTTTATTTCATGTGTGGCTAAATTGGATTTATATATTTCTGTTTTTTTGTATGCGTTTAGGTGTTCAAAATAACGTTTTGTCTGCTGTTTTTTGTTTGTCCTATGTAACATTTATTGCAATCTTGGCATTCAATTTTGTATATACCGTTAGTTGTTGTATTATCTTTGTTGTGTGGTCTATTTAGTTTTTGTAAATTATTTTTATTAGTTTGGAAGGCTAATTTTGTATCTGTTTTTAAATAGTTTTGTTAGTTATGTCATTTTATTATTTATGTATGTGAATGTGGCCAATTTTTTGTTGTTGTTATTATTTATGTGTTGTTCATTTTGATTAATTCTTAATTGTTCAGTTTTTATTTTATATTTGATTTTATTTTCTATTTTGTTTACATAATTTTTTGCCAGACATATAATGTGACATTATATTATAAACCAGTATACCATTCCCAGACATAACCAATGTGACACTAATAAAACGTATACCACACAAAGGCACCATAATGAACATTTTAGAAAATTTAAAAATATACAAACATAAAACACAAAACAAACTAATATCTGTACCAATACAAATCAATACAAAACATGACACAATATTCAAAGCACTCAACATCGAAAATACACAAAAACTATCACATACAGCACAATCACACACAATAAAACCAATTTGAAGTACCAGAAGCCAACAGGAAGCCACAATAATAATAGTCAACCAACACATATGTCACATTGGTTATGTCTGGGAATTATATACGGGTTTATAATATAATGTCACATTATATGTCTGGGAAAAAATTATGTAAACAAAATAGAAAATAAAATCAAATACAAAATAAAAACTGAACAATTAAGAATTAATCAAAATGAACAACACATAAATAATAACAACAACAAAAAATGGGCCACATTCAAATAAACTAATAATAAAATGACAAAACTAACAAAACTATTTAAAAACACAGATATAAAAATAGCCTTCCAAACTAATAAAAATAATTTACAAAAACTAAATAGACCACACAATAAAGATAATACAACAACTAACGGTATATACAAAATTGAATGCCAGGATTTCAATAAATGTTACATAGGACAAACAAAAAAACAGCTGAAAAAACGTTATTTTGAACACATAAACACATACAAAAAACCAGAAATATATAAATCCAATTTATCCACACATGCAATAAACACAGGACATGAATTCCCAGACATAATCAATGTGACACTAATAAAACATATAAACACAAAGGCACCATAATGAACATTTGGGAAAATTTACAAATATACAAACTGAAAACACAAAACAAACTAATACCTGAACAAATACAAATCAATACAAAACATGACACAATATTCAAAGCACTCAACATCGAAAATACACAAAAACCTAACACATACACCACATTCACACACAATAAAACCAATTTGAAGTACCAGAAGCCAACAGGAAGCCACAATAATAATAGTCAACCAACACATATGTACTTCACCAGACACAAAAACCGGAAGGCTGAGGATGGATATAAGGTGGTACCCGAAACATGTTCCTAATAAGGAAAAAAATATCTTGATGTAAATTCATTATAAATATTAAATGTGTTATATACAACAAAAAACGGACTGTAGCAGAAAGTGATTGAATATATATATATATATATAAAAAAAATAAAATCGCAATTATACAGATTAATTTCTGTTTTTGTCCGTTTATCACATTAATGTTAGCTTTTCTACTACGGATGTTTTTTGTACTTCATTGCTACAATATTATTAAAATTAATATTAAAGTAAAGTAACTTAATAATATAGTAAAGGGAAATTTAAAAGATTTGATGGTGATGAAGTGAAATATTTAAGATTTTAAATGCTGAAATGATTAAATAATATGATTTTTAAGAGTAAATATGATACAATATTAGTATAGACCAAATGTAACATATTAGAACATTAGTGCCTCACCAGTCTGTTTTAACCTCAGCGTGAAGGAAGTAACGATCAAAGAATATATTTTACATTAATAAATGTCATAATATCATGTTGAATTTTTAAAATGTTAAATTAAATTCTTAGTATTAAAATTAATATTTAAATAGTAAATTTGAAATTCTTAGCTAATATGAAGTCTTACCCAGTTCACAAAATAAAAATATCTAAGTGGCAATGTTTCCTTATCAATTTGTTCACATTAATGCTTTTTTTCAATTCTTTTTTTAATCATAATTCTGTGATTATAATGTTAAAGTAAAAGGATGATGGAAGAAATGCTAGGGGAAGGCAAAGGAAGGAATTCTTAGATTAAGCGGCTACAGATTTGGTTTTGAAAAGACCCTGAATTCATAAGCAAATGACGATCTGCAGAATAATATAACGACTTTATATTATGGCTGTGCACTGAAATTGTAAGAAGAAGAAATAAAACAAGGAACACAGGAAGCTAGTCGCTACTCTCTTAAATTGGCTACTGGAGGAATATGAGATAAATGTAGATGTATTCCAGGTATACGATGAGCAAAGCAAAAGCATAAATGATGAAGTAAGATAATTGAACTTTATTTTTGACGTAGGAGTGCATGCATGTCTAATGTAAGGCTGCCTTAACAAAGGAAACAGAAATGAACATTTCTACGAAAAATACACACCAACATGACACCGTATACTCAACTTTATCGGAATAATTTTTCAAACGTAAAAATCTGTAATTCGAATATAAAAATTGTAACGTGACAGATGTATGCATAATATTGAATGGCAATTGATCATTAGAATAATAAAGTTATAATATTCAAATTTGGAAGAAAGCATTAAGTTTAATATAAATAGATTAATTCATAGCAACTGTGGAAAGAAATCATTATTATTTAAAAAAAAAGTACAAGTTCAAATAAAAGGAGTTACTAGTGATGAGTCATACAAAACCAGTCTCATAACCGAAGGTTTTCAAGGTATAACCCAGGAAGGTAAGAAAGTGAATAACCAAGCAGTACAGAATATGACCAAACCCACAACGAGGAAGAATAAATAGAATAGAAACCCTAAAATAAGCCAAGATCAACCAATACAGGTGGTGTATTTCTAAAATCAAGAAGAAGATGGAGAAGATCCCAAGAAACCTGATGGCATCAAGAAGAAGATGGAGAAGATACCAGTCCCAGAAAGCAGGAGAAAAGAAGACTGATGAAAGAAGAAGAAGGCAGCATCCTGAAGAAGATGTCATGCTCTTATAAAAGACACCCAAATCCCCATACCCTCAAAATAAATCATTAACCAATAAAAGTATAACGAAATGAAAACCACATGTATATAAATTTAAGAGAGAGAAGTGTATAAAGTAAAAGTTGCCTGTGAACTAAGATGAAACAATAATATAGTACCCATGGAACAAATCTCCATTGTAAAAC
Source organism: Magicicada septendecula (assembly GCA_034769895.1). Classification (NCBI taxonomy): domain Eukaryota; kingdom Metazoa; phylum Arthropoda; class Insecta; order Hemiptera; family Cicadidae; genus Magicicada; species Magicicada septendecula. The sequence continues at coordinate 231,595,267 of CM068369.1, forward strand.
ACTAACCAATTTATTATGTTAATAAGACTATACGACCATTTAGCAATAACATAATATAAAAGTGCAAAGTGAACCAGTGATAGTTTTGGGTATTATAGAAAATAAACCTTGTGTTTCATTCTTGGCAATCACAAACATTGAATACGATGAAATATGCAATTTTCAATGACTTGAAATGTGTACTGTGAGAATATGTTACTTATAAGACATAAATCTGTTTAAAATAACATTTTGTTTTATATGCAAAAAGAAAAACAGATTTCATAATACTTTTTGAACAATTTATGCTATTTATTTATTTATGACAGGGTACAATTCCCCAAAGAAAATGTGTAAAAGACGGTATAAAAACTTTAGAATCCCACTTATAATAATAGTTAGCAACAAGAATATAGATATAAGGTTTTTATGTATATAGTATAAGAATGTTTAAAAATGTGTTAGATATAAGGCCATTTGTTTGGGTCTGATACAACTAACATCAGAACTATAAAAATAATTACTACTTGTAAATAGTAGGAAGTAATTAAGACTTGAGTTAGTAAAAAAACCTTTTTTGCGAACCGTATTTCCATGTTAGAAATAAGGATTTTGTTGTAAAATGTCTGAAGGTTGAAGACAACCATTTATTTAAAAAATATTCTTTATTTGTTTAACTGTTATTGGTATTGTAACCAATACTCATTGTTATGGTGTAATTTGGAAAAATGTTTAGTTTATAAGACTATATTTAAAAGTCAGAGAGGGTATCACACATCATATATTGTTTGTAAAATATTTTGTAAGAAAAAATTGTTAAAAAATCATAGGCCAGAGAAAGAAAACCAAAATTCATTAAAACAGAGAAATTACTCATTTAAATGCAAATAAACAAAAGGGATTTAGACAAAATAAACTTGAGATCAAGCCATATAATTCCACATACCATTTAGAAAGATTTTAATAAATTATATTCAGAATTATAAATAAAAATGAAAATGACTAAAATCAGAAATTTAGACATGGGAGTCATATATTCCAGAATAATGTTTCAGAATACAACTAATTCAGTTAATTACTAGAAAATAAAGGAATATAAACCTTTTAATACAGTATAAGATTATTAATATTAAATATAACTGATAAAATGGCTGCATTTTTATAATGACAGGAAGTATGTTTTGACTTTTCAGAGAATACCGAAATGAAAGTAAAATTACTAATTTTGGACAGAAAACACTATAAAACGGCATTATTTAATCTGAAAATAAGCCGAATGAACTGAAAGATTAATTTAAATAACATCTAGTGAATAAAATTGATAAATAACCAAAGTTTAGGCAATCATATAGTGAATTATTATATATGCACAGGATATGAAAATATATTTGAACAATGTTAAGCATAATATTATATTGGCTAAGAGTTTAATTGAAACTGGAGGAAATAAGTAGTTGATTATTGGTATTCGAACGGTTAACATGAGAAGCGTTTTGTGACGGATCTAACCTAACTTACAACGGTAATATCAAACGAGTGAATAGTACGTTTTTTGTGAAATCGCGAGTGACTTATAAAATACTTCTAGAACACTCACATTATAACAGAAACAATCAAGAAACACTAAATAACACTGAACAATACATATCTATTCCGAAAAACACCACAAAACACCAGAAAACTGTATAATACAATAACCATATTAGTGTCGGAATCGGGAAGAGTGTTTGAACTTATAATTACACAGAGACACAAAATACAACCCAGAAACATTACACCAGGCACTACACAACATTTAACAAGAGATTTGCAGACACCAGAACAGGAATACTGCCGGAAAATACATTATTCAGAACGTAGCAGAAACGAGTAATATTTGGACCAGCTTGACGGCAGCCATCTTTCTTTGACAATCCCAGTGCCTTCTCCGTGATCATATCAGCTGTTGGTGAAAACAATTATATTATTTTCAAATTTATTATTCAATGTCTGTATTTAGTAATAATTATTAATTTGTTGTAACGTTATACTTTTTAAATATTGGCCCGATTTCTCTGACTTTGATAATAATTGGCTGTTTAAAGAACCCTGTATGAATTTTATATAATATACTTTGTAACTTTTTCGATATCCTGAGAATCGATATTATAATCGATAAGAGTCAATATTGCTATTAACTAATAAAACATTAATATTTTTCAACACTAAATAGTTCTTTATTTCATAAATATTACTAGTTATCACTAATATAATTCTAATTAATAATCTACCAGGACTTTACCACCTATAAGTGAAGATAACCTAAAAAAAAAATAAAAAGGTAAACAAGTATCGATTGGTTTGAAGACAATCTTATGAGTGGTGATAGTTTATTTAAAATATACCAAAACTTCAATAAAATTTTTCAGAAGAGCATTACACTTTTTAAAACTTCACATCGCTCTATTAATTAATTGATTATAATTAATTAATTAATAAAATTATAATTTTTTTTAAATTATAATTTTTTTTTAAACAAATATTTTTTTTTTATTTCTTCAAAACAACAATTTTTGTTTTGAAACTTTTGGTGGAGCTGAACATATATTTCTTCATCATCATTACGCTTCTCGACCGGTCTTGCTACTATTGGGACTCGACCAGCTGGGAAACTTAAGGAAGTGTTTCAGGCCAGTAAGACGTCGAGAGCCACACCAATTAAACACACAAATTAAGAACACACAATATCTAATCATTTGTAAAATTTTATTACAAAATATAAGAATGAAAAGAAAATCTTGTGCAAACAAAGCTATTTAGAAACTGCACTAACGCTGAAGGCAGACTTCATTTTGTACATAAAGTACTCTCACAACCCTCATCGCCGAGAGGTATTACTTTGATCAAAACATAATATAACGCTCCGCTGCTGAGGAAAATATTTCTGCCAATTAAATATGTACGTAATTATATAATAATTATATAATGTTTGTAGTAAATGTAAACGTAGCAGTTGTATTTTTTATAATATGTATGTGGACTGTTTATGGAACTTTTCTATGTTCAGAAACGCTTCGGAATTTTTAGTTCTACATGTCTAGTTTTCACTAGTGTTTTAGCGTAGTGTTTCATGTTTAATTGAAGCCATTTGCTTGTTTAGTTTTATCAAATAAATGCTTAATAATGTAACTAAATTTAACTTTATATTATAAAGATTAGACAAAATTATTTAAAATTGCTGTCTTGCTCAAATAATTTGTAAGTTTTTGCTTTTTCAAAGTAAAAATTTTATTTTCTAACTTACCTCAGACATTCTAGTAACTTGTTTATTCAGCTCACCTGGCAATAGACCCAGCTCTGCAGTAGTATGCTCTTGGATCTTTTTTTGCTCTTGTACCAACGTTTTGATTCTTGGTTACGTTATTCTTTTTGTCGTTTCTCCGACTCGATAAAAGCGCTTTTTGTCGCTCTTCTGCTTCTTCGCTTCTCCCTTACGTTCGTCTCATTGTCGCCTTTCTGCTTCTTCTTATTTCTAATTCTGTCATTTCTCTGCTTCTGCCTCCTGTCGTCGTCGGTCCACCATTTGCTCTAGCAGCGCTTGGAATGTTTCCATAATCTGTCCGGTATCCATTATCGTAAATTAATTGCCGAGCGCAATACTCTTCTACTAATTGTCCTCTGTCTCCACTAATTAAAAAAGACCCTAAGGCCTTACCGCAATTCTTACACCAGTGTTACGACAGTCTCACAGATCCTGTTGTACAGTGGAAACAGGATAACTGACAACAATGAAGTCCCTAACTACAAACTTTAATTAGACACTAACAGCAATTACAAAACAATAAGGCATTCTTATACAATAAACCAAGTTAAATTTGTTCAACAATAAATGTCACCTTATTACAGTTTTATACTGATTAACACAATAATCACTTCTCAATAAAAAGCAACAATCATTACGAACCCCACTTGTAAAATCGCCAGGTGTAATTGTACTGGGACGTTTCGAAATCCATTTTTTATATCTCTACCGCCTTGCATTGTAGTGAAATAGCGGGCTTGGATGCTGGTAGAATTATCGAGTAAACGTGTGGAAGGGGGGGGGGGCACGGACAATCTTGAGGAATCTAGAAGGCTACTCAAGTCTGCCGTGCAGAATGATCTTCAAGGAACTGAAACAACCTTGCGTGCCCGCCATGCCAAGAGTCACGTAGCCATTAAGGGATGCGGGACTATTGATTTCCTCAGCGTAGAAATATTCTCTAATATCAACTAGATAAGGAAAGGAAACTTGGTGCTTTAGCGAACTAGATACGAATGATCAGGCTCTTATAATTAAAATAATAACTATTCAAAAACTTATGCATAAAGTTATAATTTTTATATGTTATGAAATACGTTGTATACTCAGAGTGATTAAATTAAATTTTATTGAGAAACAATGTTTTTATTCATGCTAAAATGAAATTGTAAATCTACGCTACTGTAACTCGTATAATGTAGCTTACTGTAATAATTGGCTTTATTGTATGGTGCCAGACACTCTACCAAAAATTAGTAATTTTGTAGTCGATTAATATATAACTTATTTAATACAATAACGACAAGTGTAAGGATTAGGAGAGCATAGGGGAAGGAAGCAATCTGGAAAATACAAAGTTACTAATTTCTACCTGGTGTTAGAACAACAGTTTGTGAAGTACATTCCAAACTCTAGTCTATGAATCAAAAACATGGAGACTGAGGAAAAGCGAATAAAAATATTTGACAGGTTATTAACGTAGCAGTGAAGTAAAGTGAATTACACGTGTAGAGTGGGTGGGAGTGAAGACGTACTGCCAAAAGTACCAGAAAAAAGTCATGTATGGTACAGAACATAGAAGAAAGTCTATTGTATTGGTCAGAATCTGAGTAACAACTACGTGCAGAATTAATAATTAAAGGAAAACTGTATAAAGAAAGCAGTAAGAGCTATGAGAATAAAATGAAGACATAAGTTTCTGGCGGTTGTAACAAGGGAACTGAAGAGGGATACAAGTTACGACAGCGTAGAGGCAATCGCGAATTTGTGGGTGACGACTCTATCCATCGGTGATGGGTTTATTAATGTCACTGGAGCTTTATCAACAAAGAAGTAGATGTGATAAAGCAAGGAGTTCCGTTGTTGGTGGCGCACTGTTTGTTTATACATCTAGGCAACGCTGTTCTGTTGGCTACGTCATGAATATAATATTGACACCATAACGTATACTTAAGGAAAATTTGTATGATAATGCGTTATGCAACACACAAGGGCCATCCAAGATTTACTCTGTAATATCATAAAGAAATAAATTAGATAATACAGGGCAACAAGAAAAAACTTTTGTTAGTGGATTTGTCATACATGCTACAGCTAAAAAGTTTAGACAGCAAACATTTCTAGCGTCTTCATTTTGCCTTCTACTCTGCTTGGGCCCAATAATATCTCTACGATGGCTCTAGCGCTCGCAGATTAGTGATAGCTTTTACTCTGGGAAACTATGTAGTAAACGAAATTGATATGTTAATGGGATAGAACAAGGGGAAAGAGACGGAAAAGGATATGATTAGGGACACAGTTAAAGTTAATACAAAAAAATAAAGCGAGGGAAAGAAGAAAGAACAAGTAAAAGTAATACAATGGGTGATTTCATGCAAACTGATTTCTGAAAATATATATTTAATACGTAATTACAATTTTAATATTAGGACACTACTAATCAGTTTAGAAAAAATAGACATAAAGCTAATTTGTCTTGGCAAACAACGCTGATAAGTACATATTAGATATTGCTCCGACAATTACGGAGCGCTCTTGAAGAGTCTAGAGCCTCCTTCCTCCCGGTTCTCGGCTAGCCAAGCAGGTGCAGCGTCTGGAGCAAGGCCCCATTCAACCACATTCAAGACTGTTCGAGAGCACTTGTAACTATGCAAATTATGCTGGCATGCCGCCAAAAGGATGGAAAATTATTCTGGAACATCAGCGGGACCTATGTAAGCAACGGCAGTCGGCTTAGTGAGTTAGTTACAGTTGGCGATTTATTCAGTGCGAATCAAATGGTTGTTGCTGATTAGTGGAAAGTGATTATTTTGTTATAATTAGTGCGGAACTCTTAATAGTTGTCATTATTATTGCGTGTGCACAAATTTAACTTGAATTATTGTATGAGAGTACGTTGTTGATTTCACATTGTCATTTGTAATTAATTAAAGCTGGTAATTAGTGGCTTCATTGGTGTCTGTATTTTGTTTTTACTGTAGGATACGACAATCCGTGAGACCGTCAATCAATGTAGAACACATAGTCTTTATTGTAGTCATAAAATACTTAAGGAAGACAGTTCAATTTCCTCAACTGATGTAGCAGGAGATGTATTTCGTTGTGGCATTCAACATGTGGGGTCAGCCGTTACGTCTGCTCTGAACTGGCATGAATCCAAGACAGGTTAAAGGTTTACAACATTATAGGCACATAATCTCACGCAGTGCTCTCAATAACAAGCTTGTGAAACATCATTAAACGGACCTTTAACACAAATTTGTTAAAAGGAATTTCCTAAAGATATGATTAACTGTGATACAAAAGAGTATTTGCTGCTTATTTTTACATTTAAATTGGGAACAATTATACTTTTGATATAAGTTGTAACGTAAAAGAGTTAACCTTTGTGCATTGGAAATAAACAGATCTGTTTTTTACGGTCTGTATGCTACTATGTAGATGATTGTGCATGTGCATTGTCCAAATCCTAGGTTTCCAGGATTTCAACGAGTTGTTTCTCATAATTTGCAGTGTTTTGCATAATAAATTGTTAGCGCTATAACTGTCAGTAGTAGTTTCAAAATTAACTCATAATTTAAATGATTAAATTGTTTATCAAAATGTATTAAAAGTGACGTTGAGAGTTACCAGAAAATTATCCATACTGTGGTATCTTATTATGATCAAGAAAAACATTTTACTTTTTGCAAAAATATCTTAGTGTGCTAGGTTTAATGGACTTTTATTTCTTAGGTATTTAGGTACTCTTTTAACACTCGCACAAACCAATCGCAGTTAACATGTTTTCATTATTTTTTTACATACTTCAGCTTGTAAATATCACCCTGCTTTTAAAAACGTAAGGGATACATGAACCAGTAAACGATGAACCAGTTATCAGCTTAGCCATATATGGAGCAGTTCTTATAAGACGGACAATTAATAAGAAAAAGAAAGTTTTTTTTAGGCTAGGGAAATTCAAGTATTCGCTGTCAATATTGAGAAACGATGGAAAATTGCTTGAAGAAGTTAGGGTAAAAAGTTGAATTTTTAGTAATTTAGAAAGTTATTTCCTGTAAAGAAAATATCCGTAAGGTCTAAAGAAGGCAAGTAATTAATAAACTGATAATGTCTCCATTCAAGAGACGGGCGTTAAACAAAAAAATAAAAATAAAATGAAGAAACAAAATAGAAATACAGTAAATAAATTTTAAGGAGCATCGTTAATAAAATGAAAATGGATAAAACAAGATAGTTTATTGACACGCAAAACAAAATGTAAATCTAGTCACAAGTAATATTATAGAAGGCTATTAAGATGGTCATGGTCATCTTACGAGTGTTGATCTGCTGTTTACGAGTCCCATACACGACTGTTGCCTCCAACTGTTCCGGTCCCAGGCCTGTTATTTAGTTCTCTTACATTACATAGTCTCTTCCTTCCTCATTTCTCTTCCGCTTCAGGGTAATGACCAGTCATTAATAAAAATTCTCCTTTATAAGATGTCTTGTCCAATGTCCCTTTCTGTTTGGGGTTGTATTTCCAAGTGTACTGTTTACCTTTTATATGTTCATATCTTCTGTTTATCAGTGCTCTGTTCTTCTTGTTTCTTACTTTATTAGTCTATTTCAATTCCTCAATTTTTTTTTCACAAGACTTAAAAGCCTCTTCTTCCTTTGTCTTTCCATAATCAACGTTTCACACACGTGCAACAACGTTTCGCGCAAACGTGTCGTCCACGCCTTTAGAAAATAAGCTAGAATAAATAAAATTGTGATAAAAATGTAAAAATGAAACGTTTTAGCGGCAAACAACATGATAGTCACTGCATCCTCCTTTCTCGCTACACTTTGGCCTTTGTTATTTTTTTTAATTACCCGAAAATGAAATAGAATTTTACAGGTAGCGTTTTAACATTATCAAGGTTATTCAGACTGAAGCTCAAGTTACCTTTGGAGAGAAAGATTTCTAGAGAGTATCTGAGATGCTGCAGTCGGGATCACTGGGAAACAGGCAACTGTAAAGAAATAGAGGACAAACGTAAATTAGCAACAACAGCAACAGCAACAATAGCAACAGCATCAACAGCAGCAGCAGCAGCAGCAGCAGCAGCAGCAGTAGCAGCAGCACCACCACCACCACCACCACCACCACCACCACCACCACCACCACCACCACCACCACCACCACCACCACCACCACCACCAACAACAACAACAACAACAACAACAACAACAACAACGACGGCGACGACGACGACAACCAACAAAAGAGTAATAATAATCATGCTCATGTTTGTGGTCGTGACCATGAACATCGTCATCATATTTCCTCAAGCTTTAGATTTCAAGTATTAGTCTGTTGTAATTTAAGTCGCGGCACAACCCACACCACACCACATCACCACCAGAGTAAACAGTCTATATTTAACCACAGACGAGATGCATAGTGGCGAAATGTGTTGTGTGCTACGTACAGTTGTTGCGTTGTTACTGACTGAGTTCCGCCCATCTCAACTAGACTGTTGTATTGTACCAACAAATAGTAAGATGAGGTTGAATTGGCTTGACCTTGAGCCTAACACAGGGTGACAAATGAAACTACTCAAGTCAAACTACTTCCTCTGATCTATCCCGCTGCCGATTTCAATTAGTTTGTCAATAAAATATAAATAAGTCTGGTTCGGTTTCTTATTGCTAGCAGTGCTTCCATATTACTATTTTGGATATTGCCAAAGGAGACTCGCGCGCGCGTACGCGCGCACACACACACACACGCGTACATTTATTTCAAGAAAGACAGAAGTGTTGCCCAGATAATGCATACAGCCACACTTCCCGTCTCTTGTCAATTTCAGTATTTTATTAGCAATTCTCACAATTTTAAGGTTGACTGCCTTTTTTTATAAAAAACGGTTCACAGATATCCCATCCTTTTTTTACATTAATTTTATTTAATGTAGCCTCTCCTTTAAAGATATTCTACCACTTTTGTCTATTAAAAAAAAGAAACATAATTAACACTGTGCACACCACAATAGAAAAATTATTCCAATTAACGGTTTTAAGCTTCACAGCTTATCATCAGATCGGAAATAACAATAATCGAACTAGACAACTTCTTTATACCCCTACTTGCCCTGCAGCGCGTACACATTTTCGTAAACAAGCTTTAAGTTAAACGCCCTTTCTGGCTATTAGTAACTAGCAAGTTCAGTCACCTGTGTCGGTACTTTTACATTTCTTTCTAGTACATTCTGTGTGTATGTGTGTTGTGTGTGTGTGTGTGTGTGAAACAGAAGATAGGGAGATAAAAAAGATAAACACAATTGTAAAGAACAGTAACTACAACACCAATACAGTGGATAAAGTTATGGAAAATATTAACATGAAGAAAGCTAAAAATGAACCGAAACAAAAGAATTATGCAGGGTTATTACGTAAGATCACATAATAGAAAAATTATACAATGTTTTAAAATATACGGAGTAGATATAGCAATTAAAAATTATGAAACAGTATTTGATAAGATAAGGAATAAAAATATAAAACAAATCCCAATCTTACAGAGAAGCGGAGTTTATAAATTAAAATGTAAAGAATGCAACAAAGTGTACCTAGGTGAGCAGGACAGAAATTCGAATGCGGTTATCTGACCATAAACCTAGTGAAGGACAATGTAGTATTAATATACTAGTAGTAACTTTTATACAGTACTAAATTTAACAGTGTACTGGCATATTTAGCATAATATGTAATAATATAAATGTATTCAACAGATTATTACTTAAAAACTAACAAAGTAATTTAATGAAATACTGACAGCATGTTTATCTAATTTACCCAGGGCTATGAATGTTCTCAGAAGTAGTTAACTTTTGTAGTAGAAACATTTTTAATATATTTGCTACTTTGTATTAACGTTTCCTTTGTTAGACAAAGTTAGTTTTGTGGTACAAAAGGAAACTTAAAACTGAGTCACAAATAGAATTATCTCTATAATTTTTGAAGGAACTGAGAAAGCGAATCACGATTATAATGAAAACAGATACCTTACCTTATTTCTTTCTAACTTTGTGTTAGCCGTTTGTAAGTTTCTGGGTATATAGTTATAAATGTGAGTATATGATTTTACTCATAAATATATGTAAATTTAGAAAAGATTTAAAGAAAAAATTTAGTTTGTTTTTTAAAGTCATCAGCTATTTTGTCTATAAAATTTTAAAACGAAAACTTACAAGTACAGTGTAACCACAATTCGACGAATTTTGTAATCAGAATGTAAACTTCCCCCCAACTCACTGTCAGCGCTATGTTGGTTTATCAAAACAAACATTTTCCGTTGCTTTTTTTGTTGCTTCAAGCCTATTTCCTGGGTACAAATAGTTGTATAAATCGTTCTGCACATTATTCTTAATAAGTATAAACGTACATTCCTTTCTCGCTGAACATTTGTGGAAGTGTACGATGTTTCATCTTCTCTGACTTCTACTTGACATTTAGTAAGGGCATTACATTACTTATATTGGATGTTTAAGTTTATTTTTTACTTTATAATAATTTTTCTCATTCTTGATGATTAAAATTATGATTTATTAATTTAAGCGGAATAAATTGTGTGTTTTAGTAGTTGACCAATACAAATTAAAATGATTTATCATCTGCTTTCGTTTAAATGCTTTTGAGATTTGATAACTACGGTATATTATTCACACGAGTTTAATTAACTGCACCATATGGCGTTTCTTGCATCTTAACTTCCTTTTCTGCCTCTCACTCTATTTTTCTCTACTTGGTTGCTCTCCACCGATTTTTATACTTATCGCCTCTTTTTATTTTTGCAGTTGGCTGCCAATCCCATATTTTTAGATCTATCATTTCCGGCATTCTCACTTTAATTACTTTGCCTCTCTCGTTTGGGTTACGCCAATGCCAACAGCGCTCTTGATTTAATTTCTTCAGTTCTTCTTTTACCAGTTTTTGTAAGGAGACAACTTCTTCTCCATTAATTCGCCCGCATTGCCTGAGTCTATTTAATTTTTGTTTGTAGCTCAAAATTGTAAACTTCATATGGCAGTAATATCCACTGCGTTTTTGTAAAGATATTTTCAGTGTTTTTTTAGCATACCGATTCCAAAATATATAGCACACAAAACTTTTTTAATATAGTTTTTTACTAATATATTTATTCTGCAAAAAATACGTTTTAAACAACGTAGCACTAAATATAATATTTTTGTTCTGACAAAAGTGAAACCTGTTTGGGATGCGACTTGCAAGAGAATTTAACACATAAAACAATATCTGCTCTTACTGCTCGTGAAGTTTGTTAAGTAGCCTTGTTTTTAAGAGATTCACTTTTCGAACCCCCTTTTAAATTTCGTTTGAGCTACAAAATTTTTAGGTTTTTCTAAAATGTATACATGTAATGTTCAAAACATCATATAAAATTTGTCAGTTTTTTTTTGTATATATAAATGTTTAACTCGTTCTGACTTGTTGAGGAAGGTCTGCAGCAGACACATACACGCACTTCTACACTAACATGTGTCGGGTACACAGTTTTAATTAGTTCTGTTCGTTGTTGTTGTCCTTTGTTTTCCAGTGTTTATTCCTAAATTTAGTTATAATTATGTCGTATTACGTGAACAGAATGCTTTTCTTAGAATATGCAAAATATTAATTGTTGTATACGTTTCTTATACTATCTTCTTTGAACAAATTTAATTTAGCTAAATGGTGTATGGTGTTAGTGTAAAATAGGCAGTTTAGTGTGTTTACAATTTCTCTCCAAATTAAATGCTCAGAATAGCACTAAAAATGCGTATTTTCTCTACAGAAAGTTTTAACCAAATTAGATAATGAAATTTGTATAAACATTCTTAGGGTTCCGTATAGTTTTAGACACTAACAATTTTTGCACATAATTGTCATGCGACATTGGCCGCTAAACCTAATGTTCATGATTCCGTTTCAAATACGTTTAACGTCTCTATTATTTTAAATTGAATGTTTAGTAGCAGTGGAGATAATGTTTCAAGTAAGGCTCATATTGTACAAAATATTAGCTTTTGCCTGGATGTTGCCGGCCTCAGATTGCTTTTTACTCTCCTGTGTTTGTTGAGAGGAAATGTTTTGTAGTCACCGGATCTATAAGCTCTTCTTATCATTGGTTACCTTCCCTATAAACCTCTTATATCTAAACTATCATCTTTCGGAAACCTTGGTCAAGGATTAGCCTGTGCAAATCCTTGAACAAAAGTCTTTGGATTTAAGAATTTCATAAAAATTGTTTCGTAAGAATGATTATTGAACACACAGAATGCACGTGATAAGTTCTAATAAAAAGAGATCAAATCGTAATGGATTGTTATCAAAATCTGTCCCAGGAGAAAAGTGTGCTGCTAAGAGAGGACAGGAAATAGAAGCTAACTGGGGTATGTAGCTTTAACGTTCATAAAACTTTACCGTCTTTATCATTGCAAAGATTGTTAAAATAATAACAGTATTGTCGCTTGTAAAATGTTTAATTAATTTTCGTTTCCATTGGAATATTACAATCCAGATTACAATAAGAAGCGTTTAAAGGACATTGCCGTTTCATGTTTACATGTGTTTTTCTTGTTTTATTTCTTTATAGTCAGAAAAATAAAATTCAAATTACTGCAAGTTCTTAAATTGATTTATCTCTATATAGTTTGGTGATTCCCTTATGCAATAAAACATTTTTTTATTATATGTGTTACGAAACCTTTACCTTATTCGTTTTACATTAAATAAATAGCGTTTTCTTTTTGCATGAACATAATTGTTAATAATTGCTGCTCACGTCAACAAAAAAGGAAAATCAATGTAAATTTGATTATTTATTTGTAAATTTATGTTGATTTTGTTAAAATCAACACATGTTAACTTAAGAATAATATAAAAACACATTTAATTACATTTTTTTAAATTCTACGAACTAAACGTTATTAGATCTGGACTGATTATGTTTACAGTGTTTTAATAAATGGATATAAGGTATGTATAACAAAAAGAAAACACATACACTCTAGGATTTAGTCATTCTTAAATGAAATATAAAAATTTACTTTTCAGTGTAAACCGTTTTTGAATTTATGACACTTTTCAAATAAACTTATATTTTCTTTATAGGTGGTGTACATTACGATATTTCACGTATAGTTTGACGCTGTGTTATTGTTGAGGAAACACATGGGATATCTAAAAGTTACATTTTGCACAGTACAGCAGTACGTACATGTAACACACCTGCTCCGTTGTACACATTTAACATTTACGTATAGAAACTGGGATATTCGAACGTAACACATTTAAAATATATCATGGAATACACAAATAACACACATGAGGGTTCTGCCATTTCTTGAAAGTTTTGTTTTTAATATTAATCGATTTGATCTGTACGCAACTGAACACATTAACTTACGCGTTTCATTCTTAGACTTTTGCCCTTAAAAATTACTTAATGAAAAACTGTGTGGTTAAAATAGTAATTACAAAGTGGCACGTTGCAATTTGTATTCGGGTGTGCACAGCTGCAGTTTTTTATTAGAACAGTGCCTTTCAAAACATTGTTCAAGATTATAGTAGATTTTCGATTCAACAAGCACTTTTCATAACGCCGTAGATATGACTGACACTTGCACCTTATAATTAGATATGACGAAGTCTGGCACTTTCTCTATTATTACGTCATTAGTTACATTAGTTACTCAGTGAATACATACAGCGAGCGAAATAGAGAGAATCCAAAAAACAAAACACGTAGAAGTGATTAGAGTCCGGTAATTCGTGGAAATTTGATCACAAGTTATAATAAAATTTCAAAATGTTGTCTGGTAAATTTATTGACTTAGTTACCATTATTATTGCGTATAAAATTTGTTGTACTTACAACTGTGATACTTTTTGTAACAGTCTAAATGGAATAGTGACTGCTGCTTCTCCAGTATTTAATATTTTATTACATTGTCAGAGATTGTTATTCGCAACATAAAAGTATTTTCTAGCATCTACAGTTTAACACGATTGGTATTCCAATAAACATGATATCGACGGTCATTACACAGTGTTTCTGTGCTAATATTGTATGTTTACAAGGACACTTCTTTTGTGTTGTCATAAAAACATTGTATCGCGTGGAAAACTAAGTTTACATTTTGTCTGTGTGTGTTTTTTTAGAGTAAATACATTGGTGTTGCAAAGCCAATGAAATGTTAAAAAAACAGTCAACAGAACAACAGAAGAATGGAGGGGTTTTAACAACACCGGCAGATGTCCACACAAAAAGAGATGTTTCTGTTTATTTAGCATATGCCTGTCGTTCTCTTAAAAAACTAATAAGACTTGTTCTCTATAACGAATGGCCCTGTAAGTACTGCAATGTGAATAAAATTTGTTAAAACATGCAGTTAAAACATGAAGCGCAGGCTATACCGTGATATCTGTACCGTTAAATGGTTAAGTGACATTAAATGACATCTGTAACCACATATGAAAAAACTAATGACAGTGTAAATTATATAAATGTACATAAAGGATGCTTTGTATTTTTCTCTCCAAATTTGTTTTATTGAGTATTTCAGGCTAGTAGTAAATATGATTACGAACATTAATGATTAGCCTAATATTTGTTTTTTACATACGCTCTCCTCGCGCACGCTCAAGCGATTTTGGTCAAAGTTAAACGCGTCTATCTTCATTGTTAATGACTGTAATTCTTAAATGTTGCTTAAGTCATGCTGGCCATTTATTTATTAACAGATGCAAGAAATAGAGCCGGTAGAACGCATGTCCTCAGTCAGATAAACAATTGAACACTGGCTTTCTGATTTGTAGATTTCATGTACTACAAGTCACTCTCAGTGTTATATTGAAATATTACATAGCGTTTTGTTGTTGTATTTTAGAAACAGGCTTAGCTGTTGTAAGAGGAAAAGTAAAACTGTTTTTCTTTTACTTACAATGACTTTCTGCAGGACTTATTAACATGAAAATAATAGACGTTTGGTAAATGAAAGGTTAAAATTATCTTAATTAGGACTTTTGTTCTACTTAACTTCTAAAACTTCTAAAACATCTGTGTTTGTGCAACATGACGTATACAAGCCTTAACTAAGTATATACTTAAGAAAGAGACGTTTAAGACAAGATGAAACAGTATTTGTTTATTATATAAACCTTACAACGGGGCAACTGGGTTTATTAAGTTTGCCTTCTTGAATTTTACATAAAAGATTTAAAGGCATATTCTGTTACTGAATTCTTATTTATATTTCTCTGCGTAACAATTCTTACTTTGAAACTTAATTAAACTAATTCTTTTCATCAGCAGAATACTTAAATCGTTTCTTTTTGATGCAACAGTATTTGGTACAAGCAGAGACTACGTCTGTTTTCTTAAAAAGATACAAACATTTATTTAAAATATAGAACGTTTCCTGACTTGCAATAATTTATTTTCACTATACTGTACTGTATACAGTTTACTGCAGTCTGTTAATAAACCAGTCTATACTTAAATCATTTCTAGGTACAAAAATGTATACAATTTTTAATTGCAGTAAAATTGCTAATTCTGTATTATTTTATACTCTACTTTGTTTCATATTTGGTTAATTCTTTTCCTGTTTGTTTTTATATATTCCTGTTTTAGGGTTCTTCCTATGTTGTGGTAGTTTTGTATTATTTACATTTTGTTACCTGTAAGTATAGACTAGTCAAACACAGAACCCTTGTAAACAGAAAGAGATTTTATTATTTCTTACAATTTTTATTATTTTGTAATCGCCATGATCATAGTCGGTTGATACTTTCTGGCATTGCATCACAAGTCGTATTAACTTTTTATCGAAACATTTTACTTGAGATAATTTGCAACTCCGAGGTACGTATTTCACCACTGGCTTTGACTCGACTACTTCGTCTTCGACTCGTACCGGGATTACAGAGGGAATCTTCTTGTTAGTCAAGAAACTATTTCCATCTTGCTGAGGGCTAACTTTAACCCGTGCGATACCATTCAGTTGTTGACTACTTGCATCATCCTGTTGAGCTTGGTATCGGCCTCGTCGATGATACGAGCAGCGACGATCGCCGCAACATCGTCGGGGTATCCCACCAAACAAGATTCTTCCGGCATCTACATTCTCAGCACGGTGACATAGGGTGCGTTCTAGAGGTCCAGTCTGTGACAGCCATCGGCCGCTGTCCTTTATGCGTTCCATAAAGCAGCTCTCTGCCACTGAGATAATCGTCCACCATCCGTAGCAGGGACCTCGGCACGCGAAAGTCATGGTTCAACGTCTCCAGCACGTCGCTTTACCTCGCCGAGTTGAACGAATTTTTAACGTCAAGTGTCACGATCAGCACAACCATTCGCGAGAAAAAAATGGATGCGGTCCTCCGTTTTTCTGACAGCATCACACAATTCTTGTGTCGCGTCAAGCCGATCATCCCGACCTGAAGCCGAACTGCTTCTTGTGGAGATCTCCTGCAGTTCTGAATGCCCGTTTCCAGTATTATCGTGATGAGTTTCTCCAGTAAATTCGCAACTGTGTCTAATATACAAAGTGGTCGGAACGATGACGGGAGCTCTGGGACACCTTTTTTCTTGCTGATCAGCACCAGGCTTTCTGTCTTCCAACGAGAGCAGAACACACCCGATGTCAAGGACGTATTGTACATCTTCAGCAACAACTCTGGCTTCTGACGACTGGGGATCTCGTCGAGTCCTGGAAATTTCTTGTCCTTCATCGTCCTGTCTGCCAGCTCCAATTCTTCGGCTGTATAGTAATAGAACTAGCAGGAGCAGCACCAGGAGCAACAGCAGCAGCAGCTGTAGTAGTAGTAGTAGTAGTAGTAGTAGTAGTAGTAGTAGTAGTAGTAGTAGTAGTAGTAGTAGTAGTAGTAGTAGTAGTAGTAGTAGTAGTAGTAGTAGTAGTAATAGTAGTAGTAATACTAGTATTAGTAGTTGTAATGATAACCTTTTTTAAAGCGACAACTTCTCCTTTAATTCGCCGCTATTGCCTCCAGTACATTTAGTTTTTTGTTTGTAGCTCAAAATTATAAACTTGATATGGCAGTACTATCCACTGTGTTTTTGTAAAGATATCATCAGATCTTGTTTGTATACGGATTCCAAAATATACGTTATAGCATACGAAAATTGTTTAATCGTATGTACCGTAGTAGTAGTAGTAGTAGTAGTAGTAGTAGTAGTAGTAGCAGCAGCAGCAGCATTAGGAATGATAACCTTTTATTTTTAGTATTTGCCTTTTTGCTTGAAGGCAGCTGACATGGTCACATGATCAACCGGTTATAAAGCAATATTATTCTGCGCGGTACCCTATCTTAACAACAATCGAAGTCCATTACTTTTTTCTGAGAACTGATTGCTTGTTTAGAAACAAGGGGTTAAGATACTAGCTGTCGAGCACTTACGAAAAAAATAGTAATAATAAAATACTGTAATAGTGTTTATTCATAAACAATTTAAATGTGCTTATTCTATGTGCACATGTGTCAAGCATTAGGTTGAGAATGTTTGTGTATATCAACCTTAAAATGTGGTTCACATTATTGTGTAGCCTTGTTTGTTTATTCATTCTTCATTCTTATCCAATGCCTTGCTGTAAAGTAAGTACCGTTTTGGTTTTAGGTTATACTAAATTTAAAAAAAAGTATTATTCTCAGATCTTAATTAAATCCTTAAAATTTTTTTTTTTTTTTTTAGTGACCGTCAATCAGTGAATGTTTTAGTGGATAGTTAGTGAGGATCGGTCAATAATACAACTTTTAGTAATTTTGCGTCGACGTTTCGACAATATTTATTGTCATCTTCAGGACCTGTGTATGAAATACAATAGAAATATCAAACATAACGAAACAATTAAATATTTGGGTGAACGTGTTGGTGATGTGAGTGTGTGCGTGTGTATGTATGTATCATTTTTTATGTGAAGACTTATGATAGTTTGTTTACATCTTCAAATTATCTTTAAGAAAGCGAATTTGAAGATAATTTGAAGATGTAAACAAACTATCATAAGTCTTCACATAAAAAATGATACATACATACACACGCACACACTCACATCACCAACACGTTCACCCAAATATTTAATTGTTTCGTTATGTTTGATATTTCTATTGTATTTCATACACAGGTCCTGAAGATGACAATAAATATTGTCGAAACGTCGACGCAAAATTACTAAAAGTTGTATTATTGACCGATCCTCACTAACTATCCACTAAAACATTATTCTCAGAATAAATTATTTTCTGAACTGTGTGCCAGGAAACTTTAGTTCGAAGTCAAACTACATGTACAAAGTTAAACAGCTTGCAAACGTTATGACCAGAATCACATTAAACATTTTTAGGCATGCAGAGCTGATATTTTTATTGCTTTGTTTAATTTTGATTTCTTTATTAGATATGCTTCCCGCTAGTGAGGCAGTTAACTTCAGTGTATCAAGTATCTGTAACGAGTAGAAGAAAATGCCTGAAGTTGAGAGATCGAGAAGATTATGTAAAATTATGCCATGCTTACACTACTTCGAAGTTATTAATTTTAACTTAATACAATTAATGTTTGTCACTTAATCTATCCAGACTCGAGACTTATTTATATCTAGCTCTATAGGCCTACTAGCTGGCTCTGTCTATATGAGTCTATGACATCTCTGTATGCGAGTCTTTCTGTCTGATTGCCTGACACTCTAACATTTCTGGTTTCGTGAGATATGTTATAGATATTAAATATAAACAAATACTTATTCCTTATACATATATTTATATTCTGTATTACACGTTTCTAGTTTTTATATGTATTTGAGATTGACAAACTTTTTCAACCATTTTCGTAAACATAAGAGACATTTACTTTACACTGTTCTGAATTGCATAAAATTAATAACAGTCTGTTAATAAGTCAATCTACACTTGACTAAACACGTGTGTAGAATGTAGATTGTATTGAATATTGCGTTTTTTAAGGTCACTGAAAATAAAACGATTGAAGGAAATGAATTAAAACATACGACTGCCTTGTGTATGCCATTTACATACACCTAAGTACACATTTCTCACCTGAAGTTCAGTAGGCGCCGAAATTTCATGTTGCCCAGTAATCTGTAAAAATAAATAACGGAGTCATTGATAAAAAAAAAGAAATTGATAACTTTTCGTAGCAGAAATGTGTAATTTTTTTAAATTTGTAATAACATATTAAAATTTATTATCTTGTAATTATCGACGTAATTATCATACAATTTTTAACTTTTTCTTATAGTACCCGGAAAATATACATGTATTTCTAGGAATTATGTAATAAATATATCTTAATTCGTATCATTTCATATCACTAATTTATTACATATTCAAATTTTTTAACAAGAATGGAATTTTGTCATTTGTTACGTTAATTTCGGGGAATTAATGTGAAATATGTACTTTAAAAAAGGACACAAGGGCAGCTAAAGTCTAAGTATTTGTAGTCTTATTGAAGTATTCACGTAGTAGCGTAGAGAAATTTTATAGCAATATAGCCTCTACAAAAGTAAAGTTGGATTTAAAATAATGTGTAAAATATTAATTTATACTATACATTGTTTCAAATTTTTTGATTTTAGTATATTACAAATATGTTGTGAAATTAAAAATTATGAGGTTGAATAAAATAAACTACTGCGAAACTACACATGTTTGGTATCTTAATTTTTCAAATCAGTGTGATATTAACTGACAACGTAATTTGAAAAATAATGTGTGGCGATAAATAACGAGGAAACTGATGAATACTGTCTGATTTTTTGTAATAATATTAACGGTTATTTGTTTTTTTGTAGTAGGTAATTAAAACATGTTAACTCTTATATTTGTAATTAATTATAGTTTTTATTGAAAAGTGTCCGTAATATTATGTTGAACACTCATTCTCTATTTTATTACTGTAAGAACAGTTATGTTACATTTTAGAACACAAACAAAGCGTAATGCAAAAATAGGCCTATAAACGCAAATAATTAAAATCACTTTTTTCAGTTACTTGTTCATGAGCATGAGCGTCTTTTGTTTCTACACGAGGCTGTATTATGGGATAGGGAACAACGCTGCTCTATGTAAACACAGAATGAACTTGAGCGTTCTGCGCAGCGTCAACTGCATATTTATTTGCACGAAGTAAACTTTTAAACTAAAACGAGGACACTCTATGGAAGACAAAGTTTTATAATCCAACTCTGCTGTTGTTTAAAATTAAAATAAAACTGCAGCTAAATTGTAATTCAGCCATATTTGTTTTACTCTTGTTCACGCAGAGCGGTGGTTACAAATACTTGAAAGTAAAAGTTTTAGTTAAACAAATTGTGCTGAGTCAAAAGATTCAGCGCTAGTTCAGTTTTTTACAATTGGAGAGTTCTGTAATTGACGATCCTAAACTGGGCTGCTATCTAGCGGTGAGTCTGAGCGAAAAGACGGAATACACTGCTTGTAGTTATAGGCAGTACACAATTAAAGCTGTTTAATTCGTGCTGCGCTCTTGTACCGAAATAAGAGAGACTAATTCACAGAGCCCGATCGCTATCGGCATCTACCGGCTTGCTGTGGTATGAAAATTCCCGTGCTGCTCCCTGGCGTTAATTGCGGTACGCAAACGAAGACGATGCCGAATTATCTAAGTTTTGTCTGACGAAATAACTTGAAGTAAGTGGACGACGACATATTCTCTCTGGTGGAGAGATGAATTATTTTAACTACAACTTCTTCTAGCTATGAAGAGATAATTCGTAAACGGCTGCGGTAAGTCTGTCAAATTACTTTCATATCAATTAACAAAAATATTTCGTTGGAGAAAACTGTTTTAAGTAAGCCTGAGTAAGCATGCCCACTTGTTGAATCGGGCATTGTGCAATACGCAATGTGTTGCTAAAGTTTTTAAAACCTAATAAAACTATATTGATTCAAGTGTCAGAATCTCGCCACTAAAAAACAAAGTACATTGACCACAAAATAATTAAGTTTAAAGGTGATTTAACACCGATGTAACGAGATTGTGTTGCGCACTTAACCTATTGCACAATGCGTAGTTAGTTTAAGTGATATAAGGTTTTGCTGCGATAGCAGTAAAACCTTATACATTTATATGGGAACTTACTCGGGCACGTCTTAAATGTAAATGATGTCCCATTCAAATTAATTGTATTATCAAATTATGTGTAGTAAAAAACTATGTGTTTTAAACAAATTCTTCACCACGTGGTATCTACAAATTCACTCTAAGTAATAAGTTTATGAGATGTTACAGAGCCAAAATAAATTGTTATATTGCAAACAAGTAACTCACATATAAAGAATTATTGTTATAAAGATTTTTAAATAAGGCATGTTGGCCAAATAAATTTCATCAAGGTTAATTATGTAACACATAACTAGAGGTTGACTTTATATATATACGTATTTTGGAGGGTGTCCAAACAGTGGGGGCATTTGTGTGTGGTCTCTGACTAAAAATATAATGTGTAAGCAGGGTCCGCCGAACAGAGAAGAAAGTCCTGCTGCATGGCTGAACGTTGAACATCAAGAAGCTCCACTCGATACCAGAGAGAATTAGATCACCACAACAACACCTCAAATGCCAATCATGAGATCGCCACTTTACTAATAAAAGAGACCACCCTTCATGGACCAAATCAAGGTGAAAAACAACCATTTAATATTTACACATAGAGTCAACACGGCACCACACCCCGTGTCCAGTTATACATAACCATCAGTTTCTACATTTCAAGTTAAACATTCATTTGGATCCCCAATTGATGGGACAGTTTAGTGTGTACACTGAGTAAAAAATTAATTGTAAAATTTCAGTGTATTTATAGTAGATTGTCAGTTCAGAGACTGATATGGTTACAAGACAGCATCCAACATAGATTTCCACTCATTTCATTATAGGGGTTTCTCTACAGATTTTAAGTCAGTTTTGCTATTAGTAATTTAACATGTTCAATTCACTATGTATAAATATATATATATATATTCTCTTAATTTAAAAAAAAATCAGTTTTTTTATTAGTATAAAATTTACTGGGGAGGTAGGTGAATTTTCAACTGGTTTCAACCAGAAGCTATGCATGTCGAAACACCTTTCAACTTGTTTGTCGAGACAAGTTTGTTGAGACAAGCCGAAAGTTGAATGAACATGTCCGTCTCTGACCCAAGTGTAGTTTTTTTTATAAGGTGGTAATATTATGCAATTTCTCTCTTTTCATTAATTGGCCATATTTTAGTATATATAAATTCTTTATATTAATTATGATAACTGGGGGGGGGGTTCATTATTTTAAACAATTTTTATTTCTCACCGTAATTAGGTACTTAGGCACTTGGCCACTTATGCACTTACTTTTAACGTTTATTAGGTCCTGGGGACAATGGTATGCTATACATTATCGTACACCTGAGGTGTAATCAATCCACACCATGAGGGTAATTAATAAATGTAAATTTCTAATCCTAATTGGGATTCGTATAAAGAAAAAGTTAGAATTTATATACACCAGAAGGGTAATGTGAAAGAGGGCGTGGCAAGAGACCTTTATGTATTTTCTGTATACTATTGTATAATGTATTTTTGTCTTGTGGAACATGTTATGTGTGTATATTTCTGTGTACATTTTGGGGGTTATAAATATTATGCATTTACTGTACTTTTGGTGGGAACTTGGGATATAGGGATTTATTGTTCAATGTCCTTTTACAACAGAAAGTTAACACATGTAGTCATGTGGGTATGTCCTTTTCATTTTTTTTAAGGGAGGTATTCTATCTCAATAATCGTTGCTGATCATTTCTTTAAGGAAATTATTTATTTTATTTAACCTTATAACAAGTATAGGAATTGTCACCTTTAAAATTTATTTAATTTGTTGAGTAATTATTTTTATTATTAATAGTAACTAGGAATGAAATCATTTATCTTCATTAACTTATATACAGCATTCTAAAAGAAACATATAAAATAAATTTTATATTTTATTAAATAGTTTAATGGGAGCTTTATTTCAAGGTTAATTATTATTTTAAATTTCAATTCATTGATAGAGTGACATAGCAAATTATTTTCTTGGTTTCTATAAATATTTTTCAGGTGGCCTTGTTGAGAGAGTATACTTATTTATTTAACTATTTAAAGGGGAATTATAGATCACTGTTGTATTTATTTATTATTAAATTGTTATGAGATAGAATAATAAAAAGGGATTTGTTAATTATTTAATTCTTGAGTTTTCATTGCAAGTCCCGTCTCACTGGATCCAGCGCATTTTTGGCTTCTCTAGGCCTTAGCCTAGTTTTAATTAACTTGTGGCCCCTCTTAAAAAAAAAAAAAATTCTCAAAAATTTTCTCAATAAAAAATTATCTTTTTTTTTAACTGCTCAAGATAAAGTGGGGTTACATTTGGTAGCAGAGCGCGCTTACGATGAGGGTCAACCCGTGGGTCCTGTGGGTGTGACGGGGCTTGCAAACTTAGCAAATATTTTGGAACTTTCACAGTGTTAAGTTCAAATAGAACTTAGAAAATTTTAAAGGCCCTATATCCGAAGTTGAAAATATTTTTTGTTAGCTTTAAGGTTTTGATATATATGTACATGTACTTGCCCGCCTTGAATAGTGAATAGTGCCACGTGGTAGGAAATTTTAGAAGGGGAAATCCCTGGGCAAGACTTATCGCAGTTCGGTGGTTGGTTAGTTTGAGTTTACCTTGCCCTTGTTTGGGGAGGTGTTGCTTTTTTTTGTGATTATGCGGTATGGCCCGATCGGCAGTCGGTTTCTTCCGATAGATGGTAGCCGTAGTAACATGAACGTGTTAAAATAAATTTTCTTGGTCGGTGTTTTGTTTTCGTGTCATGTGTGTTGTGTGTGTGTCGCGTTCCTTTTGTCTGGTGTGATAGAGTGAGAGCAGTTCAGGTAGTGGGCTAGTTTCTCGCATCGGTAGGTGGACCCGCAGTCTACTCTTTGGAAAGTAGAGTACTTGAGTTTTTCAAATTCTGGTATTATTTAGAATTAGTTTTTAAAGTTGTGAGTGTTAAGTGTGCCGACCGCGAAGACAGGATGAGTTCAATTAATCCTGAGTTGTTTTTAAGGGAGGAAATTGAGTTCGAGCTCCGGGCCCGGGGTAAAGAACCCCGAGGCAATGTCCAGGCCTTACGGCGGCAGCTCCGTGAAGCGCTGGCCGCGGGTGATGCGCTCTCCAGGGTCACTATCACTGACCCCGAGAGTGAGTGGGAAGGGTGTACGGAAAGGTGGGGTGAGCTGCGGGAGTTGGCTCAATCCGTCGAAAGTTTGGAGGAGGGACCGGGAAGCTCTCTCGATGTCCGGTGGATCCGGCAACGTATGCAGCACGTAATTCATCGGCTGCAGAATTTACAGGCACAAGTCAGTGAACCGCCATATAATATACCAGACATAATACAAGAGATTACCTCGACTCTCCAGGGGTCACAACCAGTAAGAGCATCCACCCCGGTTCTGGTTATTGAGGAGTCCGTGGTCTCAGCTGTGAATACTTCTTCATACAGAGAAGTAGAGCCTGTACAAACTGGTTTGGGGGCGGCGACGTACAATAAAATGCCCAACCCTCTTGCCCATATAATACAACAACTTCCAGTCGTAGATGGACTGGAGGCAGACAAACTAATACCTTTTTTCAAAATAGTCTTTGAGTTGAAAGACTACCCGGGTATGCTGGAGCTAACGGTGCATCCCCCCCCCTCACCCCCCACTCACTCATCTTCCCCTACTGTCGCGGTACTATGGCTGACAGGGTGGCGGAGGTGATGCGACGCAGAGAAGGTGTGGATGAGTTCCACCGGGTGGTGCTGAGGGCTTTCATCCCTAGCCGATTGATGGAGCAATTGCGCCATCGTCATTTTTACAGAGTCCAGGCACGGGGCGAAACATTGGCCCAGTACGTGCTGCGAATACGCGAGGTAGCTCGTATTCTGGGAATGGGCATGTCGGGGGAAGAGGTAGTACAACACATTCTCGACGGCGTCTCTGCCGACGATCGTCTGCGATTAGTTTTTGCCCAGCGGCCGCAGTGGTTTGCCGACCTGGAGCGACTCTGTGTTATGACGGAGGCCATGCAGATGACCGACCATGCGAGAGGAGACAGTAGACGTGCCGAACCAAGACCTCAGACATCGGAAGGGACCAGAGAACCTACCTTCCCCCGACAGGCCCAGCCAGCTCGAAATCGTCAGCAAACGAATTCAAATTCCGTGATTTGTTACAATTGTAACCGCCCGGGACACGTGGCGAGAAATTGTACGCGAGGGCGCGCGCGACCAGCACCACCTATGTCTAGACCAGCACCAAAAAACTAGGTAGACAGGGGAAGATATTTCGGAGGATGTCTTCCCCCCGCTTCAATTCTGTTCAACTTCCGCCGACCTCCAGGCAGTCGTTAAAAGCCCAATCTTCTAACATCAAGGTCCAGTCCGCTACCTCGCAACAACTTTCTGTATGCCCCTTTCTGTCGCTCGAGGTAAAGGGGGGGTCAGCTCAGAGCCTTAGTTGACTCCGGTTCAGCCCGATCCATCATTTCATCTCGGGTACATGCGGACCTTGAACGACAGGGTTTAATTAAAAGGTCAGAACAGTCATCTGCAATATGCTGGACGGCATCCCGGGAAATCTTGCCTATCTCCCGGGTTACTTTCTTTAAGATCAAAATCGATGGGTTTTCTTGGGTGTGGTCTTTTCTGGTTTCTCCTGCTCTGGGAGTGGATTGTATCATTGGTGCCGATTTCATCGCAAAAAGTGGTCTCGTGCTGGACATCCAAGCGCACCAATGTTTTTTTAAATTTAATCGGGAGGTTTTAATTCCGTTCCTTTGGTACCAGGGCGCTAAGCCGGGTATCCAAGAAGTAGCTTGTCCCGAATCTCCACGAGATCATCTCACTCCATCCCAGCAGACGGCCTTAGATCATTTGTGTGAGGAATTTCCCGAGGTGTTAACTCCTACTTTGGGACTCACACACCTGCTGGAATACAAAATCAGACTTACAGATTCGAAAATAGTGAGGTCACACCCTTACAAGTTTGCTCCTCCAAAGATGACCATTCTGCGAGAGAAGGTTCAAGAATTGTTGGACCAAGGGGTGATTGAACCTTCTCATTCCAGCTATGCCAGTCCAGCATTTTTAGTGCCAAAGCCTGGTGGCAAACAAAGATTGGTTATTGATTACAGGAAGTTGAACGCCAATATCGAGGTGGATTCTGTTCCCCTCCCGGATTTACATTCGGCCTTTGATTGGTTCAGTGGGGCCAGATTTTATACCATTATCGATCTAAACGCGGCCTATCATCAGATACCTCTTGCCAAAGAAAGTAAACCATATACGGCTTTTTGTGTACCCTGGAATTTGTACCAGTACACAAGGGTTCCCATGGGTTTGGCTGTGGGGGCCCAGACAATTACTCGCCTTCTCGACACTGTCTTTCACGACGTCAAATTCCGTTTCGTCTATAATTATCTCGACGATCTTTTGGTATATAGCGAGACTTTCGAAGATCATCTGCGGCATTTAAGAGAGGTGTTGGGTCGCTTAAGAGAGGCTGGCCTCACTGTCAATCCCGAAAAGGTTCGTTTCGCCCAAGAGAGTATTTCTTTCTTGGGCCATTTAATTTCACACAAGGGCGTGACGGTAGACCCAGAGAGGACACAGGGCATCCGTGACTTTCCTCCGCCAAGGGATGCGAAGGGCATAGCGAGATTCGTTGGTATGATAAATTTTTATAGGCGTTTCATACCGAACATCGCTGAAATTGCCGCTCCCTTGAATGAACTGAGGAAAAAGGGGGCAAAGTTTACATGGGGGGAAAACCAACAGAAGGCTTTCGCTACCTTAAAGGAAGCCATAATTTCCCCACCGGTGTTGCGGATGCCCGACTTTTCAAAGCCGTTCATTTTGCAGACGGACGCGAGTTCGGTTGCGCTCGGAGCGGTCCTTTCCCAAGTTATTGACGACGCTAGGCAGCCTGTGGCTTTTATCTCACGCACGTTGACCCAGCAAGAACGTAAATCATCCGTTTATGAGGTAGAGTGTTTAGCTGTTGTGTACGCTCTAGACAAGTTCAGGCGTTTCCTGGAACATGCTGAGTTCCTGCTCGAGACCGACAATCAGGCTCTCTCATGGCTTCTAGCTCATCCCCGGCAACTGGGTAAAATTGGTAGATGGGTGGTGAAAATCTCATCCTTTAAGTTCACCGTGCAACACATCAGGGGATCCCAGAATGTGGTTGCACATGCCTTATCCCGCATGTTTTCCCAACCCAGTGATGCCCAAGCTGAGCAACCCTGTTCCGTTCTTCTAGATTTTCCATTAGCCTTCACTGATGTGTTACCCCATCAGTTAAACGACGAAGTGCTGGGTCAAGTCATCCAAAATATCAAGCAGGGTAACGTACAGGCCCCTTATTTCTTGTCCAAGGGAGTCCTTTGTTGTCGAGAGAAAAAAAAAAGAGCACCTAAAATCGTGCTGCCTAGCAAATTAGTGCCCATGGTCTTCAGCTATTACCATGATTCCCCAATCGGAGGCCACAAGGGAATTTCGAAGACCATTTCCAGTATTAGGAAATATTTTATCTGGAAGGGCATGGATAGAGACATCGCGACGAGAGTTAAAAACTGTCATCTTTGTGGCTTGAGCAAGCCTGCCCAGAACACCAAACTAGGGTTGTTATCTTCTGAGGTGGCGAGCAGACCAATGGAAAAGTTGTTTATTGACTACGTGGGGCCGTTCCCCCGTAGCAAGTCAGGTAATGCTTACCTGCTTGTTTGTGTAGATGCTTTTTCAAAGTTTGCCTGGCTACTGCCCTTACGGCAGGCAACCGCTCGTTTGACCATCAACGCTTTACAGAACCACGTTTTTCAGCATTTCGGTCTTCCGACCATCATTGTTTCGGACAATGGCCCGCAATTTATTTCAAACGAATTCAGGCGTATGTGTTTCGCCAGTGGCATCAAACAGGTAACCACTTCCCCTTATTACCCACAACCGTCCCATGCGGAGAGATTCAATCGGAATCTCCGGTCCGCATTGATTGCTTATCACGCTGAGCAACAAACCACCTGGGATCAGAATTTGAAGTGGTTACAATTAGCTTTCAACACGGCCAGACACGACAGTCATCAGGCCGTGCCATTTGAAATTTTGTTTGGATTCTCGCCCGCACTCCCGTTGACCAACCTGTGGGATATCGAAGATCTTCTGCCGCGGGAGCCCAATAATAAAACTGCGGAGAGATGGAAAATGGCTCGGAAGAATTTGCTGCCAGCGCACGAGCGGGTCCGTCGGCGTTATAATCAGGGGCGCATTCCAAACCCCTTCCGGATTGGTGACTGGGTCTATTGCCAAAGCCACCCACTCAGCTCAGCCGCTGACAAACGTGCTGCGAAGCTATGCTACCGTTGGTCGGGGCCATACCGTGTCATAGGATTTACGTCACCGGTGACGGCCCGGCTGGGCGTACCGGGAGACAAACAAAAATTGGTGACAAGCCACATTTCCAAACTCAAACGTTGTCGAGGGTTATCAAAAACGTTCGAAGGGGGTTAGTCCCCGTAAAGATAGGACGGATGTCCTTGTTTAAGGTGGAAGTCGTGTTCGGGCGAAGGGGGCGAGCCTCAGGAGATCGGAAGATCTGCGTACGTAGGAATCCTTCTTTTGTCTTTTGCTGTCCCTCTCTCTTGTGCTGTATGCGGACTCTGATCAGGTCAGCATGCAGCACCCGCACACTTACATAATACATATCTTCTTTCGTCTCTTTCGTTTTCCTTTTTGAATTCTGTTCTCCTGAGAGCAAGCTCAGCTGAGCCAACCCAACCACGACGTCCACCGGTTTCTTTGGGGAGAGGTACACTGCAGGGTACCCTCCTGACCTCTAATGTTAGGGCAACTATGTTGCCATTTTGGGGTGAGGGTGTGCTGAGTCAAAAGATTCAGCGCTAGTTCAGTTATTTACAATTGGAGAGTTCTGTAATTGACGATCCTAAACTGGGCTGCTATCTAGCGGTGAGTCCGAGCGAAAAGACGGAATACACTGCTTGTAGTTATAGGCAGTACACAATTAAAGCTGTTTAATTCGTGCTGCGCTCTTGTACCGAAATAAGAGAGACTAATTCACAGAGCCCGATCGCTATCGGCATCTACCGGCTTGCTGTGGTATGAAAATTCCCGTGCTGCTCCCTGGCGTTAATTGCGGTACGCAAACGAAGACGATGCCGAATTATCTAAGTTTTGTCTGACGAAATAACTTGAAGTAAGTGGACGACGACATATTCTCTCTGGTGGAGAGATGAATTATTTTAACTACAACTTCTTCTAGCTATGAAGAGATAATTCGTAAACGGCTGCGGTAAGTCTGTCAAATTACTTTCATATCAATTAACAAAAATATTTCGTTGGAGAAAACTGTTTTAAGTAAGCCTGAGTAAGCATGCCCACTTGTTGAATCGGGCATTGTGCAATACGCAATGTGTTGCTAAAGTTTTTAAAACCTAATAAAACTATATTGATTCAAGTGTCAGAATCTCGCCACTAAAAAACAAAGTACATTGACCACAAAATAATTAAGTTTAAAGGTGATTTAACACCGATGTAACGAGATTGTGTTGCGCACTTAACCTATTGCACAATGCGTAGTTAGTTTAAGTGATATAAGGTTTTGCTGCGATAGCAGTAAAACCTTATACATTTATATGGGAACTTACTCGGGCACGTCTTAAATGTAAATGATGTCCCATTCAAATTAATTGTATTATCAAATTATGTGTAGTAAAAAACTATGTGTTTTAAACAAATTCTTCACCACGTGGTATCTACAAATTCACTCTAAGTAATAAGTTTATGAGATGTTACAGAGCCAAAATAAATTGTTATATTGCAAACAAGTAACTCACATATAAAGAATTATTGTTATAAAGATTTTTAAATAAGGCATGTTGGCCAAATAAATTTCATCAAGGTTAATTATGTAACACATAACTAGAGGTTGACTTTATATATATACGTATTTTGGAGGGTGTCCAAACAGTGGGGGCATTTGTGTGTGGTCTCTGACTAAAAATATAATGTGTAAGCAGGGTCCGCCGAACAGAGAAGAAAGTCCTGCTGCATGGCTGAACGTTGAACATCAAGAAGCTCCACTCGATACCAGAGAGAATTAGATCACCACAACAACACCTCAAATGCCAATCATGAGATCGCCACTTTACTAATAAAAGAGACCACCCTTCATGGACCAAATCAAGGTGAAAAACAACCATTTAATATTTACACATAGAGTCAACACGGCACCACACCCCGTGTCCAGTTATACATAACCATCAGTTTCTACATTTCAAGTTAAACATTCATTTGGATCCCCAATTGATGGGACAGTTTAGTGTGTACACTGAGTAAAAAATTAATTGTAAAATTTCAGTATATTTATAGTAGATTGTCAGTTCAGAGACTGATATGGTTACAAGACAGCATCCAACATAGATTTCCACTCATTTCATTATAGGGGTTTCTCTACAGATTTTAAGTCAGTTTTGCTATTAGTAATTTAACATGTTCAATTCACTATGTATAAATATATATATATATATTCTCTTAATTTAAAAAAAAATCAGTTTTTTTATTAGTATAAAATTTACTGGGGAGGTAGGTGAATTTTCAACTGGTTTCAACCAGAAGCTATGCATGTCGAAACACCTTTCAACTTGTTTGTCGAGACAAGTTTGTTGAGACAAGCCGAAAGTTGAATGAACATGTCCGTCTCTGACCCAAGTGTAGTTTTTTTTATAAGGTGGTAATATTATGCAATTTCTCTCTTTTCATTAATTGGCCCTATTTTAGTATATATAAATTCTTTATATTAATTATGATAACTGGGGGGGTTCATTATTTTAAACAATTTTTATTTCTCACCGTAATTAGGTACTTAGGCACTTGGCCACTTATGCACTTACTTTTAACGTTTATTAGGTCCTGGGGACAATGGTATGCTATACATTATCGTACACCTGAGGTGTAATCAATCCACACCATGAGGGTAATTAATAAATGTAAATTTCTAATCCTAATTGGGATTCGTATAAAGAAAAAGTTAGAATTTATATACACCAGAAGGGTAATGTGAAAGAGGGCGTGGCAAGAGACCTTTATGTATTTTCTGTATACTATTGTATAATGTATTTTTGTCTTGTGGAACATGTTATGTGTGTATATTTCTGTGTACATTTTGGGGGTTATAAATATTATGCATTTACTGTACTTTTGGTGGGAACTTGGGATATAGGGATTTATTGTTCAATGTCCTTTTACAACAGAAAGTTAACACATGTAGTCATGTGGGTATGTCCTTTTCATTTTTTTTAAGGGAGGTATTCTATCTCAATAATCGTTGCTGATCATTTCTTTAAGGAAATTATTTATTTTATTTAACCTTATAACAAGTATAGGAATTGTCACCTTTAAAATTTATTTAATTTGTTGAGTAATTATTTTTATTATTAATAGTAACTAGGAATGAAATCATTTATCTTCATTAACTTATATACAGCATTCTAAAAGAAACATATAAAATAAATTTTATATTTTATTAAATAGTTTAATGGGAGCTTTATTTCAAGGTTAATTATTATTTTAAATTTCAATTCATTGATAGAGTGACATAGCAAATTATTTTCTTGGTTTCTATAAATATTTTTCAGGTGGCCTTGTTGAGAGAGTATACTTATTTATTTAACTATTTAAAGGGGAATTATAGATCACTGTTGTATTTATTTATTATTAAATTGTTATGAGATAGAATAATAAAAAGGGATTTGTTAATTATTTAATTCTTGAGTTTTCATTGCAAGTCCCGTCTCACTGGATCCAGCGCATTTTTGGCTTCTCTAGGCCTTAGCCTAGTTTTAATTAACTTGTGGCCCCTCTTTACAAAAAAAAAAAAAATTCTCAAAAATTTTCTCAATAAAAAAATATTCTTTTTTTTAACGGCTCAAGATAAAGTGGGGTTACAAAATGTCCATTTTTTTCTTGACTATATGCCTGAATCCTTTTCGATATCAATGTCGTTCGACTCGAACTTAAGCATCATTGAATATAACACATTTGAGCACTACATAGTCTTTCAGAGAAAAATAGCATTGTTTTATAAGCTTGAAATTTTACGTTACATCAACGATAAATTTACGTCTAAGATAGGCCTATACGTTTTATTACCGAAGTCTTTCAAAAAAAATTTTTTACAATCGTAAATGTAATGTGGTTATTCTAGATTATATAAATTTGTTCCTTCTATGTTATTTCAATAATGCAAAACTGTGAACAAATGTGTTATAAAGAACGAGTTATACCATATATGAGTTTAAATTAGGGACAACTGATAAAATTTAGTAGTAAAAATTAAATTATGTCAGCGAGAACTAAGAATAAGAATCATATTCTCATACAATAACGTAACTTAGAACAAAAGTAAATTTTCATTGTAATATTGAAATCGGCAATTTCGGTTTCTATACGTTATAAAACCTTTTTCACTAAATTGTTATCCCTTCTTATTGACTTATCGCCTAGATACCAATAAAAAAGGTCGAAAGAAGACATAGAATACATACGTTCAACATTATACCTTAACACTCGAGGTCCAGAATTTGTTATTGTCTCATTTTGTAGTCTAAAACATTATATATGAAGTAATTTAAACTAAGTGTTCTGTAACTTTATGTTAATAAATGTGCTTGTTTATTATATATTATATTTACTTGTCAAGAAACGATTATCAGTGGGTAAATGATTTTTCGTATTTTTACCTATTTTGTTAAATGAAATATAAATCAAATATCCACGAATTGTCAAATGTCTTTATCATTAAAAACAAGAGTTAAGAATATAATAATGGAAAGTTTTTGTAGAAAGCAAATATAGTATTTCACACCTAGGAAAAGATATATAATTCTGGCCAGTTTGATGACTGTGTCTGTCAAAAGAAGCACTGTCAGATTCTGAGAAGGCTGCAGAGAATTAGTGTAATTCTACATGAGTGAACGTATGGCCGCGATTCCTTTCAAAAGATGGAAGGAAAAACAAAAAAAGACAGATGTAAGTTACGGTTATTTATGAGTTCTTATTTGCTCACTACACTGTTTATAAGCAGCAGACGGAAAGTAATTCGTACAGGCGAGTGTGAAGAGTTCATACCTTATCATTGCTTAATTCACGAGGACACATAAAAATGCAGGAGTACATTGTCTGTGAATTAACCTATGATTAAACTATTCTACTAAAGTAACTATAGGGATTATATGGTATGTCTGAGCAGTGTAAAAATACTCTAGAGGGTAAAACGTATTAAATTTTTTGTATTGTATATTCATGTGTTGAGAATACAGAATATTTTCTTATGCCTCTTCTTGCATTTCTCTCTAAGGTTTGTTGGTAGTACTAATCAACATGTCCATTTTGTATTTTGTTTTAAAATAGTACAACATTTGTCAGGATTTTAATGCATTTAACAAAATGCGAAGAACCATTCGTTCATTCCAGTACTTTGGCCCTCATTTATTTGCGTCTGTATCTCGGTGAAACTTTATTTGCCCATAACAACATTTTATCCTGCCGTCTAAGCCTTAAGCGATAAGGCAATTTATAGTGACTTACAATTTCAGTTTTTCAATTTCACAGTGTTAATGTCTTTCGAAACGTCATCTATCAATTTTTTCTTGTCGTTCTTTTTACCTAGTGGCCTTAGATCTCCGCCACGCGATTTCTTCGTAGTTGTGTTCTTATTCGTTTTTTATTCATACATAATCCACTGTTGAATAACACAACACAGGCAACATATACACAGTTACACTTGTGGAAGTACATTTATGGTATGGGAATTGTAAATACAAACTACTGTCAGAACAGACTCATAAAGAAAGCACAGACGAGCAGATAGTATGCATGAACTATAATAGTGAAGATAAACAAACTTGCTAAAAAAAAATAGACACCACCTAGACACCGCTGTTCATGCTTTTATTGCATCAGGGACGCTCATGACACTTAGTACTCGCCGCCATATATAGCGCATTCTTTGTATCACCCTCAATTTTATATCTACTTTTATTTACTCTTTTTTTCAAGCAAGGAATCAGTCATAACGCTTGGTGAATATAAATAGATTACTTTTTGACGTTCATCACAATTTATATTATATACATTACAGTAAAAAATTATTTCAAAGAACGTTAATACATTTTTTACTCACTATGTGAGAAAATTCACGTGATTAATCCGTGTGATTAAATAGTTACCTAAAACATCTTACCACGGTTCAGTAAAGACAAATCTGTATCTTCTTTCTTTACCAAAAATGTAGACGCGTACATTTACAACATTAACTAAATGTAGCTTAAACAACTAAAAAGCGTGTAAACATGTTTTAAGTTACCTAAATCCTGGCAAGTTCTGTAACTTATTGCTCTGTTTCAATAAAAGAAAGTAAAAGGGGAAGCTTTTCATGAAAGATGGTATAATACTATCTTATTAGTTAACATAAACATTAATAACTATTACTGATACTTGAAAGTTTCAAACAGACTGTGTTAGGAGGTATCATACATTTCAGTGTTATATTTATTCAGAATTATTTCTTATATAAATAACACTGTGTTTTTACTGTAACAAATCACCCAATGTATAGGCGAGTCTCCAGAAAGTCGAAACCACTCGAGATTCTCTGATTGATTAAGTGTTAAAGCTAAATCATTTATTAAAATCAGAGCGCAATTGTGTGTCACAAAACATGTAGCGCCAATCGTACACCGTATCACTTTTGTGATCCTTAAAAGGATCATTAAGCGAGGACGCTAGTTGCTGTTGCGGCGGCGAGCATTCCGCGCTAGCCGCGGTGTGATGCTGGACGGTTGCCCTCGTTGTTGTCCTTCTCACTCGGCAGCCGTATGTAGAGCACGCTGCTGTCCCAGTCGATGGGCTTCGCTTCGCCTTCTTTCTTTTCCATTTTGCTCTGTCTTCTTTTCTCCAGTCTGGCTTCCTTCACGTCGTCAGATGGAATTAAAATTGTTCCGCCTGGTTGTTGCGCGAGACGGAGTTGTGCAATGTCCCGAATCTCCAAATGGACTCCTGCCACTGGGTCAGGTTGAATTGATTTTATATTATTTGTCTCCTTGTGGGAAGGCCTGAAGCAACCCTTGATTGGTGTATTGTACCATCGGGACTAACAAACGGGGTTACCTCCATGACTCACTTGGCCTTCGATTGTATATGCCGAGTCCGGAGATTAGAGAACCTGCTGGGGGACTTTGCAGGCAAGCTTAAGCCCCCTGTCATAAACGCTCTGGATCGACTTTCTATGACAGCGGGCAAGGTATCCCCAAACAAGATAGGCGTAGGTAATCACCAGGAACACGTATGTGTTGAAAATGAAAAGTGTTCTGACTGACCCTGGACTGTGTGGTTGTGCATCGCAGAGACGTACCACATGGAATCTGAGTTCCGAGCTGTCTTCTAGAGGTATCTGCCTCATGGCGCTGCCCAAGTATTGCGATCTTGCGCAGTACCAGGCCTTTCTCGGCTGTTGTGCTAGCCTACACTAGCGCAGTATACATCGAAATCGTTTCCACGAATCATCTGGACCTGCCCAGCCCGGCTACAAGATTATTGTCTGGAAACCTCGCCGCACGTGCATAAAATTTGCGTGCAAGCCGCCTAAAGGTGTCGTCTAAAATGCGGCCGCCAAGTTCGCTCCTCAAAAGGCGAGAAGAGAAGCAACAGGGAACTTTGACCGCTATCTGAAATCCCTGTCGAGGACACTTTGCAACTTCTTTTTATGCACATTGACGAGATGACCCCAGACCGGGCAAGGGTAAGTTATGACCGGCAGCAAATACGCGCCGACGACCATTTTGCCCAGTTTCCCAGTAATAGCTGAGCTGACCAGGAGTGGAAACAGTAAGCTCAGAGAAAAAGATGCTTGCTTATGAACTGTCTGAGCGCGGGTACGCCAGGTGAGCCGACGGTCGAGGTGTACACCAAGGTACTTCACTTTGTTGGACCAGTGCAAGTACGTTCTGCCGATACGTAGTTGCCTAATCGGATTCTTCCGTCGCTTTAAAATAGGACGGCTACACTCTTGGTCGAGTTGAGAGACGCCATCCAGTTATCAGTCCAGTCCCCGAGTGACTCGAGCTGGCGCTGCAGACGGCCCGTTCTGCGTTGCGATCGGCTATAAATACAGGCGTGTCGTCCGCAAATAGGGCCACCTGGACTCCAGGCTGCATCGGCACGTTGTTGATGTACACTGAGAACAGGAGGGGACCAAGAACACTTCGTTGAGGGACGTCGGCAGTGATTCGCCTCTCGAAATAGACAGAAACGCCTACTCTCACGCAGAAGTCGTCTCCGCCAGAAAGCTAGTAACTTGATGAAGACAGCAGTCTGGGAGCTGGACTTACAAGAGTTTGAATAAAAGCCCATCGTGCCATCCGCTGTCAAAGGATTTCTCAACATCTAGGAAACAGGCAACGGTGTGTTCTCTCCGACAGCTGTCGTCCGTGATGTATTGTACCATTCTATTCAGCTGATGAGTGGTGGAATGCCCCACATGGAAGCCGAATTGTTCGGAGACCAGCACGTCAAAATTAATTAAATGGTCTCGTACACGACGCTGTACGAGACGCTCTAAAATCCTTTGACGTAGCTGATAGAAGACTGATGGACTGGAAGTAAAATTGTTCAATCCAATCCGATCCAATCATAGGTCGTAGGGACAGCAGCTGGACGTGTCGCACTGGTTGTCGTATCCGGGCAAACCCTATGCTACAGTTTACTTGAGTAGCCATGTGCAAGTTAAAGGAATGAATCCTCCTAGTTTAGAGGGCCGGAGGATGTTGTTAAGATTCTGGTCCGCAAAGGCTTTTTTTCATGGATTGAACGGACAAAGAGGGATGGGAACGATGGGGAAGTATATTATTATTATTTTCTTATTTATTGAAAGAAAGAGATAATTTGTACGCTTTGTGTGATTGTTAAAGTGAAAGAGATGGGTAGTCAAGCGTCGCAAGGGCGGAGGTGTAGGGGAGAGGAGCGCTATTGGGGGGGTCATCGAGCAAGGGAAGGGGGCGCTTATGTCTTAGTGAAAGTAGGCCTTCGTCTGTACTAAGAGGGCGGAGGTGAGAATAGGACGAGGCAGAGACTCGTGTGAACAGTTTTGGTGCAAGGGAGCGGACAAAGTCATCAACGGAAGTAAAGTCTGTGAGGCAGCACCACTCTTCAAAACATCACTCTTGGCCTCTCAGTTAAGATTTTTCTCTAAGAAATACATGTTTTCTACGCAAATACCACCTCCTTTAATATTTTCAGCAAAGTTGTTTGTTCCCATGGAAAATCGATTTTGTATTTTATCAGAGGAACTATTTTTCTACTGGTTGGGACAATATGGGATTGTTTATGTAAAAACATTTTAATAATGTCTCTCATAATACGTCGGTCAAAATCGTCAATAACAGCCTTCTTGTATTTGAGTCGCTTACGATTTTTCCCGGGTGTGCCCAGAACCCCACTTGGAGTTGATTTCATTTCATTTTTTATTTTTGCAACTGCTTTGAGTGACACTTTTCAATAACAGGCTGCGCGTTCCGTTGGTCTCGAAATAGGGATAACAAGATCTCAATTGTTAGATTCATCTTCACAGTAGTTATACGTGTTGGCTATTCATGTTTTTTCGGAGCTACGAATGATTCTCCCACGTTTGGGTACGCTGTCCATTGCCTATGTCATTCGACACAAAATCTATATCAGTTTTTAAGACTACCTTATTAACACTAACACGTTAATAACATGTTTGAATTAACCAACACATTTATTATAAAAAGAAATAGGCCTAGTTGTTAAGTACTATAGTTAAACACACTATACTGTTAATCCAACACTACATTACACTATTAATATAACACTGTACTACACGTAAGCAAGTCTAAAATACTAATTTCAAAAATCACGGTAAAATGAATGCTTATAAACGAAACAACGCCTTGACACCACGTGGTCTATGCAATAAAAGTTTTCGTGTTTGGAATAGTGAATGACGCATGTGCAGAACATATGTAAAGCTGTCTTCCGGCGTGAGGATTCTGTGCGTGACCACTCTGTAATTGTAAAATATATGCAGATACAAGTCAAATTGATCTCGCATAAAGACACCTCTGATAAATATGATGTTTTATGGCCGCCACGCAAAAATACCAACTGCTCCAGGAATCTTGTAGTTGAAAACAGCAAAACGAATTGAGCAGCTGTTTTGGCTATTAGTTATAATGCCACCCACACATATTTGAGCTTTTATAGCAAGCATATGCAGAATTTTCTTTGTGACATTCAGCTATTTCATTTTGTAAAATTTTAAAACGAAAACTTACAACTCCAATGGGAAAACTCGTGTGAAAACAAAAACGCTAACCACGAGTCAGCAATATTTTGTGAGCAGCAATCTCTTCCCGACCTCTCTTGCATTCAGAGCTATGTTTGGTTGACCAAAACAAACATTTGCCGTGGATTTTTTTGTTCCTCTAAACGTGTTCCTCAGTACAAATTTTCGCATAAATTGTACTGAATATTATTTGTAATAAAAATAAACGTAAATTCTTTTTTTGCTGAACATTTGTGGACGTTACGACGTTTTTTGGCGACACCTTCTGCGACTCCTATACTTGACATTTATTAAGGATCTTGTTTTATTTATTTTGTAATTTTAAGTGTACATTTTATGTCATAAGTTTTTGCATTTTAGATAATTAAAATTATGATTTACTAATTTAAGCAAAATGAATTGTATATTTTGGTAGTACAATTTAAAAAGATCTTTCCCTTTTGACTTATTATTACTTTTTATGTTATATACCCGTATGCTAATTTAATCAACACCATCTGGCGGTGCTTGTTGCATCTAAACTTCTTTTTGTGCCTTTTACTCTAGTATACTCTTCTCGGTTGCTCTCCACTGTTTTTCCACACGTTGCTTCTTTTTCTTCTTGCAGTTGACTACCTATCCTATGTTTTTAGATCCATCCTTTCCGGCTTCCATCACTTTAATTTCTTTGCATTGAGTTATACAAATGCCAACACCGCTTTTGCTCTAGTTGCTTCAGTTCCACTTTTCCCGGTCTTGAGAGCCGACATCTTTTCCATTAAATCATTGCCATTGTTTTCAGTCCATTACAATTTTTGTTTTTAGCTCGCACTTGTAAACTTCATTGGCAGTACTATTCACTGTGATTTTGTTGAAGTGTTCTCACTTTTTTCCATCCCCATTTAAAAATATAATACATACACAATTTGTTTAACATAACATGTACAAATATTTATTCTGCGAAAATACGTTTTAAACAACAAAGCACTAATTATAATATTCTTATTCTGATAAAAGTAAAACCTCTTTAGGATGAAATCTGCAAGAGACTATAACACACAAAATAATATGTGCCCTTAACGCCGATGCAGTTTGTTAAGTAGCCTTGTTTGTAAGAGATTCAATTTCCGTACTCCCTTTTATTTTCATTTAGGTTACAAAATTGTTAGGTTCGCAAAATGTATAGATGTAAAGTTTAGCATATCATATAAAATTTGTCTGTGAGATTTCTTTCATAACGTTAATTTTTTCATAAACAAGTTTAAATGTTTAACTCGTTATAGCTTTCGTTGAGGAAGTCCTGCACCAGACACATACACGCACTCGTGTACTAACATGCGTCAGGTACACATTTTTAATTTGTTTTTTTTATTGTTGTTGTCCTTTGTTTTCCAGCGTTTATTACTGAATTTGGCTAAAATTATGTTGCATTATATAAACAAAGTATTTTTTTAAGAGTGTAGCGACATACTAATTATTGTCTACGGTTTTTTACTATCTTTTTTATGCAAGTTAAATTTTGTAATTGAAGTGTGGGATTTTTGTAAAATCGACGGGTCACTGTCTTCACCGTTTGTCTGCAAAGTATATGCAACATAAGCATTAAAAGTGCGTATTTTTTGTACTAAAAATGTTAGAACTTTTAACCAACGTAGATAATAAAAGTTGAATGAAGATTCTTTGGTTTTCTTCTAGTTTTAGATATTAACATTATTTACACATACTTGTTGTGCGACAGTGACTGCTAACCCCACTGTTCATTCTACTCTTTCCAATAAATTTAATACCTCTATTATTTTAAATTGTATGTTTAGTAGCAGCAATGCTAATTGTTTCAATAATGCTACTATTGTGCAAATTATTAGCTGTTACCTTGCTGTTGGCGGCCCCAGATCGCATTTTACTCTCCTGTGTTTGGTTAGGGGAAGTGTGTTCTACTCACCAAATCTATAACCCCATCTTGTCATTAGTTTCCTTTTGTATAGATCTCTTATATCTAGAGGGCCATCTTTTGGGTACCTTGGTCAATGATTAGTCAGTTTAATGAGTTTCCATTCTTTAAAATATTATGCTTTGTTTCAAGCACACTTATTCGTGGTAGTGTGAAAATTTTGGGTAGCTCTGTGAGGGGAAAGAGGTTTGATTGGCCTGGTACCACTACTTTTTCGTTTAATCTGTTTCGTTTCATCTATTTCGATACACGTTTTATCAGTTTACTGACACAGGAGCCAAAGTGTACGGGAGTGAGCCGGGCACCATAGTGCCGTATATGTAGTTCTCACTTCCGAAAAACGTAATTAACACATAATTATTGAGGGTCTCCAAGTTGACAACACTGGCAGATGTCCGAACAAAAAAATGTTTCATTATGTTTAGCATTTGTCTGTTACCATCTTAATAAAACTAATAAGAGTTGATTTAGATAACGTATAATCCTTCGACTATCCCAATGTGAATAAAATTTTTTAAAACATGCAAATAGACATCAAGCGCAGGCTGTACAGTGACATGTGTACCGTTAAATGGTATTCCATAAACGGTACATAAAAAGACTGTTGACAGGTATAATATATAAAAATACTTAAAGATTGCTGTATAATTTCCTCTCAAAATCTAATTTTGTTGATACTTTGAGGTCAATAGTATATATGATTACGAACATTAATAATTAATATTTGTTGTTCATGTATGTTGATCTCACTCACCTCAATCGATTTTGCTTAATATTCCTTACGCCTGTCTTCACGTTAATGACCATAATTCTTGACATGTTGGTTATTTCATGCTTTTCATTTAGCTGTTGTTATTTATTTATGAACAGAAACTAGAAATAAAGCTGGAGATCGCACGTCCTCAGTCACATAAACAATTGGACACTGGATTTCTGATATTTGTCAGTTGCAGGAGGTCCTCGACTTCTAAACTTAACGCGTTCCGGAAAACGTGTTTAAAACTCGAATTGTTCAAAGGTCGAGTATTGTACAGTATATACAATAGCCTGTATTTACTGTAGGCGCACTGTGCACGTAAGTAGTAGGATCGATTTTTGAACTGTAATATAAGGTAATGTAATAAAGTCGGATATTATTCTCGCTTAAATTTACATATTACCACTTTTACTAAAAAAAAAACAATGCAGTAACATGCTAAATTAATCATTTTTGTATGTTAGTAAAATATATTAGCGGCGTTTCTGAATACAGCACAGTTTAGTATAAAAAAATTAATCACTTCAAGACTTTACGTTTTTTGTATTAATAGACTAACATTGATTATAAAAGCCATAGTAGCGGGAATAATAACGAATATGTGCACTTATCGTAACGTTTGTTCACTTACTCACGCCTCCGTTAGTGTTTAAAAGTTCGTAGCTGTAGTTCGAAATTGAATAAAGGGTATCAATTTTGAATGTCCGAAAGAGCGAAATGTGCTAAAGGCGAATGTCCGAAAGTAGAGCACCTTCTGTATTACCTTCTGTATACAAAAATTTACATATTGAAATACTACATATCGTATTTTTATTGTATCTTGGAAATACGTTTAGCTGTTGTAACAGTAAATGAAAAACGCCGTTTTCTTTCACTTACAATGTCGTTCTGTAGGATTAATTAACATGAAAATAGTAGACGTTTGGGAAACGAAAGGTTAAAATTATCTTAATTTAGACTTTTGTTCCACTTAAAGAAATACTAAAATATCTGTGTTTGTACAGCAGGACGGATACAAGATTTAACTAAGTATTTACTTAAGAAAGAGATGTTTAAAACAAAACAAAACAAAACAGTATTTGTTTTTTATATTAAGCTTAAAACTACTGGCTTTATTCAGTTTGCCTTCTTGAATTTTACATAAAAGTTTTACTGAATTCTTCCTTATATTTCTTAGTGTAACAATTCTTTTTTTTAAACGTTACTAAGCTACTCTTTTTCAGTAGAATACTTTATCGTTTCCTTCTAATGCAAAAGTATTTTGTACAGAGGCTACGTCTGCCATATTCAAAACGTATAAAACATGTTGGAAATTTTGATCATCTATTGACTTACAATTATTTATATTTTACTATACGGTACTGCACTGTCTACAGTTAGTCACAGTCTGTACTTTTTTTTATACGGTGGCTGCAACAGCAACGATCATTAGCGATCACAAAAATGAATTTGTACAGATTCTTAAACAGATGTGTTAACATATAGTAAATATTTGTTTAAATACCAAATAGTGTAAACAAATGAGATAGATAAAAATATTTAACAAATAACAGTATTAGTTTAACTGATGCAAAATAAAATGAGAAATATTAACCCCCTACAACACAAACAATATAAATACACATCATGCACATAAATAAATATAACTAAATATATATATAATAAATATAACACTAAGTAACAAAATATAACAACTATATAACAATAAGTCATAATAACATATCAATCCATTAACTTAATTACACAATTTTTAATGTTCTTATAATTTTCTTAGTTCCTACGTATATTGCTGTTAACAACTGAATCTCCTTTAAGAGGAGAAGTATGTTGACGGCTGCAGTCTTGTCATTTAAACTTTTCGCACATCTGCAGGGATATTAAATTTGCTTCGTAGTTGTTGAAGAGCAGGGCACTCTGAAACGAGATGGAAAGCTGACAAAACCGTGTCACAGCGATTACATCTCGCAGGAGGCTCTCTTGTGAAAATGTACTTGTGAGTCAGTAGCGTGTGGCCGATGCGGAGTCTTGTTATGACCACTTGATTTCTCCTGGAGTCTGTAGCAAGTGAGTGCTGCTCGTAAATATTTTTCCTCACTAGAAATAGCTTGGCGGGTGGTGACTTAAGCCATTCATCATTCCAGTACTCCGGAAGTTTTAAATGCAGATATTTCTTAAGGTCATTGTGGGATAGTTTCATTCTTCTGATTTTTTTTAGCAAAAGCGGAACGTTGTATTTCGTTAAGTTAATTTTGATGTTTTAACATTGCATATTTGCCTTAAATAAAGACACAAGATGAAGTTTAAACATTTTTAGACTTTCTAAAATGTTCACATGGTAACCTAGTCAATTTTCACAGTTAACACTGTAAATAATTTAGATTTATTTATCTTTTACTACTGTGTATACGTTTTGAGGTAAAAAGTATGCAGTTGGATAAAATAAATATGCAGCATGCGTACACGTTAATTTTTGCATATTAACTGATGCTGTAATTA
This sequence comes from Magicicada septendecula, assembly GCA_034769895.1. Classification (NCBI taxonomy): domain Eukaryota; kingdom Metazoa; phylum Arthropoda; class Insecta; order Hemiptera; family Cicadidae; genus Magicicada; species Magicicada septendecula. The sequence continues at coordinate 231,639,212 of CM068369.1, forward strand.
AATAAAATTAAAGTTCACTTCCTCACACCTCCGTCAGTGTTCGAATATCCGTAGTTGTAGTTCAAAACTTTTATAAAGGGCATCAGTAAAGTAAAAAAATAAAGGGTAAAGTAAAGGACAAAGTGAAGGGAAATATAACGAAGAAGCTAAAAATTTACCAAACGGCATAATGAATTTACCTAACATAACGGCCACTTAAAATTTTAAACACACTTAATACACACATAAACAGAAAATTAGTAATTTAGTTATTAAACTATAAGCGTTGTAATTACTAAAATTAAATATTAATTTGAAAAACATAAAATGTATATCTCTGTGCTAGAATATCTTGTCATTGATAGTGCTGTTCTTTAAGTAGTCAGATGTTTTTCCTGTATCCTTCTCGTTAAGTTAATAACTAAACAAATAATAAATTTGGTAGAAAGACATAAAGCATCATTTAAACAAAATATAATTGAAAGACAGCTTGATTTGTTGATAAAGTATAGGAAGTTTTATTGAAACTTTTGTTAAAGCATTTTTTATCACAGCTATAGCGAGGGGAAATTACGAAATAACAAACCTGGTCAAATTAAAACTTGTATGTAGTTTTATTTTATTATTAATCAGCAGCAGTGTGAAATCATAAAACTTTGTCTACTGAGGTTTTTCATTTTAGTTTAAAAGTTTAATCTGTGCAAATAAATATGCGGTTGACGCTACACTCTTTCGTGTATAGCAACACTCTTTCCCTTCTACGTCACTCAACACTCCTGGAGGCAGAACACACACACACACACACACACACACACACACACACACACACACACACCCACACCCACACACACACACACCCACACACACACACACACAGGATCTCATATCTCAAACAATTGTGTCGATGATTATTGAAAGTGGCCTCTAGATATGTTTACTTTCGAATAAAACAATATTGGCTTTGCTCCGTTAAAACTGCCAATGACAGTGTAATAATTGTTTACTGTGTGTTTAGTACAGTTAGTTGGTAATGTAATTGTGTTTTTTCATAAGCTTAATGAACTACAAACGTGTAAATATGTATTTTGTTTGTATTTGTTATCATTATTTTCATTACGTACATAATTAATTTGAATAATTTAATATTAATTTTAAATACAATGCTTGTTCAGAGAGTAATAAAAGTAAATAAAGGATATTGAACGTTAATAGATGAACATAATAATCTTTTCAAGACTTTCATTAGTATTTTTTATACATAGTGCACATCTTTCCATAGAATGTTTTTCCACATCATTTTATTGTTTTCAAAGTTTCGTTTTCATGGTTTATTTTTGATCTTCGGGTTCCGTGATACAAGACTTTTTATGACCATCTGCTCTTTCCTAACATTTGCTCTGCTTTGTGATCATTACTAAATTATTATCATAATTATGTAAATAGTATTGTATATTTTATTTTATTTTGTATCAATTTAAATATTTTTTTGTTCCCCTTTTTGTATTCTAATCTTACCTTTCTTTCTACGTTGTGGTTGTTTTGTATTATTACTTTGTTAACTGTTTACATTTTGTGACACGTAAGGAATATACTGATAAAACGCAGAACTCCTGTAAACCGTAAGGCTATTTATTATTTCTTGTAATTTAGTTTATTTTACATTCTGAAGTGATCAGTGATCATATTTGTTGATACATCCTGGCACTCCTTTGCAATGCTAATTAATTTTTGTAAACAAAACATTTTACTTTAGATAACCAAAACATTTTAGACAACTGTTACACTTATATGAAACGTCAAAGAGAGCAGAAAGATGACGACGCACAGATGTAAGAAAGATGGATGATTAGTTACATCAACAGCCAATCACGTCAACTAAACCAATAACATATTAAAACAAATATATTAATTAACTAAGTAATTCGCTTTAAAAATAATCATATCTCTTCTTAGAAGACCTGAACTACTTTGAACGAAAATAGTTATGCTCGATAAAGCGTAGTTGAATCATAAATACTTGATACTTACTAGTGTTTGCCTTTTTGGTCTCACTGACGTATTAGAGTGTATACATTTTATAACCGTATTAATTATATTACAGTTTATATTACCCCTGTGGAACTGTTCTGTAATATGCAGTAAATTGTAAAATTGTTTATAATATTCTTCCTTTTCGGTTGATATTACAAGTGAATTCAGATCAGTAATTTCATCTCTGAAATCACAGCATACACAAAAAATGGGAAAAAATATATTAATTATCTAAGTAATTCGCTTCAAAACAATCATATCTCTTCTTAGAAGACCTGAACTACTTTGAACGAAAATAGTTGTGCTCGATAAAGCGTAGTTGAATCATAAATACTTGATACTTACTAGTGCTTGACTTTTTGGTCTCACTGACGCATTATAGTGTATAAATTTTATAAACATATTAATTAAATTAGAGTTTCTATTACCCCTGTGGAACTGTTCTGTAATGTGCAGTAAATTGCAAAATTGTTTTATAATATTCTTCCTTTTCGGTTGATATTACAAATGAATTCAGATCAGTAATTTCATCTCTGAAATCACAGCATACACAAAAATTGGGAAAAACCTGGATTGACACAGGTTTTTTTACTAAACGTATTTTTTAAAACTTGATTACTAGTCCATTTTAAAATGTATTTAATATTAAGGTTTTTAGTTAGATAATTCTATTAAAAATATTCAAGGGTTATAGCTTACAGAATTTGAATTATAACCCATTTACTTTTACTAAATTGTATCTAAGTAATGTGTAGACAATTTACACTTAACAAGTAATATAATATTCAATGTAATTTGTAGTATTGGCTACTTTTGCCGCAAGTACCAGTTATTTACATATACATCTGATACAAATAAATAATTTGTTTTGTGTTTGTAATACCGGCATGCATTGTAATACAGTTACTTGAGTCGTAAAAATAGAAAGTAGAAGACAAACTATTGTACAAATACGCTTCTAGAATACATTGTAAACTACTTATGAATTCCAACTTGCCTTATTTATTTGGAGACATATTTTCTTTTAAATAGTTTTTATAGTACACGTTTGTCCTATTTTAGAACTACGTGCTGCGTATGCATAAGTAACAGATGATTGAAGTTACATATAAATAAACGTTTCTAGTAAATGAACATAATCTTTGACGTTTTATAAATCCAGTAATATTTAATGCTAACAGTAAAGCTCGTGACTTTCAGTATTGGAAGTCTAGAGTTTATATTGAAAACTGTAGTTCATAACTTTCCTAGATCCCACAAATTCCTGATTGCGCGTCGAAACAGACGATACGGAGAACATTTTCCATAAACACCAGCTACAGGGACCGAGAAAGTATGCAACGTGGAAAACAGCTTTCGGATGATTGTCCAAGATTCCGCACGGTCAAAATATATCAAACCTATACACACGAAAATTAATTTATAATTCGCTAGCAAGGTCAGTACAACCAGTGACGGAATACTACCGCAGATATAGCCAAAACGTCCGGCCAAAAATAAGAGCCGACAACGTGCCAAAAATGATACCTAGAAGCCCGGTATATAAACGCACCTAAGACTGAGCTACGCTTGTAAAAACACAAGGATGTGCGACAAAAAAATTAATTGCTCAATATAGTAAATTGTTTGTAATTTCCTTTTGGTTTTATAATCAGTAATAATTTGTTAGCTTGTTACAGGCATTTTGTGGTGTAATTTTTATTTAAACATTAATGTACACTTTAATATTGTTAACACTTTAAGTGATACATTTATGTATTACTGAACGTATATAAGATTTATCATTAATTATCCAATATTTCTGCCGTAGAGAGAACTGAGTGAATTGTACCCCAGCGTGTAGTAGACGAAGATGCTCGCCTTCTATGATTAATTTACTGAGGTGAGAATTCGGGTGGAGTATGATATGGTGTTTGCTGTCATAAGCAAGCTGTGAGTGCTGAAGACGTCCGCCCACGCGTAATATACCTGTCTTGTCCAGAAAGGGGTTAAGTGAAAGAATTTTACTCTTATTAGGGATGCAACGTTGTGCCTCAAGTTTCTTGATTTCGATGCTAAAGTGCGACTTCTGGGACTGGCGAATAAAAACCAAAAGTGTACCATGTAACTCATGGGAGGTTAAAAAGGAAGTGTCTCTATCCGCTGTGGGGAACCTAGAGTTCCGAATGAATCGACGGCAATGCGAAAATACACGAAGGAGTAATTGAAAGCGAAGAGTAGTTTTCAAAATAGCTAGACGTAGATGAAGCGACAATCAATGAGGTTTGGACCTGCTTTCGTTGTTCCTGCTCAAGATCGGGATGAGTGCAGGGAGAATGGGCATCGAAGGCACTGGTGGGCCACGATGATGACTCATGGGCAGGGTTCTGCTTGGACTTGAGTTCCAGTGATTGACATCTGCGGATAGCTCCGTGAAGAGAATCGCCCAAATGAGAATTATATGACCTGCGAGGCAGGGATACCACAAATCTGCCATCATTATTACGGAAAGTATTAGATACAAAATGACTTTCGCATTCCGAGTCCTCAACGGAGGGAGCACGAATAGCAACGTCCTCTAAATTCCAGAAGTCCTTTAGTTGCGAGGAAATGGCATTATTATCTTCACATGCTATGAATGATGAGACAGGTTTTGTCATGACGACATTAAAGGGCAAATTGACCGCGAGAATGAATCTCAATTTTGTCTCCTGTATTATGGGAAAATGTGGGCTACGGATGAATTTGACAGGTCAATTAATTGTAAGTAATACTGAGCACCAAGCAATAGGTCGATTTGCAAAGAGAAGTTCAGTTGTGGGTCGGCTAGGAATATGCCTTTTGGTAAATTTAGGGATGAGATATCAAATGATTCCGCAGGGAGATTATTCGTGATACTGGGAAGCACAGCGCAATGTATGTTTAAACTAAAATTCTTATGACGTGAATGCAACCTTACCCTAGTACTGAAGTCAGCCTGAGATAATGAATTATTTATACCGGTGATGGGTAGTTGAGATTTAATTAGTTTTAGACCCATGCGGCGTGCGAAATTCATGGTGCAGAAGTTAGCTTGCGATCCTGAGTCCAATAAAATCCTTACTGGGTGCTTCACACCGGCATGGTCCGTTGTCATGCAGACAGCGGTGGATAATAATATAGATTTGTTTGTTTGCAGTTTTAGTGAAAACTGATAGATCCTGCTCGAAGCGTTATTGCCTGATATGTGGATCATTGTGTGGTGGCGTTTAGCACACGTCCTGCAAGCAAATTTGGAAGGACAGTGTGCGAGATCATGGCCTGGACGTATGCAATTTAAGCAGAGTTTATTTTTAATTAAAATATTTTTTCTTTTCAGGGGAGATATAGCCACGAATTGTGGGCACTCAGAAAGGCGGTGTTTACCACGACACAGCTGACAGATGTTATTCCCGATATGAGAATGGAATGTTGACCTAGTAATATCAACCGGTTTAATAGCTTTGCGATAGGGAGTCTTATCGCTAACGTGTATTTTGCTTACTGAGCTGGTCGCGCCGCCGTCGTTTTGCAATAAATGCCTTCTATTATTTAAAAATTTAATAAAATTACTGAAATTAGAAAATCGCTCGTCGGACAAGCTTTCTTTCCAGAGCCGACATGTATGGTTATCGAGTTTTTGCGTTAAGTATTGAGTGAAAATGGTTTCGAATGTATTTACCGGTAAATTTAATGAATTTAAAGCATTTATATTCGCGGTAATCTCGTCAATGAATTTGGAAGTGCCAACCATGGACTCTTGTTGAATGGACTTCACGCCCAAGACATTCCCTATGTGATAAGCTGAGACAATTAATTTGCTGTCGTACTTAATAGATCATAATAGATATAATCTCTTAATAGATCAATGGCTACTGCATAATTTTCATGGGTTATTGCGAGAGATTTTATTACGTTTAAAGTTTCGTCTCTTAATGAAGGGTGCAACTAGTGTAATTTCTGAATGTCCATCAGGTCAGTTCTGACGTGTACTAATTCCACAAACATATTATAATAATGTTGCCAATCAATAATTCTGCCTGAGAAGCAGGGCAATTTAGTTGGCGTTAACTGTATAGGGGGGGGTTTAATTGGCGTAACTTCAGCTTGAATCAATGGCTTCTTGTTCACCTCCTCTACTTGCTCTTTAAATGGTGTAACTTGCACTCAATATTACAGAGATCATCCTCTGTTTGAACTCTGTCACTGACTGATGTGAAATCGGAATCATCAGCTTCAATTTGAGTCTGAATTTCGTCATACTTCGCGGACAATTCCATCAAATGGCGGAGTTTAATTTTTAAGGCATGGTGATCGCTTATGTCCGGATCGAAATTGTCAGCGAAAGTATTCACACGGGAGATAGAGGCCTTAATTGTGCCCCGTTTCTTAATTAACGCCTTCACATCAGCCATGACCGAAATGTAAAATGTGATTCGAAAACGATAGTTAAATATACAGCAGATGAACAATTGTTGGAATTTGAATAATTTGCTAAATTCTGATATGATGCGGGAGCCAGTGATCGGTGTACACCTTAATATATGACTTACTATAATAGGTACTTATTCCCTTTTCTTTTTTTTTTTTTTTTTTTTTTTTTTTAAATAGTTATGAAAGTTATTGAAAATATGAATTATTCAAAATGACAATATACCTATAGCCCAATCAAATCATTTAAGTTTCTTAATGCATTATTGCACAGCTGCGTAAATGAAAATTTATGTACATATTAAAATCTATATAAAAATACAAGTTTATGGCCACTTGAAAATAATATCTGTTTATGTAAAAATTATTAATGATATTATATTAAATGTTATTAAATCTGCGCAAAAATATTACTTAGTTTGCTGTACCCATCAATTATACATGACAAATTATAAAAAATGAAAGTTTATAGTCACGTGGATGTTGAATCCCGGCGTGCTTAAGCTGGCTTCGATCCCGTTGTTCGATCCTGTTCGGCAGTCCTTAGAAGTTGGCGCAACTCTTGTTTCTGCTGGTCGGGTGACGCTTGAAGTTGTAGCTCTTCGTATAATTTTAAAGTTCTGGAATTTCGTTGCTGTAGGACAAATGATGCTGTCTTGCCGTGTCTTGTTGTCTCAGAGTTGCTGCTCTGCAGAATCTTGCAATGTTGAGTATGAAGTACTTTTTAGAACAATGAAGGCATGCAACGGCCAGCAATCTGAAGTTTGAAAATGTTCGGGCTTGAACCAAACGTTGTTTGGGCCCATTAAATGAAATATTTCTGAAATCGTAGTGGACCAAAATGCGGCCCGTAAGACCAAAATCCGGCCCGGAGGACAAAATGTTGCGTCTTAGACGCTCTCGATGCAATCTTAAGGTGGTCTTAGAACGCTAGTTGTGGTGCTGGTGTGAAATGAAATAATGAAGTGGACTGTATATATTCTTGAGCTAATAGTTTATTGAAAATTAATAAGACATAGTTGCTGGTGCGTGCAGTTTTAGCGCGGCATAAATGCCGGAGAATTAAGATAGAATTAATATTGAAAACCCATAATGGTGTGTAGAGGCCGAGAATCGCCTAAGTAAATTATCGCATGATGATCATGCTAAAATTATGAAATATTGAAACCTTTATGTAGCCGCGGCTGGCGAACTGAGAGAGATGCCCGCTTGGAGTCTTGCAAGGAACTAACTTAAATTTGGCTGCTGCTAGCCTGTATCAAACCGGCAACAGATAGCAGAGAGAAAAATGACGTCACTACACGCACCTGCAATGCGGCATTTTACAGTACAAAGTTTACATTGGTACAAAGTTTAACCAGTAGAATAGAATACATTATAATATAAAAGTATAATGAGTACATTATAATCATTCCATTACAAAGTTACTTTTACTATATTATATAATAATGTAATGAATAAATACCATAAAAATGTATAATAAATTCCGATTTTAAATATCAAAGTTTTTTGTCGTTAATATTCTTTTCCATTATTTTCAGATTCTTCACCGTTCAAACAGTTTAAAAATGAACAGTTTTTATACATACTTGTTGATGTTACATTGACCACTAACCCCAACCATCGTACCACTCTTTTAGATAAATTGTACCTTTCTACTATTTTGTATTTTGTTGTATTATTATTGAAACACATACTGGAAATCAATACGTTGTATTTTGCACAGTTCAACAGTGTTAATTTTGTTCCAGTTTTCTGTTTACAAAACAAGGAACGCAAATTTTATAGACATTTGATGTTGTATACACATTTAATACGTATTTACTTGAATCAACCGGAGCATTACAATGTAAAGCGTTTCAAGTGTAACGAACAATAAGAATGTGATCCTTTCGCCAATTTTGTTCATGTCTGCCGCATTAAGTTACTCGTTTCATTTTATGTATTTTAGTCCTAAAATAATTACTTGATGAAAACATGCATGGTTATTATAAAAACTACACAGGGACACGGTGCAGTAACAGTAACTATTGAGAGTGACTACTGTTGATTGCATGACTGATGACTTATTAGGTAACCGCGGATGTGTAAACTACTACAAGTGTAAAGCAATAGTTTCCGCAACATGCATTTCCGGAATACTCACAATTCCGATTCGGCATGCGTTCGAGAGCGTAGTCTAGATAAGGTGAATATACAGTCTTCACCGTTATGTTAGTTGCTTTGCCGACGACTTTAAACTGTAGCGCAAAACATACAATCAGTTAGCGAGTGAGCTATTTTAGCCAGAAGTAATTAGGGTCTGGTAATTAGTGAACGATTTGTTACAAGTAACATTACAAGTAAAAAATGGAGTCTAGTAAAGTAAATTTTTTGACTTATTATTGCTTAGGAATAATAACTGTTATAATGACTGTTAGTTCTCCGGTATTTAATCACTTATCCTTTGCACAAGATTGTTGTTGACAGAATCCACACAGCAATGTTTTTCGATTCTAATAAACAGCATATATGCAGTCATCATATGTGCGCATCTGTTAGTATCGTTGTTTACAATGACACTAAGTCTTATTGTAACAAAGGTTACGTTTAGCCTGTAATGTATGTTGAGAATGAATGAGAGTGGAGCCATGTATGCAAAACAGAGAAAATGTAAAAAAAATTCCTTTAAAAATGTTTTATCATTTTTGTGTTTACTAATAAAAGATCCAAAGGTGTGTCTGAGTAATATTCTTTTGCACCACCCAAAAGTTACTATTTCTTTTACTTTACGTGAAGAAAATACATTATAATTTGATTTACAGACTGGTAAATTTGAAGCTCTATTTATCGTAAGTCAACAGAGGGCTGTTCCAACTAACTAACCTGCGGATGACCGCACAAAAATATTTCCGTTTGTCTGCTATTCTCTGAATACCTCTGATAAGAGCTACTACTTTAAGTACCGCATTTTGAATTAAAATGTGTTAAAATGTGCATCTTAAACACCAAACGTAGATTGTACAATAAAGTAGGTACAGCTGAATGGAATTCATGTAAGCGATACGTGAAAAAATAATAATAAGTACAGTACATAAAAATACGTAAAGAATACTCTATACTTCCGTCTCTAAATATGTTTTTTTTTTAATTATTTAAGGTCAACAATAAATATGAGTCTTCTTTTTCTTCTTCAGTACTACAACCCAAAAGCCAAACGTGAGCTCAATCTTCTCCAAAGTCTCCTGTCCATTGCCATCTCAATGTAACCCCTCGCATCCATTCTTCTGAGATCTTCTAGCACATTATCTAACCATCTTATCCTAGGTCGGCTCCTCTTTCTGTTTTTATAGACTTGCGCCCTCAGAATTTTCTTTGCCATACGTTAATCATCCACCCGCTCAAGGCGACCTTGTCATTGTATTCGTTGAGCCTTTATGAATCTTACATTGTCCTATAATTCAATAACTCATCTGTCTCCTGGTTATTTCTTATTCTTCATTCGCCGTCTTCTTTAACAGGGCCATAGTCACGTCCTTTTAAACAAACGTATCTTTCTTTTAAACATTCTTAGTGTTTTTTGTTCGTTTTTTTGGTTAATGTCCATGTCTAACCGGTCTGATAAGTGTCTTATATATTTTTATTTATGTGTTACAACTAATCAGTTTGCTTCACAATAGTCTGCTGTTGGCATAATGTATCCTATTTCCCATTTGTATCCTGTCATGTATTGTCGTGTTTATGGAACCTTCACTATGAAGGTTACCTAGGTATCTGAACTTATTAACTGCAAAAAATGAATTATCCCCTGTACATAAATTATATATATTTATTCTCTCTTCAATAAATGTAATAACAAATATTGTAGTAAAACTACAAATAAAATTAAAGATAAATAATAATGTATAATGTGTTGATAAGAAAAAATTTTTGTTAGTTATAAAAATAATTTCTTTTTGTTTAATTAATTAATTGTATGTTTTTCAATTACTTTCGATTAAATAAATGAGATTCTGTGTTTTGAAAATATTTGTTTCTATAGATAATCTATTTATGTAGTTGGATCTATTATTCTCTCATCTAACTTTGCTCTTCTTCTTCTTCTTCTTCTGGAATATTTCTTTTATTACTCTAAATTATTTTTAGAAGAAATAAATAACTAGTATTTACTATACAAATAATTATAAACGCTTGTAACTGAATAATTATGATGTTTATTTCTTAACATTTGAAATTACGCGCCACTCTGATGCGCGTGGACCAGGCCTTGGTTGAGATTCGCTCAGGTCGCTTGTGAACAAAATGACAAAATATAATGCTTACAAAATTAAGTATTTCGGATTCTTTTAACTGTCGAAATGGTCAGAGAGGGCAAGGAACAAGATACAGTGCTTACAACTATCTTAAAATAAATTATTATTGCTGAAAAAATAACAGTATTATGAAAATTGTCAATTATTAAAATAAGATCGAACCATTCGTAGAATGACGTCACTGGCTCGGGAAGGCTGAGTTCCGTTCGCTGGCTAGTCATCCAGTACGGCTGCCGTCACCTCGACTTTCTGCTATGCAATGCCGACGCTATGTTTGATCTTCTCCCTCAGAAATAAATGAGAATTCCTTCCTCGGCGAAGTTGTAGTATCCCTGGAAAATTGTGTGAAGTGTTCTTCCCTCTTCGGCGATGTCGTTCTGTGATTGTTTGTTGGTGCAGTGTTCTGTGTTCAAATATGTTGAGTTCGTGTCCAGTTAATATGGTTTGAAATTTTCTTAAAATGGCGGTTACTTTCTCGTTCTAGTAACTGGTATTATTATTGTAGTTGTTCTGGCTCAGTTTGGTGTTAGCTATTAAATGTTGGTGTTATATTTCCTTTGGTAACCTCTGTTACACTTTTTGAGGTTGCACACAATGCTTTTTCACTATTTTATATTTTTTGGTCTTCCGTCAGTAATTTCTGATCTGTTCACATTAACAATTAACAATTGACTGATGACTGAAAGTCGTCGTTTTGGGGTAATTTATAAAATGTCTTTTTCCTCTTCCCATTGTTTTTTTTACAAAATTACATGTCTTGGATTTGATTTCAACTCCTAAACATACATAACAAGTTTTCCTATTTATTGCTGTAACTCAATTATTGATTAATTTTACGAAAATCTAACTATTCAGCAATATTCTTAAGCTAATTTTACATAATTTGATATATAACTGGGTCTGTTTTAAGTTCAGATAAGCCTAAAATTTACAATTTTTGATATCTGTTGTAGGCCTTATATTTTTTACAAATTTAGTATTTAAATGGTTTACAAGTGTTTTTCTGTTAATATTTCCATGAAATAATATTATTCACTCCATGATTATTGCTTGTTGTTAATAATTTGTTGTTATAATACTCCAATATTGATTAATTTACTTTTTATTTGAATTGAGTACTCTTTAGGCCTAGTATTACTTATTTCCAAATAAAGTTAAATTTCTTCTTTTGTCATTACATTTGTTATTATTTGTATCTGTATTGATTACATTTTCATATCTTTGTGTTGTATGGACTAGATTCTATTCTTTATATGTCGTTTTATTGAATTTATTTATTTGAGTTTGACTCTATGATAGATGATTTTGATTTACAATGCTGGTTTGTTTTTCTATTGTGGTGTGTTAGTTAGTTTGCCTTATACTTTTTATATGGTTTACAATTTAATAAAAAAAATACAACATTCCTATTACCTACTTGCCTTCTCTGCCTTAACAAGCTTGAACATTATTTAATATTATTTTGAATACAATAGAACATCTTATTATCTACTAATTTTTATATTGCCTAAACATAACAAACATATCTTAAGCTTATTATTTTTTCATTTATATTATTTAACTATAATTATTCTAAAACATCCTATTACTAATAATGCTGTCAGTTATTCACTGTTCTTTGTATTTATTATATATGAATTGATAGAACTAAAAAACATCTTATTTCTAATAACACTTTTCAGTTATTACACTGTCTTTGGTGTTTACTGTTTCTAATTTGATTACACTATTAACATCTTATTATTAATAATACCTTCAGTTATTACACTGTCTGTTGTATTTAGGTTGCTTTTTTGTAACACTCACCTATAATAAAACATATTATATCTATTAATTTCTTCATTGTATCTAATATTTAAAACATTCTTATCACTAATAATATTCTCAGTTAATAAACTGTCTTTTGTTCTAATGCTAATTTTATCAGGTATCTCACTACACTAATGGTAGTCTCTTTTTAAATAATTTTATTGTCTTTCACTGTTTATTTCTTATTGTATGTCACTTGTTATTCTTAAGTTAGGCTTACAAACTTGTTTAAACTTTGTACTGGTTTATCAGCTGTACGCGGTCTACCACCGCAATACGGCACGCGCGGATGACGTCACGCGCTTATCAAACGCTGCAGCCGGCTACAGGCAAGTTTAGTTTAGTTTCTAACAAGGCTCCGAGCGCAACTCTCGTAAAACACTTCTCTTCCAGCCGCGGCTTCTGCATATTTTTTGGCATGCATTCATAAGATTTCGTTTAATTCAATTACCTGCGTCCATCTACATTGGACCACGATTTTATTCAAAATTAATTTCGGGCGTTATTGCCACAAATGCATCCGCACGTGCCGATCGTAACTAACAATCAAAATTTTCAATAAACGCATGTTCAATATCTTCAATACAGTCCATTTCTTTCTAACATACAATCCAGCCTTTCCCGCTTAGCGTTTTTGGAATAACTCACGATTATTCAAGAGCTTCCAAACCGCAACATTTTGGTCCCACCGGGCAGGATTTCATATTTTTGGCCCAAAAACGAAAACGTTTTTGGTCACCACGGGACGGATTGCTCATGTTTGGGTCCACAAGCGACAGCATTTCTTATACGCATCATTTCTGGACCAACCGATCTGAATTTAATCACGCCCTACGGGCATCATTCTCGTCCTGAGCGACACCATTGTTCTGAATCACGTCGCAGTCATCTCGACAAGATTCGGCCAAGCAGTAGACCAGAGACGACGGGACAAAGCAGGACAACATTTGCGAGGTCATCAAAAAAGATTCCACAGCTTTAATTGATGGAGGGTACAACATGAGGCGTCGGCTGACCAGCAGAGACAGGAGGTGTATCAGCTCCAAACGGGATCGAAGCCAGCTTCATCACGAATGGATCGACGGCCACGTGACTATAAACTTTACTTACATTTGACGTTTAATAATATTTCACTTTAGTGGTTATTTTTTAACACATTTGTATAAACAAACACCTCATTACACAATACAAATTAATAAATGGTTGGCAGCTCATTATCAGTTAAAACTTTAAAGATAAAGATATACTTTGTTACCATTTAGATTCATAATTTCAATAATTTAACTGCCAACAAAGCTTGATTAGTTAGAAAGAGTAAGTTTATGTTCAAAACAACGATCGCTAGCTACCGAAACGTATTTAAACTCATTCAAAATTAAGTTTGTGGTTCGCATGCTCTATGCTCAATTTCTTTCTAAATATTTTTCCTTTTTTTTATTTTAAATTATAATAATGGCCGATGTAAGGGCTCTAATAAAAAAACGAGGCACAATTAAGGCCTCAATATCCTGAGTAAATACTTTCGCGGATAACTTCGATTTGTTAAACAACGATCCTCATGCGCTGAAAATAAAACTGCGTCATTTGATGGAATTATCCACCAAATATGACGAGATTCAGACACAAATCGAAGCGGAGGAAGCGGACGTTGCTTTAACGAGTGATAGAGTACAGAGGACGATCTCTGTACTATAGAATGTAAATTGCAACACCTGCTGGAGCAAGCTGAGCATATGAACCAAAAACCAGTAATTAATGCTGAAGGTAAACATCCTAAAGCACCCCCCATTCAATTGGAACCAATAAAATTACCACGGTTTGAGGGTAGTATTGTTGAGTGGCAACATTATTACCATATTTTTCTTGAATTAATTCATGTCAGAGCAGATCTGACGGATATACAGAAACTTCACTATTTGCACTCGTCATTACATGGCGAGGCGCTTAACGTAATAAAATCGTTGCCCATCACTCATGAGAATTACGCGGTGGCTATCGATCTGTTGAGGAATAGATATGACAGTAAGCTAATTGTTTCCGCCCATCACGTGTGGAATGTCCTGGACGTACCATTAGTTCAACAAGAATCCCAAGTTAGTATATCGCAATTTATTGATCAAATCTCTGCCAATATAAACGCTTTAAATAATCTCAAACTGCCAGTCAACACGTTCGAAATTATTGTCGTAAATTATTTAGCCAAAAAACTTGATAATTACACTTTACGTTTGTGGAAAGAGAGTTTATCGGAGCATAAATTCCCTGATTTTAATAATTTTATAAATTTTCTAAATTCACGAAGAAAATTACTGCAAAATCTCGATAACGCGACTAGCCCAACGAGCAGGTTGAACAAAAGCGATAAGTCTCCTTATCGCAAGGCAGTTAAACAGATAAGCACTCCAAAGGGCGCATTCCACTCACATATTAGAAACAATTTATGCAGGCTGTGTAACGGTGGACATAGACTTAGCGACTGCCTACAATTTACATCGCTGTCTATCCCTGATAGAAAAAACGCGTTAATAAAAAACAAACTTTGCTTAAACTGCCTCCGTTCGGGACACGAGAGCTCAAAATGTCCCTCAAAATTCTCATGCAAAAAATGTTCTAGGCGTCACCACACCACGATTCATGTCCCCAACAGGGACGTAACTTTTGTTAACAACCAGTGTTCACTGAAATCACAGACCAATAAATCGGTATTGTTATCTACCGCCATCTGTATGACATCCAATAAAGTCGGCAAAAAATTTCCCGTTAGGATATTACTGGATTCCGGTTCTCAAGCGAACTTTTGCACAATGGATTTCGCCCGCAGAATGGGCCTCCAATTGGTTAAATCGCAACTGCCCATCACGGGTATAAACAACTCGCTTTCCCAGGCTGACTTCAGTACTAATGTAAGGCTACATTCACGCTATAAACCCTTCACGTTAAACGTACATTGTGCCGTATTACCCAGTATAACTAATAATTTACCGGCGGAGTCGTTCAATCTTGCCTCTTTGAATTTACCCAAGCGCATATTCTTGGCGGATCCTCATCTACATTGCTCGGCGCAAGTCGATATATTAATCGGCGCTCAATATTTTCTCTAATTAATTGAACCTATGAAATTTACGCGCGGACCACACTTTCCTATAATTCAGGAAACCAAGTTAGGATTTATTTTAGCCGGTGACTTTCCATTCAACGTCGATATAACTAAAACGGTTTCTTCCTTTATTAAGGAATGATTATTTAGTAAGGATGATAATCAGATTTCCTCGCAACTAAAAGAATTTTGGAAGTTGGAGGAGATCTCTAGTCGCGAAGCCCGATCTGAGGACTCGCCGTGTGAAAGGCATTTCTTGGAAACCACTAGCCGTAACCGCGATGGGAGATTCGTGGTATCCCTGCCCCGCAGATCTGATAAATTTCATTTGGGAGATTCTCTCCGCGGAGCCATACGCAGATTCCAATCGTTAGAGTTCAAGTTCAAGCAGAACCCTATCCTTTATAAGGATTATAGCGAGTTCATGAGTGACTATCTGAAACTTGGCCACGTGTCGCCGCTTAATGAATACGATCTGTCGCTTGACAGGTCAGAGATCTTTTATCTGCCCCATCACGCAGTCTTCAAAGACTCTAGCTTAACCACTAAATTGCGCGTGGTATTTGACGCCTCCGCTAAAACCACCAATAATTTGTCCCTTAACGATACTTTAATGGTCGGTCCTACGATCCAGCAGGATCTGTTTTCGATAATGGTTCGGTTCCGTACCCACCGATACGTACTTATTGCGGACATAGAAAAGATGTATCGCCAGATCATTGTTAATCCCAAGGATTCAAACCTGCAACGCATCGTTTGGCGTGATGCGCCGCACAAGGAATTGCGACATTACGCGCTAAGGACGGTTACATACGGCACTGCTAGTGCCTCCTTCCTAGCTACACGTTGTCTGGCTCAGATAGCCTACGAAAATGAACCCGACTACCCTACAACTGCTAAGGCCATAGCAAATGACTTCTACGTAGACGATCTCATAACGGGTTCGGATGATCCGAACGGCTTAGCTGAAATGAAATGCGAGATCGTGAGGTTGTTGAGTAGGTATGGTTTTTCGTTACATAAATGGTTCTCTAACCACCATAAGATTATAACCCTTCGCGCCCAAGTAACCCGTGACTTCAGCAGAGGCCAAAACGTGCGTACATTGGGAATCCAATGGAACGTTGAAAGGGATAACTTTTTATACACCGTTAGGGGTGATGATAATTCAACCGTTTTGAACAAGAGAAGCGTGTTGTCGATCATCGCCGGGATCTATGATCCTTTAGGATTGATCGCTCCCATCACATTTTACTGCAAGCATTTCGTGCAACAGTTGTGGTTGGCGGGCGCAGATTGGGACGAACCCCTATCTGGATCATTGGCCAATCAATGGTTGGAATTATACGCTCAATTAGTCTCCGACACTCATTTTGAGATTACGAGGTCGGTTAAGAGTTCGAACAATTACCCAATTAGTTCATTACAGCTGCACGGATTCGCCGACGCTTCGGCTAAAGGTTACGCGTGTTGCATTTATGTGCGGGCGGTCTATTCGAACGGCGCCATATCATCAAACTTGTTGTGTGCTAAATCTAGGGTCGCTCCGCTGAAACAGATAACCCTACCACGACTTGAACTTTGTGCTTGTTTATTGTTGGCTCAATTAACGTCCAAGATTTTAAACGCCATCGATTACAATTTTGACGGACTATATCTTTATTCGGATTCGATGATAGCGTTGTACTGGATACATCAGCAATCTTCCCGCTGGAAGGTATTTGTGGCCAACCGTGTCGCGGAAATACAGCTTCTTGTTAGCAGCAGGGGAATTTGGCGTCATGTAGTATCAAATGACAACCCTGCCGACGTTTTATCGCGCGGTTGCCTCCCTCGTAGTTTGCACTGTCATACTCAATGGTGGCATGGTCCCTCCTGGTTAGCTCATGATTCGGCTTCATGGCCGGTCAGCGCGCTCGACATTAATACTCCCTGTACTTTTCCCGACATTGAGGAGGAACGTCGCAAGCAGGTTCAAACCTCACTAATTGTCGCATCCTCAACACATAGTTATGTTGAAAATTATTCATCACTTACGAGGCTTATTCGCGTCTTCGCATATTGCCGTCGATTTTTTCGCAATTCTAGGCTCGCGGTGGTTGATAGAGACACGTCCTTTTTGTCGGCTCAAGAATTGTCTGACACGCTCTTGATTTTTGTCCGGCAATCTCAGAAGTTGCATTTCGACGTAGAAGTTATGGAACTTGAGGCACACCGGTGCCTTCCTCGCAGTAGTAAAATTCTTGCTCTTAACCCATTCCTGGATGAATCAGGCATTTTAAGAGTGGGTGGACGCTTGCAATTCTCCCCACTTAGCTATGAGAGTAAACACCAAATAATTTTGCACCCGCACTCTCATCTCACGAGATTGATAATTGAACACGAACACATCCGTTTGTTGCACGCTGGAGTGCAATCAACTCAAGCTTCGCTTAGGCGAAAGTATTGGATCATACACGACAAATCCTATATCCGCTCAGCGATACATAAGTGTGTCACTTGTTTTCGTTTCCGGGCTAAAGGCGCGAATCAACTACTAGGTCAGTTACCCCCTTCAAGGGTCACGCCTTCAAGGCCATTCTCACAATCGGCCGTGGATTACGCCGGTCCTGTACTTTTGCGCCATGGCGGGCAGCGCTCTAAGTCCACGACCAAGGCATACATCGCGCTATTTATATGCATGTGTACTAGGGCCATCCATTTAGAATTGGTGTCGGATCTCACTTCCAACGCCTTTATAGCGGCTTTAAAAAGGTTCATATCGCGCAGAGGTATTCCCGCGCAAATATTTTCGGATAATGGCACGAATTTTCGTCGTGCCAACCACACGTTGCATGATTGGTACAACTTTTTAACCTCCAAGGAAGTTGAGCAATCTTCTCTGGAGTTTTGCGGTCTCCACGGCATCAAATGGTCCTTTATCCCCCCTTCAGCCCCTCATTTCGGTGGTTTGTGGGAAAGTGGTGTAAGGAGTGTTAAATTCCATTTACGTCGCGTAATAGGCGGTACGATCTTGAATTTTGAGGAATATTCTACTCTTCTTTCTCAAATTGAGGCTTGCCTTAATTCACGCCCGTTATGCGCGGTGTCCGACGATGCTAGAGACCCTGAACCCTTAACACCTGCTCATTTTTTGGTCGGTGCTCCACTGACGGCACTTCCGGAACCCGACTATACACAAGGCAATAATAATAGTCATTTGGGCAGATGGCTTCTGCTCCAAAAATTTACGCAGACCATCTGGAAACGGTGGTCTAGGGATTATCTGCACCAGCTGCAGCAGCGCAATAAATGGCGCACCCCGTTAAGGAATTTGAATGTCGGACAGCTTGTCCTCATTTTGGATGACAATTCCCCCCCTCTAGAATGGAAGCGTGGGGTAATTACCAATGTTTTTCCGGGTCAAGATTCCTTAGTACGCGTCGCAGAAGTTCGCACCGCGCTAGGTATCTTACGCCGACCCATCCACAAATTATGCCCCCTTCCTGTGGCTACACACTAATCGTATGCGTGCCATACGAGACATGCTAGGACTGTGAATTTCTCACATTGCCTGGACCACGCCCGGGACATTCCCCGGGGCGAGCATACAAGTCAATTGTATCATAAGCATTGTAATATTGTTTACGTGCCGCTAGCTATTACTGCAATAGTGACTGTGTTTCATATGTACTATCAATTATTATGGCTGTTGTGTATTGTCAATATGTTTGTGTGATTCAAATTCTGAGAACCACAAGTGTTATTTATAGTGTCAATTATTCTATATATGTATTGTATTTTCTAAGGGTCACATATTATGAAATTTATTGGGGTTGTTGTGTCAATATCATGGGGAAATTATTGTATTTTTTATGGTGTTATCATTTGTTATTGTAATGCTTGGCAAATATCAAGGGGTATTATTTGGGAAAGATCAATATCTACTTAATTATTGTATTATTGTGCGTATTGTGCTACTATTATGTTTTGAGTAATTTTAACGTCAGTAAGCCCTTGCTATTGGCATAAGGGTCAATTTATTGTATGCCTGGTGATTGTTAATTGAATTCATATTATGTTTATTATGTTGTTACACTGTGGCCAATACGCCAACTATTGTATCGCTTTCGACATGTAAGTCTAATTATTATATTATTCAATTTAACCTTTAATGTACAAAATCGGCCCGATTTTGGCGGGCAGTATGTTTAAACTTTGTACTGGTTTATCAGCTGTACGCGGTCTACCACCGCAATACGGCACGCGCGGATGACGTCACGCGCTTATCAAACGCTGCAGCCGGCTACAGGCAAGTTTAGTTTAGTTTCTAACAAGGCTCCGAGCGCAACTCTCGTAAAACACTTCTCTTCCAGCCGCGGCTTCTGCATATTTTTTGGCATGCATTCATAAGATTTCGTTTAATTCAATTACCTGCGTCCATCTACATTGGACCACGATTTTATTCAAAATTAATTTCGGGCGTTATTGCCACAAATGCATCCGCACGTGCCGATCGTAACTAACAATCAAAATTTTCAATAAACGCATGTTCAATATCTTCAATACAGTCCATTTCTTTCTAACATACAATCCAGCCTTTCCCGCTTAGCGTTTTTGGAATAACTCACGATTATTCAAGAGCTTCCAAACCGCAACAAACTAGTTTACAGGTTTATTTTTCACTGTATTGTATCCTGTAACTTGTTATTTGGTCAGACAATTATTCATTGGGTTTAAATGTATAAGAATAGGGTATATTCCTCCTCATAAGGTTTTAGTGGATATCCCATCTTGTTGCTATATTCTTTTTGTGGACCTTGATATATTGTCTCTTCCTTCTCATTATACTAACATTTTCTTGTCTTGTGGTTTCATGTCCTTTTCTCATTTTTAACTCCTTATTCATTTGTCATTGGTTTAGTGTCTTGGGGTTTCTTTGCTTCTTGACTTAATAAATTTCCCTTATTAAAATTGTGTTTACCTTTTTATCTTTTTTCTTTCCTTTTTACTGCTCCCCAACCTACTGGGTATACTGCTGTTGTATTGGGTTTCTATATAGTTGGTTATTTATATATGGATCAAGAGTTTTTTTTTGTTATTTAGTTTGATTTTATTAACATTTTATCGACTTAATGTACAGTTTCTTTAGTTTAATCTTTAACCATTTATTGTTCTCACTCACTATTGACATTTTCTTCTTTATTCATGTTGTATTAAGTTAAAATTTTAATGTGATAATTCTGTTATGCTACAGCATTAACAGTTGACATCTGTTGTGCAGATACGCTGTCCTTACACACGCGCAAGCGATTTTGGGTAATATTTTAAACTGTATACATGCGTCTGTCTTCATATCAATAATCTGAATTCTTGAGTTGTTGACTGACATTTACACAATGAAATACTACGTATCGTACTTTTATGATATTTTAAAATGAAATTATTATTATTAGCATCGTCACTTCATGGATAGGATTTCTCCTGTTCCGGCCTCATGACTCCCGCCATCTTGTGACTGGCTTGCCTACAGATCTTCTTCCAACCGGCTCATACTCACAAGCAAACTTCGGAAAGCGGGTATTGTCCATTCTTTCTAGATGTTGTTTCCAGCAATTTCTATATTTCTGAATGAGATAATTTAGAGAAACTATATCAACCTCTCGTTTAATATACTAGTTTCTTATACGACCGAGTCGCGTATATCCCTTTACCGATCTCAAATAGCTCATTTCTCCAGCCTGTAATTGGCACCAGTCCTTCTTCCTTATAGTCCTGGTCTCGCATCCATACAACAGTGCTGGTACTCCCATTGACTTATAGAATTTGATGCACGTTTCTTGTCTAGCCTTCCTTTTCAATGTCCTTGTCAATATTCCACATATATTATAGTTTGGAACCTGCCTAGTTTATTCCTGAGTTCATCACTACCTGTACAAGAAAGACTACAACCAAGGTAATTGAATGTAGAGATCTGTTCTATGAGTTGGTCATTTAACATAATTTTAGATCGCACAGGGTATTTTCCAAAAAAAGCCATATTGTGAAAAATACCCCACAACATGGATTTATCTATTATACAATTAAAGTGGACAACAGTTTTTTCTTTCACTTACAATTATGTCCTGTAGGATTAATTAACATGAAAATAACAGACGTTTGGTAGACAAAAGGATAAAATTATATTAATTAATAATTTTGTTTCATTTAACATGGGGAATTACGGAAAAATTTGTGTTTGTGCAATAGGACGCTTACAGGCTTTAAATAAATATTTACTTAGGAGCGAGATGCTTAAAACAAAATGAAACAGTATTTGTTTTTTATATTAAGCTTACAACGGGACAAGTCGGTTTATTCAGTTTGCCTTCTCGAATTTTACTTGAGAATTTTAAACCCTCTCTTTTGTGTCCGGATTCTTTTATATATTTTTTTGTTTAACAATGTTTTCTTAAAAAGCTACTTTTTTTAGTAGACTGTTTAAATCGTTTTTTGTTGATTCAAACGTATTTTGTACAAACACAGACCACGCCTGTTTTATTAAAAAGATATAAAATATGCGCTCAAAACATTGAATTTTTACAGAGTTTGTGTAACCTCAAAATTGTTAATAGCGCGCTGCCATCTGTGCTTTTATGCACAGCAACTTACTACCGTCTTTGTATTCTGGTATAAGAGAATCCAAGAAGGCCCTAATAAGCTGTATACAAGTTTCTGTTTTTTCTCTATAACCAAACCTTACAATTCCCTGATTACTATTGTTAAAAATCTGTCTGCAAGACGATTTTTGAAGGGATCTCCTTTTCTGCCATATCATAATTGATTAGGTCTAACATTCCCTGTTCAATGTCACTATTTTTCTTTAACTTTTGGATATATATATCACTATATTACTTCTATGGATCATATCCCGCGGACGGGTGGTCGTTCATCCAGAACTCCGGTACCGAGGTGAACATCGCTGTAAAACACGCAGTATGGGACAAGCGACTAGCTATATATATATATGTACAAACGAGCGCCGACCGAGAAAATGACATCGCTTTTAAGAGATTTCGAGTCCCGGCTCGCAGAACAATACTTGCTGCAAAGTGTTCGAGCTGCGAAAACTAAGTCTTGACCATAACAACATCGCCAACAGTGAAAGGAGTATAGGATAAAATCAGAGAAATCGCTGGCACATCAGTGTTTAAGCCGATTGCGTATTTAGAGAACGATAGTGAATACATTTGGAACCCCGATCAAATTGCTGACTCTTTGGCTGCACGATATGACGGGTTCAGTAGTACAGAAAGTTATCCTCTCTATTTCATCGCAAGGAAAGATGTATTCGAACACTACCTTGACTTGTAAACTGAAGGGTTCAAAACCTGCAACGTGCCTTTTACTATGAAGGAATTACAGTCCGATATCCGCGCTGCCGGCAACAATGCTGAAACTCCTTACAGCATTATACGTCAAATGTCGGATGTAGCCATGGTTACACTACTGAAACTTTGTAACGCCATATGGAAGCAAGAGAAGAGGTGATCGTCGTCCCGCTTCTAAAGGCAGGAAAGGATCCTCCCAAAGCAGAAAACTATCATTCAGTATCGTTGACGTGCTGTTTAGGAAATTAATGGAGAGGCTGGTAAAAAGCTGTGTGTCTTGGAAACACAACTTTCTGACTGCACACCAGTGTGGGTACCGGAAACACCATTCTACTACTGATTAACTAGTGTGTTTGGAGAACGTAGTTAAAAGCAGTTTCATTGAAGGCAAACGTATGGTTACAGTATTCTTCGATTTTGAGAAAGCATTTGATAAAACATGGAGGTAAAACATCATGGAACTGCTACATGATTGGCGATTCAGAAGTAACATTCATAAAGTTATTTTCAGCTTTTTCATAGTCAGAACTTTCATATTCGGGACGGACAATAAATATCGGCCCCACACGAGCTGAAAAATAGAGTACAGCAGATATCTCCGTTGAGCGCCACGCTTTTACCATAGCCATCAACGGGATCTTTGTGTGTATAGAAACGTCAGTTGGGAAGTACTTATTCTTGAAAAAGACGTCTTTCGCTGTTCCGCCGATGGCCCAACCGCACGTTCCATGCAAAATGCCTCCATGGCTGCTTCGCAAACCACATTACCGGCTGGATGTCGCCATTAGAAGCAAGAAATCATGCCACCCAACTAAACTGAAACTCCTTTTTAAATCAGTCCTAGAGTAATACGTCGAAGAATATACAATTGTGTGCACTGATGTACCGAAGGCAGAGAGCGGAGTGGGTAGTGCGTTTATCATCGAAGGCATCTCCCATTCATGGACAATGCCCAAAGCGGCAAGTGTATACGCCGACAAACTGTATCCGCTGTGGCAAGCTCTTTGATTCTGTGAACTCTGAAATGAGAGGAAATTTGTTATCTGTACGGATTCACTGAGTTTTCCAACTGCCCTTGACAATCCAGTTACAATGGATCCGTTATTGCAACAGATAATGGCATTATGCCATGCGTTAGAAGACCTTGGTTTATCTTTTACTTTTGTTTTGGTTTCCGGATCATGTAGGTATTGAAGCTAACGAAGAAGCTGACGCTGCGGCGAGACAGGTTGCGACATACTACCTTACGACGCAAATGTCGCCACAACTACCATTGTTAATGTGAGGGAGGAGATGTAGAATGGACGGCTGTGAAGGAGAGCTTCTGTAAATGGCAAGTAGCAGGTGATCGCAGTTGTCGTGAACAAGTTTGCATTACCAAACTGCGAATTGGGCACACTAAATTGACGTCTTCGTACATCCTACAAGGTCAAGAAAGATCCGGCGCACTTGCGACGGAGCACTTACAGCGGAACACATAATTTAAGACTGTAGTGCTCTTGCAGAACTCAGGCAAAGACACGGAGTAAAATGTAATCTGAAAGAAGCCCTCGGAAACGAACAGTTAGCGACAGACAGAACTCTGTCTTTCTTAAAAGCAACAAGATATCAGCTCTGGAAACATTGTTTCCGTCTTAGAGTGTACAAATTTTCACTTTCGTTGAGTTACTAGAATGTAGGTGAGAACAAAACATACAGTCGGAGCGAATTTGGGGGAGGCGAAATGGACCAGACCCCGCAGAGAGTCGAAAAAGTTGACGAATTTTGTTAATCTCTTTTGTTTTAACATTTTGTTTATTATTTTTCAGCTGTATACGCGAATATGCTAATAACTCTTTTTTAAAATATAAAAATATGTTTATTTCACAGCATTGTAGAATTTGAAATATGATGTATAGGAAAATGAATTCAGTCAATAAATATCTTGTAAATAATGTTTTAATAAAGCGTATTTTTATTCTGTTGTGACTATTTGCTTCAATGGGGCTCATTTCAGCCTCTTTTAAGATAGTAATGTTGATTAGTCTTAACTTGGTTTTTCTATTGTTTAAAGCCTAGCCGACACCGGCAAAATCCTAGATACGCCACTGCAGTCGAACACTCCTCCTGATCGACGTCGTTGAGTTAAAGGGAAGACTGTCATTGCCTTTAGGGCTGTGTTGCCAAGCACTAAAACTTATATAAAAAAAATTATCCTATGCATGTCAAACGTTTGGTTGAGTATGTTTTTGTATATAAACCACAATGCGGTTCATATTATTGTGTAACCTTGTTTGTTTATTTGTTCTTATCCGATGTCTGCTATAAAGTTAGAGTACCGTTTTGTTTTTAGGTTATACTAAAATAACAAAATCTATTATGCTTAGAATAATCTCAATTACTTTGTGAATCGTGTCTCAGGAAACAGAATGAATATTTCGTTAATAATAAAACGTGCATAATTGTGTTCAAACTATGTGTACCGAGTTAAAATCTTGCGTTTCGACCGGACTCACGTTACATTAAAAATGTAAACCTTCGTTTAGTTTTGATTTGTCTGTCAGATGCGCTTTCTACAGCTGAGGTAGTTAACTTTAGTGTATCAATTGTCTAATAATTGAAGTTTAAACACTGAGAAAACTATCTAAAATGACTTTTTTATGTCTAGCTAGACATAATAGACGGCTATGCCTATGTGACTCCTCGACTACTCTGTACGTGGGTCTTCCTCTCTGACTGTGTAGGTTGTCTTTCTCTGTAACATTTATGCTTTTGTAAGACATGGATATTTTTTAATAAAAATAGAATGTTGTATTTTGTTAAGTGAATTTCGGGGAATCGATATAAAATTTTTACTTTAAAAAGGACACAAGTGTAGGTAAAGCCTAAATATATGTAGTAGTCTCGCAAAAGTATTTATGTAGTGACGTAGTGAGTTTGTTATCGTAAGATAGCCTCCACAAATAATAAACTAGGATTTAGATAAATGTATATAAAAATAATTTGTACCAAGAAGTGTTCGAACTTTTCAGTTTTTAACTATTAGACTAGTATATATGTGTTATAAAATTAAATGTTATGCGGTTAAACAGAAAGACATGTGGCACTACTACATGCGTTTGGTATCTTAATTTTTAGATCAACGTAGTATTAGCTGATAAACTAATTTGAGAAATAACGTGTAGCGATAAACAACGAGGAAATTAAAAATTTACCAAACCATTTATAATACCATTAATACCATTTATAATAAATAAATCGAACTTATTACAAACTTAAATATAAAATGATTAATTTGACATATAAGTTATAATGGTCGTGATTACTAAAAAAAATATTACAGTAATTTGTTTGAAATATATGGAATAAACACGTATGTATGTGTTATTATGTGTTATAGAATATTGTCTGAGATTATCTTTTCCTTGAAGGAGTCAGATCTCTTATCTCTTCCGTTGTTCACGGTACCCTTTTCTTCAATTACAGCAAAGTATGCTGTCTGATTTAATGTTATATTATTACCGGGTATTTGTATGTAACATAGGTTATAGGTAATTAAAGGAATATTAACTTACATATTTTTAATTAATTATTATTTTTGTAAGTAACTCTTAAATATTTCATATATTGCAGGTTATATTGCATATTTAAATATTGCAGCTTTCTAGAGTATAAATTTTCTTCAAATTTTCTCGTATTAACTACTTCTGCAAGTAAAATTGTTATTGTATTTTCTACTGACTCACGTTTTACTGATCAATCAGTATCATCAGAGGATGATAAAATCTAATTAATTATATTTAGTTATGAAAAATGACCATAATGTTATGTCGAATAGTCACTGACTATTTTAATACAGTAAAACCAATTTTGTTATATTTTTAAGTAAATTAACAAAGCTTAATGCAAAAAAGGTAAACGCAAATAATTAAAATCATTTATTTGAGTGACTTGCTTATGAGGGCGAGCGTCTTTCGTTTCTACACGAAGCTGCATTATGGGAGAAGGAACAAAGCTGCTATACTTAAACACACAGAACGAACCTAAGCGTCTGCGCAGCGTCAACTGCATATTTACTTAGACGAAGTAAACTTTTAAACTCAAACGACAAAACTCTGTGGAATATAAAGTTTTGTAATCCAAATATTCTTTTGACTAAAACTAAACTAAAACTGCAACTAAATTATAATTCAGCCAGATTTGTTTTCTACTGTTTAATCTTGTTTACGTAGAGCGGTTGTTACAAATGATTGGATTTTTATTAACGTTTTAGTTAAACGAATGTCAGTTATTCTTGACTATAAGCCTGTATCATTTTTGATATCGATGTTATTGAATTCGTCTTGAAACCATCGTTTCAAAATTGGATATGGACAACTAATAGAACCAAATTTTATGTATCAGAAACTAAAACATTAGTTTATATAAAACATTGGTGTACTACATAGAGACTTTTAGAGAACAATGAGCATTATTTTTATAAGCTACCTGTGTTGCAAATCTTCGTTATATCAATGACGAACTGGGGTATTCACATCTTAGGCAAAAGTCTTATTACCGAAGTACAATATTGCAAAAAATGTGTTTATAATCAAGTAAATGTAATGTGATTGTTCTAAACTATATAAATTATGGTTTATTACTTTTATCTTATTTTTATAAAGACTATAATGCAAAACATATATAATACGGATTAACGTGTACCACATGTAATTTTAAATTCGATAAACTTGACGAAAATTAATTCTAAAAGCATTAATTATGTCAACAAGAACTAATTGCAGGAATTTTTGTCTCATACAATAACGTATGAGAGATAAAAAGTAAATTGCCATTAAAATATTTATATGGCAACTTTGGTTTTTATACTTGACAAAATCTTGTTAACAAAAATTCCTATCACTTATTACTAGCTCATCGCTTAGTTACTAACAAAATAGGACAAATGAGAAGAAATAATACACACACGTGGAACATGAAACTTCAAACTCGAGATATAAAACTTGTTATTCTCTCATCTCATAGTATAAAATGACACATAAGTTACTGAGCAAGACCTAATTGACACTAAGCCTTTTGTAACTTTTTATTATTAAATTTTCTAGTCAAGAAACAATTGTTAGTGGGTAAATAATTGTTCTCAGTTTTATCTACCATGGTAAATGAAATACAAATCAAATACCCCCGAATTGTCATATGCATTTATAACTAAAAATAAAACTTAAGAAAATAATATTGGAAAGTTTTTGAAGAAAGTGAATATAATGTATCACGTCTAAAAAAATGTGTAATTTTGGGCAAAATAACTGCTGTGTCTGGTCAAAACAAGCACTACCAGTTACTGACAAGACTGCAGGGTATTCTTCTGAGTGGAATTCTACTGAGTGAACATATGGCCGCGACTCCTTTTAAAAGATACACGCAAAAAACAAAAAAAGACACATGTAAGGTTATTCATGAGTTATTAATTGCTTACTACACTATTTATGAGGAGTAAACGGAAAACAATAATTCGTACTGGCAAGTGTGAAGGGTTCATATTTTATCTTTGCCTAACACAGGAGGACACAATGCAGGAGTACATTGCCTGCAACTTAACTTATAAATAAACGATTCCACTAAAATAACTGTAGCGATTGTATAGAACGTTTGATCAGAATAAAATACAATGGAGGTTAAAACGTAGGACTGTTGAATTTTTGTTGCTTTTTTATCATGTGCTGAGGAAATGCAACGTTTCTAGTGCCTCTTCTTGCATTTCTCTTTTTGGTTTGTTTGGTAGTACTATTCATTGTGTATATTTATGATTTTGTTTTTAAAATAGTGCAAAGTTACTAAAGAAATTAATGCATTTAAGAAAATACGAATTACTATTCGTCCTTTACAGTACTTTGTCCCTCCTTTATTTGTTTCTGTACTTCTGTAGAAGTTATTTTCCTACAACATTTTATCCTGCCGTCTAAGATGGTTTCCAATTTCAGTAATTCAATTCCACAATGTTAGTGCCTTTTACAGCGTCATCTACAAATTTTTTCTTGCCGTTATTCTTACCTCATAGTTATTTTCTCATTAATGTTTTTACAAATAGGCCTACATAATTACATAATCCACAGTTAAATAACACAAACCAAGTGACACATAACACGGTTGTGTGTGTGGAAGTACCATTTATGGCATGGGAATTTGTATATACAACCTATTATTACAACAAACGTCTAAACGAAAGTACAGAGAAGAAAACAATATGCATGAACTGCTGCAGAGAAGAGACACAAAATTGCTAAAAAAGTAGATACCACACGGTTTCATTGCTTCAGCAAAACCCAAGACACTTAGTACGCGTATTCTTCGTACCAATATCCATTTTATATGCACTTTTATTTACTCTTTTTTTAAAGCAAGGAAATTGTAATAACTTAAACAATCATAATGTTTGGAGATTATAAAATATAGTATTTTAGATGTTTATCGTTACAGAAATTACACTTAAACTATTTATAAGAACGTTAAACATTTTTTATTAACTATATGTGACACTTTTTGTGGTTGACCCGTGTGATTAAATATTTACAAAAGACTTAGCACTGTTCAGTGAAGACAAATCTGTAGTTACAAAACATGTAGACAGCGTACATTTACAGCACCAATTAAAGGTAGCGCAAGCAATTAAAAACCGTTTAAATGGCCTAAATCTCTGCAAGTTCTGTAACTTACTTCTTTGTTATAATAAAATAAAGTTACAATATACTGAAATATATGGACCTGGATGAATAAAACGTGGAGCTTTATCAAGAACACAGTTAGCTGACTGGGTGATAGGCTTACCTTTAGAGGCTCGGCGCGCAAATTCTATGCACGGGCAACTCCAAGTACCATAATCCTGATTATGGCAAGTATTATTCAAGCACAGGTGACTCATGGATGCGACCCAGTTTTCCAGGTGTATTTAGAAGTAATATTGTTAAAGAAATTGTAACTACGGTTTTAATTACGTGTTTAAGTTATTAACGCCAGGATAAATTTTTATATTTTAAAAATATAATATAACTTGAAATTCAAATTGTTTTTTTCTATATGATATATAAAAATATACATCCTTTTTAATCAGATTACAATAACTGAAACACAAGAGACTAGGCTATCTTATTAATAGCTTTATTTGAAACATAGTTTCCTAATAAGACAAAAACGTTAAATATTTAAGGATATTACATATAGTTAAGTAAGTATAGTTACATTATATTAAATTACATTATGTAACGTGCATCACATAGCGTAAGCTGCTTAAAGCATTCTTGAGACAGCATCTTTAAATTAAAATGCAAAGGAAAAATAAAACTTAGTTTTTCGAAATGTCTTAAAAAAAACTCATTTTCACAAGATCTATTAAGAATACAAATTTAGAATTAAAGTGATTCGTAATGATAGGGGATTTATTGCCTTTAATTTGAATACCAGTTAATTAAGCTACAGTATTATGAAGTCAGTGTTACTCCATAAGTTTTCAACACTTATACTTCACGTTGGTTTATTCAAAAACTTCGAAACGCAAAGAATTTATAAACTGTAATTGTAGAATTACATGGGAAGAACACTAAATTTCTTACTTGTCCTGAAATACTAGTCTCAAGCTTGTCTATTTATTATCTTTCTCTCTCTCTCTCTTACCTCCGTCTCTCTTGTTTTCCAGTAACATAATTTAAGTCAAATATAGTAATTTGTTTGCTTTACTAGTATACAACAGTTTTTACAACGTATATCATTTAATCTTATAGCTTACGGACAACACGAAAAGGGCCATGCTTAATATAAAACGTAAGGACTGACACCAGAGAAACTGCAGATGTTTATCTTTCTTTAAGTTGGTTATTTTGTTGCCATATAATTTTATGTGTCTTTAAATTAAACTATGCAACTTGGGTTAACGTGACTTAAGCTATATGTAGCATGAACAGCATCTTCAGTTCAGAATATATAATAAATATATAAACGTAAATTACTAAATAAGATATAAACATTAATGAAGAAAACTTAATACACTTAGTTTCAAAGAATAAACTGTACCTTCAATGTATTTTCAACGAATAAGTAATATTTCTATTCGTAAGTAATCAACTAGAAAACAAATTGTTACATACGTTTAGATATGTGAGCACTTTCTTAAAATAATTATAAACTTTAGGATGGTATGTCTTAGTTCTTTTACAGTTTGTTCGTTATAGTTATAAAGTATTTACGATTTACTGATCTAATGAAAAATCAATTCTTGCGTTTTCTCACTTTTCTTTATTAGTGATTTAATCTCAGTTGTTTAGGATAAGTAAGAATAATTTAAAATAAACACAGACTATTACAGAAAGCATAACAGAAACCCCTGATTTTAAGTATACAATTTGAATCAGAAAATATCGACATAGAATATTTACGAGCAAATAAATGTGAGGAAATAGAATTCACATCAGCACTGTCTGCTGAATTGTAAATCGTTCAGCATAATAAAAGAAGTTTGATTTTGTGTGATGTCATGTGAAGCGTTCCGTCTGTTACGCATTTTTTTGGAGGTAAAAATGCCATAAACAAAATTCTCCAGATGCCTGGAAAAACATATAAAGAGCCCAAATATGTGTAGGTGGCACTATAAATAATAGTCAAAACAGCTGATAAATTCTTATTGTTGTTTTCAACTATAGAATTTCTTAAATAGTTAGTATCTCTGTGTGGACTATAGATTACCATATTTATCAGGGCTCTGTTTATAGATTTTACACTTTCGTGATGTATGTTATTTGTATCATAAATTACATTTATGTTAGAAGTATGTACGTACGAGGTAGGCCTACCTGAGCCAAATAAGGCCACGCTAACATTTACATTCTCCGCGTACATTACATTTAAGCTAACATTTAAACTCTTGTAATTCTGTTGCGTTTAGAAGTAAAATGGTAAAATAAATAAATACGAAACTGCCTTACTTCTTTAATTTCTTTATAAAATAAATGACTAAATTGGTTTTTTAATTTAAAAAAATTGTAATGTATTTATAGTTACATGATATTATGTTATATTTATATTATATTATTATGTTATTATAATTTATACAGGTTATTATTATTAATCCAGCTGTACAATGTTTATACATTTTCCGGAACCAAAGGTTACAGAAGTGACTGAATTCTCAACCTCCACTGCTGCTTGTCCATCCAAAGATCTTCAATTTCTCGTTCCTTCAATATAGTTTGGATTTCTTCTATCCAGGTAATAGGTGGTCTTCCTATTTTCCTTCTTCCTGATGGGGTCCATTCCATAACTCTCCTAGGGAATCTTTCCTGTGTCATTCTTTTCGTGTGTCCATACCATTGTAATTTGTTTGTTTGGATAAAATCAACAGTCGTCTTTTTCACATTCATTCTGTCCTGAATGACTTCATTTTTAATATTCTCACGTCCGGATACTCTTGCTGAACGTCTCCAAAAGTCCATCTCTGCTGTCATTAATTTTGTTCTTGTGTGTGTAGGCCAAACTTCTGAGCCGTAAGTGATGATACTTTATACACGTTATTTCTTATGTAAAATTCAGCAATAAATTATTCTCATTTTTTCCAAATTAAAGTACTCAAAGTGCTAGTTTAAGTGTGTAAAACCAGCGGCTCAAACCATGGAGGTATCCGACTAGAGGAGTCATCACATAGACAACAATGTGAGGGGAAGTGTGACTAAAAAAAAATAAAAGTAGACTAATAGTCTCTGTCTTTGTTTTAGAGCGTACGCATTATTTTTAATACTACGAATACGTACGTTATTTACCAAAGGTTGCGTAATTGTCATAATTAAGAAAACTATAACTTTATTTTATTTTATTAATTTACAAATATTGTACTTCCTTTTATTCCTACAATTATTTATAAACTTTCTTCAAAACACTTAGCCGAACCGACTTAGAAATTAAAAGCTCAGCGAATACAGTGGCTGAGTACCTGGAACGGATGGGTGATCAGTGTATGCCAAAGAAAATCGAAAATCCTGAGACCACAGGTGGATAAAAGCAGAAATAAGTGTCGGTCTAGGATAAGATGATTGGATGATGTGCTGGAAGATTAGGGGTTACGCTTAGATGGCAACGGATAGGAGACAATTGGTGTTGGAGGCCAGTGCTCACGTTAGACTGTAGTGTCAAAGAAGAAGAACTGGGTTCGACTTTAAGTGACCATGGAATTTTAATAGTTTTGGAGGGGGCTTGGTGCCCCTCATAGTTACACCACAGCTTCAAGTTTACGCTTGTCAAACACACACTAATATAGCAAACGATAAATAATATCTGATGAACATTGTTACAATAAATACCAAAAATCACGAAATACAGATTCACCAATTATAATGATTCACCACAATTAACGCTTTATATAAAATACCACTGTCTGATAACAATTCCTATCAGACAGTCTCCGTTATAATCGATTCGCTTCCAATCGGTTATCAGGCACTTCTAATCGATTTCAAGTCCCCACCGATTTGCTTTAATCCAATCCAGTTCACTGGGTTGTAAGGGTTTTATTGTTGTGAGAGGAACATCAAGGTAGCTGAGTTCGTTTGGACCTACTGTTTGGAGCCCCTGTCTCGTGGCTCTGCTCACGTAGGCCGAGTTTGCTTTGAGCAGACCTACTACACTGGCTTGATTGTACTAACTCGTTAACGCAGTATTGTCGCACGTACGTAAAACCTACGTGGAAATCGTCTCACGGTGCCGTCCAAGGATCTAACATGGAGTTTGCTTTCAACAGGCGAGATGAGAATCGACAGGGACCTTGGCAGCTAACCGAAGTTCCTGTCGAGGACGGTTTGCAACTTTATTTTATACATTACGGCCAGCACCCCCCAGGGTGTGGCTGCGAGGGCGACAGCAGATATGCATTGACGATAATTTTTCCAATTTATGTGTTATAGTCGGACTGACAAACAGTGACAACAATTGACCCAGGCGAGAAGACGGTGGCTTACCAATCATCTGGGCGTGGGTACGCCAGGAGACCCGAAGTTCAATGTGTGAGCCGAGGTATTTGACTTCCTTTGATCAGCGTAATCACGTTCTTTGGAGTTGAAAACACCTTAGCGAATCTGACAGGAGCTTAGATAATAGCACCGCTGAAGGAGAGGGAGAACAAGGGATTCCAGAATACTTTTATGAGGGACTCCGGCAGAAAGAGACATAATTGTCTACTCGTAGGCAGTAGGTCTTCTACGTCAGGAAGATGAAGGTTGGCGGTAGGAATCGGGGAGCTAGACTTCCCGGTGTTTGTATAAAAGTTCATTTTGCCAGATGTTATCTAAGCTTTCTACACATCCAGGAAACAGTTTACGTTTTGTTATTTCCGACACCCGCTGCCCGTGATACGTTCTACTAGTCTCATGAAGTGACGAGTAGTTGAACGGCACGAAAACCGACTACTCGGGGACCACAGTGTCAAAGTTTTGCAAGATGATCTCGTACTCATCATTGCACGACTCACTCGAGCAGCTATGACAAAGCAGAGAAGAGCTTAATAGGCTGGAGGTTGTCGGCACAGGAAGCGGTTCCCTGCTTCAGTGTTACTATCGCCATTTATGGAAAGAGTAGGCCAGTCTGAGACACGTGTTGAACAACTCAACCGAAAAGAGGATTCCTAGCTATAGGAAGAAGACGAAAAGCGGTGTTCAAAATCCCGACAGGGCCGGGAGATTTTTTCAGTCGGGGTTCAGTTTGCCAATCGGAGACTTCATCTCTAGAGATGGTTTCGGCCACGCCAATGATAGCAAGGAATGCAAAGCCTTTCACGTCGGTCTCAACTTGTTCACTAATTTTCCAGTCTATGGGTGGGATAGGAGAAAATTATCGCTTAAAATTAAATCCAAGAAACTCGGTCTCCTCCGCCTGACTATCCAGGGGTTGTACGAAAAGTCTAAAAGCGGTGGAAATAGTTAATCAACATCTCCACTCCGTCAACGGGAGGATTTCTGTACGGACGACTGTTTGATTCTACATCCCCGCTTGGACCATGGCGAGTTTCCAAATACATGGTAGCCGTGTCTCGAAGACACGTTTATCGCGGAGATGTCTGCTTAGTCGAATGCGGCCACTGTCTCGTGAGCTTGGCGGACAGTTTCGAAAGGGCCAGCTGGCGGCAATAAAAGACAGAGCGCTGAACCGTGTCCGGCCTAATCAAAGACTTTCCTCTTGTCTCGAGCCATACTGTGCTGGATAGCGACATGGATCATGATGGAATTGTGATCGAATGACAGATCCGTAAGTGAGAAAACTTCGACCGTACAGGCAGTACTCTGAGTTACCAAGATGTGCAGAACATCAGGAGTAGCATTAGGCGTGGCCGAAAAGAATATTGATTGCGCTCCACCAAACACCGTAGCCCGTCGCAGAAGTGGATTCGGTTTACCACTCCAATCGTGATGCTTGCAGTTCAGGCCGGTAAAGATTTCGGTACCGTGAGCATCGAAGTCGGCTAGGTCGCCGACAAAATGTTCCTCTCGGGGAATCTTGTAACCTGCTTGACTTGCTCTATAACGTGGTTTCTCTATTTATAGTGGCCAGCCGCCAGGAACTGAGCAAATTAGATATCGAGAAAGTTTTACTATGTTGAAACATAAACGGAAGAAATGAAGACGCGTTATGTGTTATGCTTCTACAATATGAATTCATTATACTGAAATGGCGAGTCAACGGTTTTGAAAAAGTAACATTTTTACTTCCATATTCCTTAAGGAATGGAAGTATGGTGATGGCAAAAAAAATCGTGTTCGAGATTATTGCAGATTCTGATTCTACTACACTCAAAACATGAAAAAAAGTCGTTTTCCGAAAAGTGTGTGTGTGTGTGTGTCTGTCTGTCTATGTGTCTGTAGATTTTTTTTTTATGGCAAACGATAACTGCCGCAAATTCAAACAGAATCAAATAATTTTTTGCATACAGCCCTGATTTGTAGAGTACTCACGACGTATTGTTTTTGGTGAAGATCGGTTGAGGGAAAGGGGTAGTTTACCAGCAACGGTTTTTTTTATCAAGGGAAATTTTTTTTTGGCAAACGATAACAGTCGCAAATTCAAACAGAATTAAATAATGTTTCGTATACAGCCCTGAATTGTAGAGTTCTCAAGACCTGTTGTTTTTGGTGAAGATCGGTTAAGGGAAAGGGGTAGTTTACCTGTAACGTTTTATGTTTTAACAAGGGTATTTCCTATGGCAAACGATAACAGCCGCAAATTCAAACAGACTCAAAAGATTATTTGCATACAGCCCTAAATTGTAGAGGTCTCAAGACCTATTGTTTTTGGTGAAGATCGGTTGAGGCAAAGGGGTAGTTTACCTGCAACGTTTTTTTAACAAGGGTATTTTCTATGGCAAACGATAACAGCCGCAAATTCAAACAGAATCAAATAATTTTTTGCATACGTTCCTGAATTGTAGAGGACTATTGATTTTGGTGAAGATCGGTTAAGGGGAAGGGGTAGTTTACCTGCAACCTTTTACGTTTTAACAAGAGTAAAGTACTTGAAAATTTATTTAAACTTTTTGAAACAATGGTAATTGTTAAAAATAAAACAATTTTATTGCCTGGCAACAAAATTCGAAGTCATTAAGTTCGAAGTTACATTAAAAATTATAATTTTTTCATTTTAATGTAAATCTGTACATAGTATAAAGTAAAGTCGGTCCGTTTTCTCTCTGTGTTTGAAATCGCTAATCTCAGGAAGTACTGAACGGATTTTATTCAAGTTTTCGCCAATAGATAGAGTGTCTATCGAGGAACATTTATGTGTATAATTAATACATATATGTTGTACATTAGCTTAGCTATCACGGTTTATGTCAAGTAAGTGGTATAGTTTACATCTTATATATAAAAATGAATGTTTCTTTGTTTGTCCCGTATGCGTTCCTATACCATTCATCCGATTGCGATGAAACTTCGGTGAGTTGTTGTGCGCACGTCCGCGAAGGTTTCTTCCACATCTCCTCCTAAACCACTGTACCGATTTCAACCAAACTCGGCACAAATATTTTACGCAACGGGAGAACCAACATAGGATAGGTGTTTTTTCGATGGGGTCCTTTTGGGTGTTCTTTGGGGTCTTCCACATCGCCTCCTAAACCACTGGACCGATTTCAACCAAACTTGGCACAAATATTTTACGCAAAGGGAGAACCAACATAGGACAAGTGTTTTTTTCGATACGATCCTTTGGGGGGTCCTTTGGGGTCTTTCACGGCTCCACTTAACCATTGGACCGATTTCAACCAAACTTGACACAAATATTTTACGCAACGGGAGAACCAACATAGGACAGGTGTTTTTTTCGATACGATCCTCTGGGGGGTCCTTTGCGGTCTTAAAAAACTATTAGATCTGGTTACTATGGCAACCCAATAGAATAGATTCTGTTCTAAATATATTATCGCATTAAATTGAAGACCACGCGAACGAAGTTGTGGGCAACAGCTATTTATTTTTAAGAAGCCTACTTTAATTAAACTTTATTAATTAAACTAACATTTTTATTACGTACAACGTGAAACTCCGTAGCTAAGCACGGGTATTCTGCTAGTCATGTATAAGAGAAAATATATCGTGCGTGGCAGGCAAGCATATCTCAGTTATGTACTGTTTACGTTTCCATTTTATTATTATCACTACCGCAATAAAAAGGCAGGGAAGACACACACACACACACACAATTCGCGTTATTTCTGGCCTCATTCATGTTTATTTTCTTACATTTGCACGGTTTTTAAATGGAAAGTGCCGAACCCATACCAACATAACGCATGCAAGCCGAAAAACTGTCCAGCGTGGATAGCGATTTGCTTCCTGTGGATCGCTGGGCAGTGTAACTGCACGTGTTTGCAGAGGAACGATTCATAGACAGACTTTTCGTCTTTAGGGAATGAACCCTCTGCAAGATGCTGAGGGTCCATAAGTGACTTCGGAGCGCTCCTTCTTTTCCGTGTGTTTGTTCTGTGAAACGTACACTGTAGATTCGCAGCTTTATTCTAAGCAACGCTCAATAGGAAATGTTGAAAATTTTTGTCTACGGTGTACCCTCATACACACTAAACCTGCTCTGATGTTTTAATTACGGACATCATAATATTAAAACTTTGGAAACTTGAGCACTACTTAATGGAGATCAATCATTAACTTATACAAGCCATTAATTTTATGCATATTTTTTATATATATGTGTACAACATTATCGGCAACAAAGAAGTAGTTTTTGTTAAAATTCCTTCCCGGGATATTTGGCCGTAGTCCAATGTTTTCTACAAAACCAGACGTTTCGGCAATGCCATCGACTTCCATCATCAGTGAAAATCGAGTGCGATAACGTGAGGTGGTATATGTTAGTGACCACAGTACTGTGGTTAAGGCTGAAGCAGTAAGTAGAAAGAAGTAGTTTCTATGGTAATATTTCATTTCGAAAATGATTTTAAATATAAATCTTAGAATATGGAAGTCATATATGGTTCTCCATACCGATATTTTATTTAAAATTTGTACTCAACTTCCATATCACTGGGATCCTTTTCTTGTAATATTGTTGAGACCACAATTGTTTAATGCCACACAATAATATTGGGAGTCAACTGAAAATTGTAAGTAAATTATAATATTCTCAGAATTAATAAAAATGTGATGGTCATATAAACACTGTTCCGTTACTTCTTTAAGTATCTGATACAAAACTAAAATATTATTTTATTTATTTGGAAAAAGTAGAGGAACTATTTAAAAATAAGAGAAATGTGTTCATTTATTAAGAGTAATTAAAAACGGCTAGGAGGCCATTATAGAGTAGTTCACTTTTTGAGCTGGTGAGAAAAATGTTCCACCTTTATGACGGATGTAATATTGGTATTAGGACTGGCTTTGTCTGTTCTCTAAATGTACATGTGGTCTGCAGATTCTTTCACATGTATATGGAACCTCCAGTTTAACATCGACTCGAAGACATAATATGTGAGTGACATATTTATTATTTGTTTGCTTCCAAATATTAAAAATATTGTGTAAAAAATGTTTTCCCATTAAAGAATATTATCCATTTGTGTAGGCCTAATTAGATATTTTTTATATTAAGGGAGTCAAGCACAAATATTAATTATATAAGTAATGGAGATCAAACATAATTCGCAGGTAAATAAAATCGCATCTAGCTATACAAAAAGCATATCTTCATGTCAGTGTTGACAATAGTACCGATATGACATTATAAATACGCAATCTGTCAGCTTCAAGGGTAGTTGCTACAGTTAGATTTCAGCAGTACGTAGGTATTTATAACAAAGTCTGATGAAATTGGTGTTATAATTAAAAAGTTACTCTGCCAGGTAAGAGTATTTCTGAAGTTGTACAAGTGTATCATAATAAATGTCACAGGGTGCTAATTATTTAATGATAGGCCTACTATTGTGTGATAAACCAGTACAACTTGATTATCACCTGAGTTATTAGAAAAGTCAGAAATTTTGTTTTATAATTAACACTGACATTATTAAAATAGAAATAAAACTGATACAAATTTTATAAATTAAAGATGATGTTATCTTTAAATTAAAGATAACTGCACTTAGACGTAGCTTATATTAAATTTATATGAATAGAAATTTTATTACCAGAGACAAAGGATAATGAAAGCGGGGAAGATAAGTCTTAATCGTGAAGGACAACATATTTAAACTGTTTTCTGTATTAAAATTTGTCAGTAATATGAGAAATAAAACCACATGCAATATCTGTAATACTATTAATTCAGTATTTAGCAAAGGGGAGAACGTAACCAAATATGATTGTAGAAATTTCTTGTTCCTTAAACAGTGTGTAAATAAATGCGTCTCGCTTCAGTGTATCTTAAATCATATGTTACAACTCAACTCAACTATTTTAATTGTCTTTTCTGTTTTTCTTAATAAAATAAATTTTACTAACGTCATTTTAAATGATGTCACCACAATCACCATCGTGGCCATCAAATTTTTCAGCAATAAAAATTTTAAATATGTTTGTGTTAAAATAATTGGTTATTACACAGTGAGTAATTTATTATAACATATTTAGTATTTTATAATTTCTCGATCAACTACAAACCTTATTACAATTTTGTCAGACCAGCACAGTTACAAACACGTTCCACGCTACTACCAGTCTACAAGTAATGCGTGTTTTAGACGTAAAACTAATAAATATTTTTAAAACTAGGTGACGTACGATATGGGTACACATAAACAGAACTACATCTGTAGTGTTTGTCATGTGCACTGCACCTGCCGTAATGTGATTCCATAATTTCATATTTCTGCACACCTCTATACTTGAAATGTGCACAACAGCAGTCGCGCTGGAAAATAATTTTTACTCAGAAAGAATCACTATCTGTTTTATTTCTTTTCTTCACCTTATCAACAAGTCTGATTCAACGAATACAGTTATATTTATACTCGTCAAATTTTAGGATAAAACTTTATTGATAGGGTTGAAAAGTATAAACGTTAGTCGCATTACTTGTCACACCGTTTTCAACAATTTTAATTAGTAGCGTATTCTGTTATAAAACAATTAATCCTCCGCTCAACAGTCCGTTAAAGACCAAGGCGTACCGCGCGGCTTTTTGTGTTAGTGTGACGGTGTATGGCTAGTACTACGCGCCACCAACCGCTAGTTGCGGTATTCACAGCCAGGAAGCGGCGCTGTAATCTCAGCGCCTACTCAGTTTGCCTCACGACGCTGAGTGCACACCGTACGGAACCTCCGCCGGGAATTGAACCCGGGACCACGAGCGCATCAATCGCCCGCGTTAGCCACTAGACCACCTGGAGGCTCATAAAACAATTAATGTACTCACTAAATCAGACTCAAAAAACGATTTGTCATTATTATCTAAAACCTATACTAATTAGAATTCAATCAAATACGCACGTTCGTCATATTTAATTTAATACTGTTCAATGTGTAAACACATAACAATATATTATCATCCTTCGTATTGTTTAAATTAGCAGCCATCCTTACTATTTCTTTTGTGAATTTGCTAACTGCTATAATTTTTTATTGTTCGACTAAGCTTTTCGTCATTACTGACATCTTCAGGTCTTAAACAACGTCTATCAACTGTACGTTGTAGGCTTTTATACTTTAGGCCCCTCCCCTTATGTCATCGCCCCTCCTATTGGTTCTATTGCAGTTTATGGTATTGTGGCCTGGGGTGGTCTTTATGATGCATCCTTCAGACTACTGATTAGACTTCAAAATAGATTATTAAAAATAATTGGAGTGGAAGAACAAGATCAGGACAGACCACTCGATCTCAAACAAGTTTTTGTTCTTAAAGCCATAATGTATCAATATGATAAACTTGAGGACGAAATTACCCGAAATTCAAATAACACATGATACAAAAGTATCCCACTGCCTAAACACACATTGACAATTGGCCAAAGGAGTTATGTTTATTATGCAATAAAGTACTTCAACGAACTACCTATATATCTTAAAGGTTTGGGCGTTAGTAATAAATTGTTAAAAAAGAAGTTAAAAATAAAATCAGAAATTTTGTTATAGACTGAACAATGAATTAAATGGTATCTGTACAAATTTAATAATTATTGTGATTAACATAATTGCCGTATCTAGTTCATGTTGTGTATATGAATCTCATATAAATTTAATTCTTTACTATTTGAACTATATTAGTATAAACTAGTGAGGTATCTCTCACATTTTGTTAATATTTACAACTGTTGTATTTTTGAATTTTATTTTTAAATATTTATGTGGGACCAACCTATGTACGGGTATTTTATGCCCCCTATAGGTCCTTCGTATGTAACTATTTTGTATATGAAGGAAAAATTGGAAATAAATAAATAAATATATATTGTTTTGTTTCCTGCGACTGTATTTATTACGTTCTTTTCAATTCGTTCCACAGCATCGGATTAACTCTGTAAAGTGTCTGTTCATGACGTTCATATTGACACCATTATGATAGTTTCTTAAGTACTTTAAAGAACCTAATGTTAAGATGAATTTCTGCTTCTCAATGGTTAGGATTACGTTTTACTGTTATGTTTTCAATGTAAAATCAACTGATAATGAGTATTGTAAGAGAAACGTACAAAGACTAACATACATTCCTTTAGAGCAGGGATAAGGCTATCCGTAAGCAATGTACAATGTCACTCGGCGTGCCAACGGAACCATCTCACAAACAATTAAAGGCAGTAAAAATATGTATATATTTTGAAAGAAAACAGAATTTACAGGAATTACTCCACTAAATACAGAAACAAAATATGTTTATCTTTTATTATTCTTATTTTCTAAGACCTACCTAAATTAGAATTCAATTAAAAAAATACTCCTGTTCTGGAATGTTTTATTCACGATGTTAATGTTTATTTGAACTTGAATACATGCATCAACATATATGTGAGTAAATGGTATAACTAATGTTATGTACATTATGTTATGTTATGTATGTATTTTATTTACAATGTGAATTCATTATGCCTACTGAAATTTGGGTCAAAGTTTCGAAAAATTAATCTAAATTTGTGCTCAGCTTCCATATCAATGGGATCCTTTTCCTTGCTTCTCTCTGGTAAATCGTCCACTGTTGGATGCGTACATGGTCACTTTCAACTTCACACGACTTGTGAGAGATATGTGGGTACTATATGGTTACTATACATGTTTCTAACTCCCTCTAATTACAAATAATATAATTACGACTCACTCTACTCTTTAGGTTTTAAAATTTTACACTTTGAAGAACATATTTATATTGATTTTTTATTACATATTTTTAAATTGTTCAGTGTGTGACGCTTGGTACGTGCGAACCGCTACTTTAGAGGGGAAGTTGAGAAATACTTGTACGGCACGATATACATGGATATGTCGATAGTGCAATTCAGCGTCAGTAGCCTAAACAAAATACTCAAGTGAGACTAGTCGACAGTGAAATCAGAAAATAATAGAGCAAAAATTTAATCCCGAGTGTAAGTTGCAGAGCTATCAGAAGACTCAAGGAAGAACTTCATCGTATGTATTAGATGTTTGTAAGTAAGAAGGAACCAGAGTACAAAACATGCTACACCACACACACATATACCTTACTCTCAGAAATGTTGTACTTCGAAAACTGCAATTATCATTTCCTGTATTAATCTGTTTTTCTTGTGTGGAATTTAACCTTACTGCTTTTGTGCGTGTTTCCAGCTGTTACGAACATTATGAGATATTTTACAATTGTTTTGCCTGTAGCTGCAGTACTTCAACTTGGATGGTGAACACTTCACCGAAGGTCTACCACTACCACATATGTTACCGAAACGTCTGGCTGACCATCGCCTTATACTTGAAAAATCGAAACAAAAGATTAGATTTCCCCACTGTACTAATAATTGTTTGCACTTAATAGTTTTTGAACAGCTTCCATACAATTTTGAAATGTTACATATTTTTCATAGTTGTGTGTATAATATAGTTAGAACAACAAAACAGTTTTCATATTTCAGCTGATGCAAATAGAAATACGTTATGATTATTTCTGTCTTTACATACAATAAGGTATTTTGAATGCGTCAGTTTGATTAATTATTATCTACAGTAAATTCAAACTTAATTAAAATGAGAAGTAGATTAATTTGTTTTAGCCTTTAGAAATTTCACAGAGACAAACAAATCGTTCCGCGCTTAGAAAACTAGGACATCTGTCGCGGATGTATTCACAGAATGAAAAGTTGCAGTTTGTAACGTAGTAAAATTACAAACTAAAGGCGACTGACGAGAAATTAATGACCGAGACAGAGCTTGCACGATTCATTGTAATGTTTGCAAACTAATCTGCGAAAATAAACAGACAGTGCAGTCTTGTATATTTATATAATTTATCATCTGTAATTTCCATTAGGAATAATATAGAATTAATGTTCGCAGCATATAAACATTTTCTACAATGAGCCGTATAATCATGCTGTGGCACTAATCATACGAATAA
Source organism: Magicicada septendecula (assembly GCA_034769895.1). NCBI lineage: Eukaryota > Metazoa > Arthropoda > Insecta > Hemiptera > Cicadidae > Magicicada > Magicicada septendecula. The sequence goes on from CM068369.1 coordinate 231,683,221, forward strand.
GTTTCTATTGTAATCGCCTACACAATTCGGCCAGTATCGTACTTATATCGCCACATTTATCCCTACTGGCAGTAGTACCTTTACTAGCATTATCACAAAGGAAACATCATATTCAGTATACAATATTATAACCATCAAAATCATGTTGTGTTAACGTCAAACGTCATCGCTGGTAACATTGTTGCCCTTTTGAACATGACTTCAAACTTTTTTATATGCTTTATGGCAATGCCAGTAATTAGCTTCATATGCATTTATAAGTTAGTTCATCAGATACAATTTCTGTATTTGAATGTCATACTATAAAGCTCATAATAAAAGGTTTTTAAACGCAGTTGGCCGTACATATGGCAATCCTTATAGAAGCAAAAAAACGTAAAAAGGATTCTTAGAAAAGGATTTATTTAAAACTCTGTTTGTGAAATATTACCTGCATGATGTGACCGATTATACCCTTCTTCTGACTGACAAATAAATTTGCAATAAATTTCACCGAATACTCTACAACATGTAGATACAATATTTACAATATTCTAAACCGCCTAGTAAAAGGAAACAATAATACTGTGCAAAGTTACAGTATACGATTACTGTTCTGATGCAAATATTAATTAACTCTCTATTAATTTTTGTTAAAATGAGAAGAATGGTTGATTTGGATATCATACAAATAGATATCACATTACGTTGATTTATTATTGAGTACCACATTTAAAATATTTAAATTCGAAGAGACGACTTTACCTTGCGATAGTTAAATATAAGAAACTATTCATCAGGCGTACTTTCAACGATTTGATATTTTGAAAGAATTAAAATGTAATGCTTATAACAAGGAGTGGTAGAAATCGCGTTTGCTTCTTAAGATGGTGATTAGCTAATTTGCTTTTAAGATAACATTAATTAATTACTAATTTATTACACTAAACCTGAGTTTATTACCAAATATATTTTTGAAAGAGCGGGTTGTCTGCTGGCTCGAATTTGGAGGTAGCAGAACATGCTATTTGTTGGGGGGAAGAGTAGATCTAATTGAAAAATGGATCTAATACAACAGATTTTACTAATGGAAAAACTTAGAACTTAGAATGGAAAAAAGTTTTATCAGCAGCAAACTTCGAAAGTGGGAGAAACTAAAGGCTGAGATGAATAGTGACTCTTGGGGGCTGGGTGACAAGGTCGTCATGTACAATTTTGTGGCAAAGTCTCTCAACCCACGTACAGGTGGTATCATCATGGATGCACCCTTTCGGACCAACGCAGTAAAAGCCCATGAGCTGCGTCCCGTTGCAGCAGATGAAGTGCCGCTATTTAGTAATGAAGAACAAAAGGAGTGGCAAATCCGTTACCATTACAAGTGTTGACAATCAGGAAAAAATACACTTTCAAGAAAATGAGTAATACAGCTTTCGGCTGTAACGCGTTTTTTAAATCAAACCTTGAATGTAGTTAGTATATATTTACTGTATTTCCAAGAAAAGTAACTAGTGTCTATAGACTTTGAAGTGACAATTAGAAAAATTTTAATCAGTCTATTAGTTTTACAAACAAACGTAAGAAAACCGAGGTGAAAGGAACAAACCAAATTTTTTAAAACCATGTTTCTGTCTCATGTGGTCGCATTTGTCTGTAGTACACGGTGTGTCTAGCAAACGGAGTTAAGGTAAACACACACACAGTCTCAACAGTTATGCTCGACTTTACCTGTATACATTTTTGAAATGTAAAAAACAGCGAGAACAAATGGTTACCAAGATAAAAACCCTTAGAAAATAAGGTACGCAAACCACACAATCGTCGATTCAGAATTACTTTGTGCGTTAAAGTTTCTGGCAGTTATCACTCCCAGTATTTTTTTTTTATTTTATCAAACAACATTTACCGTTGTGCGCGTTGTTGCTTTAAACGGTATTTCGCTGCATACATTTTCACGTAAATTATACTGAGCGTTGTTCTTATTAAATCAAAACATAACATTTTCAATGAAACCCATGTAGAAAAGATTGACACGTGAGTAGCAAACTTTGAAATGAAAACTCAGTTATACACCGCAATCTCAATAAAGAATGTGTTTGAGAGAGTAACGACATCTTTTCTATTCCTGGACACGCTACAAAGTAATTTTTAGTGTGTAGAATGGTGATGAGCCATATAGACGAATAATTTCAACTTTAAGAAAACAATAGGCCTATATTATTAATCCTAAGCGTGGATTGAAATGACGCTAATGTAATTCATAATTCAAGCCATGTTGTATCAAATGTTTCCTAAATCGGAAGGTAGACATTTTTAGCACGTGATATAATTTCAGAAGACGTTTTGAAAGAAAAATTGCAGACTTTTATTTTCCAGTTAGTTTGCAACATTGACTTTTTTGAAATGCGACGTAACACCATTTGATTACACATCATCAGTCGTGCAGTTTTGATTGAGTCGTCGATAAGAAGGTCGTGAAGTGATGGTTTAAACTCATCTATTTTGTCAGACACTGTACTACAGTATTTAAGAGATTGTCTTAAGAGATCGCCCAACTGTGAGAGATTGTCCACAATTATTGTAAGGTGTCTAGTTAATAGCCTAGGACGGGGGCTGGAGAAGAGGGGAGCGACAGGAACGTAGAATAGAGGACGGCGCATTTGAGATCGTCAAACGACGGACCCGGCTTAATTAGTAGTGTCGTGAGTCTTCAACACCAGGGAAATAAAAACGCTTTTATTTTACTCGTATTTTATAAAAAAAACTGTTACCAACATTTCATAAAGTTTAAAGGCACAATACAAGTTTGTACTAATTATAACGTCAACATTATTAAAAATGTCTTATTATAGTATCTTATTCACTGCGTCTAGTAGAACCATAGCAGCTACATTTTTCATTTTCTTACATGTTTAAAACAGTATTTACTTTGAAAGGCCATTCTATTTTAATTTCAATCAAATTAATTACAGTATGAATCTTTGAAATCAATAATTAATAACTGGTTAAATAAATACTTAAGTTCAAATCAAAAGAGATAATTTTAAAGCGTAGTAGTACTCAAATTATTTTAAGTTTATGAAAGAATAATGAACAAATTTGTTTGTATATACAGTTAGGCAGTATCAATAAACGTCACTGGCCCTAAGAACGTTTGGAACTTAATACAGATCCCCAACCTGTAGTGTTGCAATTTATTATTTGATGTGCAAAATTCAGTGAACTAGTATTTCCCTAAATCTAGGCTCATTATCTTCTTTTGAAAGATTATTTATATTACACACGCCACAATCGTGAGTTTGTGGGTGACGACTCCGTCCTTCAGTGAAGGATTTATTCATACTATTAGAGGTTTATTTATATAAAAACGGATAAATGTAAGAAAACAACGAGTTACGTTGTTGGTGACGTATTCTTCGTTTAAAAAAATATAAAAGACGCTATTCTGTTGACTGATTCGTGAATGCGATATTAACTACATTGACCATGTAACATATGCGTATAGTCAAGGAAAAGTGTCTTTTGATATGGACACGCATGCGCTGTACGAAATTTATTTAGTACTATCATAAAGAAATAAATTAGACAGTAACTCCTAATAAAGTAAAAGTTTATTAGTAAGTTTATCGTAAAATGCTAGAGCTAAAGTACTTGGACGATAAAAGATTTGGTGCTTTGTTTTTTCTACTTGCTCTTAAACACTCCTCTTCCGCTCCTAGAGCCAGTAGTGCCTCCCTGATCCCTCTAGCGCCGACAGGTTGATGGTAACATTCCCTTTGTATAACAATGTGCTAGGTGCTAAACTGTTCAAAGTTATGGGACTAAAATAAGGAAAAGTGTGAGAGAAAAAAAGGGGATAATAACATAAATACAGTTGATACAAAAGACAAAAGAAGAAAGAGTGAATAATAATTTTTAAAATAGTGCATAGAAAGTGTATTTCTAGAAATTTATTTTTTTATTTTTAATTACAGTTATAATGTCAGCATACTAACAATTAATTTAAACGGAATAGGCATGAAACCAATGCACATGGTGTATTGTTAAGTATAACAAATTGATGAGGAAATGGAAAAAAATCATAATATTTAAAGCTTTGCAGAGATTATAGAGTTTAATGATCAATGCAGGTCACACAGTCTTTACTGTAGTCATAAAATGTTCAAAGAAGACAGTTCAATTTCCGTAACTGACGGAGGAGAGTAAGTAGTACTTTCCCGTGTGGGGGTCAACCGTTACGTCTGTCTTAAGCTGGCATGGATCCAAGACAAATTGAAGTTTCTAGGACGCATCGAATTGGTGGCATAAACGATCACGTAGTATGTTCAATAACAAGTTTACGTAATATCATTAAACAGACCTACACTATGAATTTAAAAAAATGTGATACAAAAGAATATTCGCTTCATCTCTATACAGTGAGGTTTAGACAGACTTTAGACACGATAAAATAGTTTGTCACGACAAAATTTTGATTTTAATGTTGCCTCATAAAAATAGTTAAAAAATATTGTGAATTGTAAATAAAAAAACGGGCTTGTTTGTGTCTCCTACGGTTGAGGCAAATGTATCCAGGATTTCATTGAGTTGTTTCTCATACTATTAACTATTTCACGTGATAAACTCTCACAGCTGTTACTGGCAGTGGTAGCTTCAAATTACCGTACAAGTTTAAAAGAAAATGAATAATTGTTTTAGTATTACTTTTAAAAGTAATAAAATGCCATAAAATTACTTTTTAAATGTAGACTGATGCCACAAAATGATTGAAATTTTAGTGTTTCGTTTTGATTAACTGAGCCACATTCCTCTCTGTACTTATTTTACTTATTTTTAAAAATTTTTCTTGTTTTGCTATGCTTAATAAACGCTCGTCTCTTCCACATTTTGGTACTCTCCAATTTCAGATAACGCACTTAAATATTTGTATGTATTTCAGCTTGTAAATATTACGCTATACTCGCAAACGTAAGGAATAGATGATTCTAAAATAAGAAGCAATTATTATGTTTAGCTATGTTAAGACTAGTTCTTGTAAAACGGACAGTTAACAGAAAAATAAACTTTATCAATGAATGTAGAAATTCAAGTATTTCCTGTCAATAGCGACAAAAGATGGAAAATTTGTCTGTGAGGGCAAAGCAGGAAGTTGAATTTATTGGAAAGAAAAACGTTCTTAAAAGCACAAGGAGGAAAATACTTAATGAAGTGACTATTATTTCTGATAGTACAAAGAAAATTAAATAAAATTGGACCATGGATTCTTATAGTTGCATGGCATTGGGGAAAAAATTTAATAGTTTTTGTAATGACGTTTTTTAGACAAATTTATTTTGGTGGTAAAAAAACGTATTTTGAGAGACAGAAAGAATTTTCCTGTCTTTTAAAGAGACTAAAAAACCGCTTTAAAACTAGGCCTACTATGACTATGACATTGTAGACACCTTACTTTGTCTCTTTGCAAAATCATGTTTTACCCTTTTAGATTTATGAATGTCTTGTACCAGACACTAGAAGATAAACATTTTAGTGAAACAAACATTTACAAATCAGCAAGTTATTTTCTATTTACTTTAAAACAAAAATTTACACCTCTATTGAAGAAAACTTGTATGGAAATAAAAACCTAACCACAAGTCCGTTATATTTTGAGCAGAAATTTCTTTCTCACATTCACTGTCAGCGCTATGTTTGGTTTATCAAAACAAACAGTCGCTGTTGTTTGTTTTGTTGCTTCGAACGTATTTCTCCGTACAAATATTTGCGTAAATCGTACTGCACATTTTCTGTAATAAAAATAAATGTAAATTATTTTTCACCAAATATTTGTGTAAGTTATGAAGTGTCTGACAAATGTTTTACAACGTCTTCTGTGACCCTATATACTTGACATTTATTAGGTCTGATTTTGCTTATTTAACGTTTTAGTTTAGATTTATTTTTTACTTTATTGCTTGTTTCATTGTAAATGATTAAATTAACATTTTTTAGTTCAACCAGAATAAACGATAATCCAAACGTATTAACTGAAAGTAAAGAAAAATTTTACATTGTCAGATTTCAGCTTAAATTCAAGCCGGACACTATGACATTTTAAACCTTCAATTAATAGTCTATAAAAATGTATTTTCAATATTCTGCAAAATTCTATTTTTAAACATTAACATTTCTTCAGCCGTTAAAATTCTTTAAATCGATTGAAGATTCTTTAACATTTCACTAATTTTAGAAACTATCAAGTTTTGTTAATAGACCTAGTTGTTGACGTTACATTGATTAGTAAACGGCAACCTTCATACAAATCATATTCAAATAAATCATCTATTTTAGGTGGAATGCTTGGAAGCGGTAATGGTAATTTACGAAAGAGATTACATTGAGTAAAATATTGTCAAATTTTATCACACTGTTGAGAGCCTTAGATTGTCTCTTTTCTCTCCTGTAATTTGGTGGGAGAAAGACTTTTCAATTTGGAGGTTTCACGACATTTTCTTCTTACCCCTTACCCTTTTGTAAGATAGGTCAGACACCTAACATCTAGGAAACCCTATTCAGGAGTATTTGTCAAGAGACTCTCTCTACTAGCACATGCAGATGTTTTTGGATTAAAGAGTTATAGGAAAAACAATAACATTTTCTTCTTAAAAAAGATCTCTAAAGGAAGAGAGTTTGGTAATTTTAATGAGAGAGGGTCGAGTTGTATTAAATCTTTATTGCTTCCCTATGAGAGAGTTCCATGAAAAAGATGTTCTGAAAGTAGAGTATATCAAGAAATAGAGAATGCCTGTGAAGTACGTATTTAGCAATAAATACAAATGTTGAAGTCTTTATCTTTGTAGAGATATTTTTTTTAAATTAATTAATGTACTAACAATTACTAATTTCCTCATGCAATAATAGATTCTTCTATTTTGTTACAGACGTTAACCCCATTCATGGCATAATAACTCAACAGCGATTGTAAATAATTATTGGTAAACACATCAACAAAAAATACGTAAACCTATCTAAGTCTTGATTGATTCTTCTGTGATCTTCTTATCACTAGAACTAATTAAAATAGAGAAGAATAATATAAAAATACACATATTTAATCACATTTTTTAAATATCTCTAACTGGTGTTACTGCAATGGCGTGCTTACGTTTACGATCTTTTGTTAAATAGATGTAACCTATATATAATAAAGTAAAATAAACAAAAAGAACTCATATGAAATACACATAATCATACCGCATACATTTGTTTATGTTTGCCTATTAAATGCCCACTTTAGAACGAGTTACAAATAAACATTTGTAATGGACACAGTTCTCTCCCATCGCAATGCTTTAGCAATAATTGAACATGCTTTAATGTCGAAGTAGCATACAGTAGCATTTCAAATTAGTTCGATAGGAAGTTTATTAAAACACCATTGTTCAATAATTTATTCCAAATTCCATTGAAACATATATTGAAAATAATTCTTAATTTTTTAGGTAGCATAAAAGGTAGTCCGTCATCTTTACTGCATCTTTACTGTAAGTTTGTGATTTACGTAGTCCCCGAGTGTGAATGTTATTACAATTTTCTGTTCACAGAGCAAGTAACTAAAGTTTTATAAACATTTGCTGCTGTGTGTACAAGTAAATTTACTATTTAGTTGCAGTGACTAAGGTATTTGAATGTAAGACATTTCAAGTGTAAAGAACAATATAAATGACAATTTTTGCCATTTATTGAATGTTTTAATTTTTACGTTAATTAATTGGTGTGCATAGGTGCACGCATTATTTAGATATTTCTTTATCAGTTTTACACGCTGAAAAAATTTCTTGATGAAAATGTGGATGGTTACAATAAAAGTTATACGGTGGCACGGAGCCGTTAGTGTTTGGGCGTGGTACAGTCGTAGATTGCAAAACCGATGAGTTATCAGGTAACTGTGCAAGTTTAGACGACTATAAATAGATTTAAAGACTAGAAAGTTTTACAGACTATTCTAGAAATTTTTTTAGCCAGAAAGGATTATAGTCTGGTAACGCTAGAAAACAAAAACCTAGTGTATTAGATTTACTGACTCATTATTACGTAGCAATACGTAATACCAGTATCTACGAGCGTGATTTCTCTTATAAAAGAATAAATGGAATAGTAACAGTTGCTGCTCTGATATTTAATGACTTATCCGTTAGTAAAGATTGTTATGTACGATATCCACATAAATATGTTTTTTCCGACATGTGAAATTTAAAATGATTGTACTTTTTATTTTAATAAGCAAGGTATTACAGTTATCAAATTGTGTTTCTGTGTAGTATTGTATGTTTACAACTATAGGCCTACTTTGTTATTAGTTACGAAAGTTACCTTTACTTGTGGTATTCGTTAAGAATAAATACATAGCCATGTATGTAAAATAAACAAAATGTATTAAAAAAATTGAAGTCAACGGAGAGAGAAGAATGGTGTTACAACTGAAACAGACCGTCGGATGTCCGCACATAAAATATTTCCGTTGTGTTTATCGTTTGTCAGCCATCGTCTTAATTACATTGATAAAAATTGTTTTATATTATCGTTTAGCCTTTAAGTACTGCACACTTTCCATTTTAAGGTATAAAAATGCGCATTTCAAACAAAAAATGTAGGGTATATAGTGAAATATGTTCAGTTAAAAATGAGGTTCACTTAAACGATATGTGAAGAAATAATAAGTACAGTACATAAAACACGTATGGAATGTGTATACTTTCCTCTACAAATAGGTTTTTAGTGATTATTTAAATTTGTTAGTAAATATGATTTAAAACATTACTAGTGGATATCTGTTGTGTCCATACTCTGTTGCGACGAACACTCTACGATATTATATTGTTGCTTTCCATTGAATTTGGCTACGGTGAGGAATTTGTAACTCTATACTATCTTACTATCTTAAAGTTAATAATCGTAATTTGTGACACGTTGCTTAGCTCATGCTGATCATTTATTTATTAATACAGCAAGAAGTGGAGCCGGAAGAGCGCACGTTCTTACTCAGATAAACAATGTGACGTAATATTTTGAAATACGTTTATCTATTGTAAAAGTAAAAATTAATTTTTCTTTCATGTACAATAATGTCCTACAGGATTAATCATCATGACAAGCGTTTGATAGACGAAAGATAAAACAATCTTAATTAAGACTGTTGTTTCAGTTAACGTAGGGGATTAACGAAATATTTGCAGCACAAGCTTTAGCTAAGTATTTACTTAGGAGCCAGATGTTTAAAATGAAATGAAACAGTATTTGTTTTTTATATTAAACTTTCAAGGCACAACTGGGTTTATTCAGTTTTGTCTTCTTGAATTTTACATAAAAGTTTTAAAGAAACATTCTGTTACTGAATTTGTTTGTAAATTTCTTTGCGTAAAAATACCTTCTTTAAAACGTAAGCTACTTCTATTCAGAATAATGTATTGATCGTTTCCTGCTGATTCAAACGTACTTTCTGCAATACAGTCCACGTTTGTCTTGTTAAAATGATGTAAAAAATGTGACCAAAACATAGCATTTTGACTAAGTTTCTTGACTAACCTCACAATTTTATTTCGCGCTCTGCCATTTTATTCTGCTATTTATGCTGTTTATGATTATATTTATTTCAGCATTTGTATCCTAATGCAAAAGGGTGCAAGAAGGTCCTAATAAGTTGTATTTGGTCCAGAAGTAAGTTTTATAATCCTCTAATCCCTATTCTATAAAAATATGTCTGAGACCGATATGCCAACGTTTTGTTAGCTGCGTCCCTTTGTAGCAGATGAAGTACTGCTGCTTAGTGTGGAAGAACTGAAGAAGACCGCAGGTATGATGAGTAGTGGCAAATCCACAGGACCAGATAGCGTTTCTTCAGAAGCGCTAAAGATGGTTGTTCGTAACAGCCCCCGGATACTACTTAATATGTATAGCAGCTGTTTAAAGGTTTAAGGGAAAGAATCTTCCCTGAACGGTGGAAAGTACATATGGTGATAACCAGAAAAGTTAAGGGTGACCCGGACACAATATCAGCATTTAGGCCTTTGTCCATCCTGGCTACAGCTGGAAAGTGGCTAGAGAGGTTGCTGAAGCCACGTTTGTTAGCTGTGATCCAAATCGCAGGAGAACTGTTCTACAGACAAAACGGGTTCCGTTAAGGCCGATAAACTGTTGGGGCAGTGGAAGAAATAGCCAGAACCTCCCATGCTGCTCAACGAGGAAATCACTATTCAAGAAATCACAATTACGATTATTCCACTATTAATCGTAGGGTAGACAAAAGAAAATGCTTCAGAGATTTTGTGGGCGTTTATCAGTTTCCGTCAGCAGAGATAACCTTGTGTGTGTGTGTGTGTGCGAGCGCGCGTGTATAATGCCTTAGAAATCTAAAGAGAGTACTCTACGTACAGCAATAGAGGAATACTCTTCATCCTACTCCACTGTATTATATATTTAAAAGATGTTTTGTTTATTTCAACGGGGCTTGTGTAAAAATGTAAAAATAATATACGCGTTACTGCTACTAATTGTAAATATAAATCTTCATACCATGACGACAAATAAAATAACAAACAACTAGAAAGGTGGAGAGGTTCTTGGTTAGGTAGTAAATCAAATAAAATATTCATATATAGCTTATTTTGAGCTATTGAAACTTACACACGTTGTAGAACATTCCCGAAGCTCTCCCTATTGAAAGATGCCGCGTGTCATCGAGATGTTGTGATGGTTGCTAACGACATTAACATAGGCGACACTCACAGGTAGCGAGTTGTTTATAGCGATATATTTTGCCAGTTATAATTATTGTAAAGGTATATTATTGTTTATTTATTATTACTGCGATTTATTGCATTTTATAACTTTTGCAATTGCCGTTGTTACTGATAATAGCTTACTGTATTTGTGTAGAAGAAGTTAGTGTTATGTTACATGTCATCTGGATAATATGGTTAATAAACTTGTGTAACCTACCCAAACTTGTGTAATCCTATGCTATGACATAACCAAACTACAATGCCTGTCCCTGAACAAATAATGTAGTCTCACCTAAAACCAAATTGACCTTACCGGTATGCAGTCATGAACTACGGAATAATGTGTCCCAACCTAATCTAACGTAACCAAACATTAAACTAACCTAAGTGCTAGTCAATTCTGATCTAGGGGTGGTATATATCTGAGGGTATCTAATTTATTCTTTCACACTATATATTGTTTTTGTATTCATTATTGAATTAGGCACATTGACATCTATCTTTATTTGTTTGTAACGTAGTGAACTATAATACCGTGAGTAGAAATTTTAGAATTTAAATTATTACAAAATTGCTGAAGCAATAAAATACATACTTAATTTAAACACCGTGAATCATAATTTACAAAGACAATATGAAGACTAAATGAAGTTTGTATAAATAACATAAAACTACATATCTCAGTATTAAAAAAATCTATGTTCTAACTGGTAATATAGAAATACTACTGTATATTTTGTATGGTACTAAGGTAAGCGAATTCCGTAAGTATCTAAAATGTTTACAAAACTTCTTGAACCAAGTACCTCCGCTGTACGATAAATGATTTGAGATTTATTATTAAACAACATTTGATAATGAAATGGTTTGTTATGTTTTATGCCTTCCGACAGAGATATGTTTGGAACCGTGAAAACTCTTTTAATATTATAAATATTTGGTAAAATAGCTTAAAATTTTTTAGTAATTTTTTGATTTAGGTATAAATAATATAAATAAAATAAGAGAAATAATCACCACCAGCCATAAAGTTTATGCAGATTTATATTTGCAATTAGTAGCAGTAACGAGTATAATATTTTTTAATTTTTACACAAGCCCCGTTGAAATAAACAAAACATCTTTTAAATATATAATACAGTGGAGTAGGATGAAGAGTATTCCTCTGTTGATGTACTTAGAGTTCTCTCTTTAGATTTCTAAGGCATTATACACGCGCGCGCGCGCGCGCACACACACACACACACACACACAAGATTATCTCTGCTGACGGAAACTGATAAACGCCCACAAAATCTCTGAAGCCTTTTCTTTTGCCTATCCTACGATTAATAGTGGAATAACCTTCTTGAATAGTGATTTCCTCGTTGGGCAGCATGGGAGGTTCTGGCTATTTCTTCCACTGCCCCAACAGATTATCGGCCTTAACGGAACCCGTTTTATCTGTAGAACAGTTCTCCTGCGATTTGGATCGCAGCTAACAAACGTGGCTTCAGCAACCTCTCTAGCCACTTTCCAGCTGTATCCAGGATGGACAAAGGCCTAAATACTGATATTGTGCCCGAGTCACCCTTAACTTTTCTGGTTATCACCATATGCACTTTCCACCGTTCAGGGAAGATTCTTTCCCTTAAACCTTCAAAACCTTTAAGCAGCTGCTATACATATTAAGGAGTACCGGGGGCTGCTACGAACAACCATCTTTAGCGCTTCTGAAGAAACACTGTCCGGTCCTGTGGATTTGCCACTCCTCATCAAACCTGCGGTCTTCTTCAGTTCTTCCACAATAAGTAGCAGCCCTTCATCTGCTGCAAAGGGACGCAGCTCAAAAAACTTTACTTGGTAGGTTGAAAAAAAGGCATCCACAATGAGACCCATACGTGGCCGACCATGATGGGACTGAGGGACTGCGCATTACGACCCTGTAATCCAGTCCTCCGTGATTGCTGTTCAACTCAGCCTTTAGTTCTTCTCACTGCTGCCCTGTGTTATGCTACGTCTTGTACTGCTCTATCGCTATTCTGTTTTCTCCTTCTGTTAACAGTGCTGTGTGTGCACTCCTCTTCAGAGCAGCGATCCCCTCAGTCACCATTAGGCCGTCTTTCTTCTGGCAGATAACATTCTTTGCCGAGGCACTGAATCATGCCACGCTTAGAGTATCAATTCCATTGTGTCATATACTACAGACTCCGCCCGCAGAACTGGATCTTTCTCCCTCCCCTCTCTATTTCTGATATAAGGGCTTCTACGATATTAATTGATGACTCGTTGGGCACTTGGTGAAACATATTGATACAAAGGTTTTGTAAAATGTTTTACAAAATATTCTATATATGTTTTTATATATCTTACAAAACCTTTGTAAGGGCTTCTACGTTTAGTTTGAAAACATTCCACTAAAGTCTTTTTCGAGCCTTTACTCCACCTCGCCTTTTTTTCTAATTGGAGATTAAAGATTGAAGATAGTATATATTCTTCACTAGTATATTCTTCACACTGACTTTCCAACCAACAATTCTTGATGCTAGAGGTTATGACGCATGCGTAACGTCCAAAATGGTACCTGCATAACCAGGTCTTCTAAATGTCGAAACATTTCCGGCGCTTAACCTTGAATGCTGTTAGTCTTGTGGTCAATACTTTTATAGAATCATATGTTGGAAAAGAATGGAAAACACTTTGGAGATACACTGTAGCAAAACGTTGGAAACGTGGTATAAAAACACTGCCATATGAGACATTAAGAATGCTTTTAATTCAGCACGATGGGATTGTATCCTGAAAGCTTTCGATAGTATAAGATTAATTGCATGTTAGAAAGACAACTGAAAACTATTTGAGCGAAAGAAGGCTTTGCTACCCAGGAAGTGTTACCGGAGAACTGGTGACCGTACACACAGCCTTTGCAAGGATCGGTTGTACTATGTGTAAACATCGTATATGATGGACATCTAAAGCTAGCCTTACTGGAGAATGTAAAGTTTGTTGTATTTACATATGATATTAGTCATTTGTATGAAATACTTACAGCAGGTCAGCAATGCGTTCAATAGGACGCAGAAACTGTATAGTATACATCAGTGGTTGAATATAGCGGGTTTCAGCCTAACTCGTTGGTGCACATAAGATAACTTATAAGATAATGTTTTAACCGTACATCCGCTGCTAACAGTACTACAATAGGTGTAGTATAAACTACATATATATTATAAAATGGTAAAACTTCCTAAACATTTATTAAATTGATTTTATTGACATCCAAGTGTTTTCAGAATATTTAAGACTAATAGCTTTTTAAAAATTCAATTTGCATGTTTGAATTTAATTAGGAAAGTGTAAAAATTAGGTTAGTTAATGAAATTTTTAATTAAATGAGAAACTCGTGGACATGAGTTATCTAAACGCTATAGAGTTTTAATACTTAAAACAGTAATACTATTTAAAACACACACACACATATGGAACTGAAATTTAAAATTCTCTTCAGAACTTTAAGTTATAGAGACAAAACGTATGATAGGTCCTTGGATGGAATTGTCTTGCTATGTGGACATAATCCAATAATCATGATTTAAGTCAAAATGAAAGTTACTGCTGTATGATCCACTTTGGTACGATCAAGTTATCACCGCCGTACTGGACGAATTTACACATTTGTTTTATTCAAATCCCTAGTAATAAGACCTGCTTAGGTTAGACATAGGTCTAATTAACTTAATGCTGTTTCCGTAAATAACGTGTAACGGAAAACCACATAATGTTAGTTTACTTTACAATAAATTTTATTTGAATTAAATACGCTTTATTCGGTTCTATGAATTTGTTGTTTAAAGCGTTGTTGAGGCATGTGCTTTTTGTCACCAGAATCTTAACACTTATTTAAAATTGTGATAACATAAAAATAAAAATACAAGTATGCTAACAGAGACATATGACACAGGACCTTGTTGCGCACCACGGTAGTGTTTTAAGCAGCAAGTCACAGTGTGATATATGTTTATAATTCTTATAACAAATACTTGATATTAATTATAAGAAAATAGGCGTTGTTGCAATTATTCAGCTTCCGCCGAATACAACGATCAGCGCATTACCAAATAAAATAAAATTAAATTAAATAATCGCGATACGCAACCATTTTCGTACTTTGCTCGACGTCCTGACGTCATGCTACCCCCCCCCGTTCTTTCTCTAGTAAGGTTTTAACTAGACTAAGTCAAGTCAGTCGACAAGCAGAGATAGCCGTGGGCAGAGTTTCTCCTCGTCTCCAAGTCGACGTCTAAGTGCGGAGCCTTTTTACCAAGTAGGAACTTGGTTCCACGTTTGGGGACGATAATTTAATGTTGGGAACAGTAATTCCACGTTTGAAGACAGAAACCCAATGAACGAAAACAGCAACCCTACGAACGAGTTAAGAATCTCAGGAATCCAGGGCTTCACACAATTTTACCTTGCTGATACAGATACGTCCTACGAGTTACGTGGAGGCCCGAACCTGCAACTCGCGACCACATGGCGTGAACTCCATCGGACTTGACGCCATCATACACTGCTAGCCGTTCAAGTAACAATGTTTAATTATTATTTATATCCAGTGCTAGTCCTACACAGTCAATGAAGAAGGAATTATGAACATTTGCCTTACAGAGACTTTAAGCTATAAGTAAGAGTAAAAAACTCAGTAACAATCCACATCATGCTCGCTGTGCGTAGTTAATGTTGTACACTTATGTTGATTCATGTGACTGAATTATTCTGATTAATTTGGCTCAGAGTTCGATTCCTTTATAAATTGCAATTTAATTTATTCAGCTTTTAATATTATGACAGTTAATTTATTTAAGATCCAAGGATCTAATAATTGAATTTTTAATACCTTGGGTGATTCGTAATCATAAAACATAAAGAGGCTGACTGTTTTATTTAATGAATAAACTCGTTCAACTCTGCTCACCAACTAATGGTTTATTTATTTATTTATTTTTTTTTAATGCACCCCCCTTCATTACACGTAACTTAGTTACCATATATGCTTTGATGAACGCTATATTTACAAAGGTTATATGTACTAGTTAGTTTTAGTAATTATTGTGATATTCTGTGTTACATTGTTGTAGTATAATATTGTTGTATCGTGGTATGTATGTTACACGCCTAGTATCTGGGCCCAGCGGTGTATGCGCGAAAACGCGTAGCCTACCGAAAGAGGCGTGTTACAGCAAGCACGCGATTCCTTAGACAAGCAAAAATAAACTAATTTAATTACAAAATATAACAAAGAAACCATAAAGAGTAATAAATAAAAAAGTAAAAAGTGACTGAAACGTGTTATAAATTAAGTTTTTTAAGAGAATGTGTCTACAAATACTTTCCTACCTAATACTCTTTCCGCATTTTATCGAACAAAAAAACAAGAAACCATCTCAGTGATAGATGTATAAAAATAACTGTGAATGCAGTTGTAAAACATGTTTGTAAATCTTTTAATTTATTGAACGTTTTTAGTAATACACGTTCATTTAAATTTGTATCTTGGGGCATAAAGTAAGAGCCGTGGCGACGAAAGCAACAGAAGGAATTACCGTTATTAATAAAAAAAATTTTTAGGTTTATAGATTTAACAAACCATGTGAGTTAGAGCAGTCATTTGACTGTATATTTGCAGCTTTTGTTACAATACCAGTGAGGAAAATTCTTTTCTTAGCATTTTCTCTGTCTGCCATACGTGTAAATTCCTGAGAGTCTCACAAACCACAGTAATATTTGACATAACGTAAAGTTGTTTGTGTTAACAAGAAAAATAAATTTTGCTTTGAAAGAAGGTAATTAATAATGTTACGTAATAGTAATAAATCATGCGTACTATTAGCGTATAAATAGTACATTGTATACAATTTGTGAATTTTATACATAAACTCAACTTGCCGATTCATAAAAACGTTTTGCATTTCTAACTTTACGTGTCTGGAGTGCAAACGTGTCAGATTATTATCGACACTTTGTTAGGAAACGTTCCCGGTAAACAAGTATAATTGTCAGCTGTGAAATTTCTTACAGATCCAAAAAACGAAATTCTAATATCAGAAATAATAGCTTTGCAATCACTAATTTCTGGTGTCGTAGATGGAGAGGTGAATCTTACAACGTTTCCTCGTGCACCATAAAGCTAATCCTGTGGGATATTATAAACGTTACTGTATTTTGACTTTTTAAATGTTCCATGTATTGCGTATTGTTTATTTTTCCGATTTATTGTACCGATTGCTTAATCTTCTACTTTACTTTGAACAAAGTTTCCGCTTTTTCTTCTATGTCAACAAGTACATTTTATTAATCTGCAACAGTTGTGGTCAACAGAGTTTGTCCTTTGCATGTAGGCAACATAAATTGGGTTCCATAAGTAGAATTTAGATGTAATAAAAAATTTCTTATCACATAGAAATCTGTACCGAGAGGAACACAAGAGACAGAAATAGGTTAAAATTAAACTGTGTTATGTTCAAAAAGAATAAGTGAAAATCCAGATTAATTATTTGCTGAGTTGGTGTATATTTATTTATTATTTCATCACGACCAATGAGTAATCAGTTAGTATCGCCTATGCAATGGCTGTCTTAATCGGCAAATATATTGCTGTGAAAAGGTAAGAGATTAAAGTGATTAACCAAACTAATTAAAATGGTGTGTTGTAAGGTATGTAGAGAAATTGATGAAAAGAGAGGAAAAGGGAAAGAGAGGAGGAGAGAATATGTTGAAATAATAAGGCGTGCTTAACGAAGGGAAAAGAATTCTGTAAAAAAGATCACGAGCAAGTTTCAACCTCTATATTCAACTTCAAACATATTTGTATACACACGCACTAATGTATCTGCGCGCGCGCGCGCGCGCACACACACACACACACACACACACACACATGTTTTAAGAGTAAAAATATAAAATCAAATGGAAGATATGCCTGAAAAATTCGCTTAAAAACAAAGCAACGTTAAACCTATTCATACGTTATATCAAGCTGATCACTTATTTCTGTTGGTTTCACTCGTAGCCATCGCTATTACCTTCTGTAAAAAATATTATGAAAACACTTTTAATTTTCCCCGCATTAGAGTTGGAAACACATGTCTACCATATATACGTGACACAAAATCACAAAGAGCATTTTCCATGCAAAGCATTAAGGTCGTTCCTGTGATAAATCATGAGCATGCAAAAAAAGCCAAATAATAATAATTGTTTGATTACAGGTCTCTAAGAAACAATTTTTTTAAAATTTGCACGGACGTCACTTATGTAAAACATAATGTTACACCTTTGCGTGTTTACTTGCTGATCTGCTATTTGTCATGTTTCGGACGAAGCCTTTCTGTGTTTCCACCATTTCTAAGCCCTAAATTACGACCTGGTTTAGTAGTCGTTTCGTCTTGGTTTAGGACTTCAAATGGTGGAAATACCGAAAGGCCTCGTCCGGAACATGACAAGTAGCAGTTCAGAAAGTAAACACGACAAAGCGCTGGAATTACAGAGACTGCTAATTCATATAACAAGATGAATAATGTTATACGGTAATTTTCAATGAGTGGTGAGTAAAACATCGCCACCAGAGACGGTGACATAATAACAAACTTTAATAAAGACCTCTGTATTAAATTCAAGAGTTATCTTTACAAATAAATGTAAATTCTGCTCGGGATTAGTCAGAAGGCTTAACACTTTCTCCACGATTAAAAGGCTATACGAGAAGATCAGGACTACAATCTGCTACCATCTTAATTTGTTTCCTGTTGAGATGTGGTTAGTTTAATCAGATAATTTTCAATAATTCTAAGAGTAATCATCGATTTGGTTCTAAATTTGTGCACATGTATGTGTGCCAACTCTTGTAGGCCTATAGGTCTACTCTTTGTATATCTGTCACTCTTCGTTTTACTTCTACGTGAACACAGCCATTACCATAGTTGCAATTTGTTATGGATTCTGTTAATTGATTATCTACTTTGTTGACTTTTTACAGATTCGTTTACGAATAGATAATCAGTTTATTTCAATTATTTTGTAATATTACAAAAACAACTTTTCCGTTTATTACTTAAGGAAAGAAAAATAGGAAGCGTAAAATTAGCAATAAAATATACTCACCAACATAAATAAATTATTATAGCTGGCTGTAAGTATTTCTGTTTTTTCCAGTGTCCAAAAATGGCTTCTTTCTACCGCCTTGTCTTTTTTATTATTCAACGGGTATCGATTTTTAGATTGTAGAATCATTTTAATATCAGACGTAGTATAGTTAGCAGATGCTTTTTTTCTAATTTTTATGAATATCTCATTTAACTCAACATCCTGATATACCAATACTATATAATAATGACAAATACGCACCACTCTAAAAAAATGACAGTAATTACAGTTTGCTAAAACGCAATTACTATTAAAAAACATGTATTATTACTTGACGCTAATTATAACGCACGGCTATTTCGTCATAATGAAGTCGCTCTCTATGTATACATAGCATCTATGACGCACAAATCTCTACGCCACGATATTCTTCTCGTTACATTTGGGAGGCCCGGTAGTATTCCTAAATGTACTATTTATAGCTAATAACACCACCTGTAAACCTATTTATTCATTTACCACTACCACCACATAGTTATTTATTTCCACCACCTCATTGTATGATGCACTCAGTTATGAGCAGCAGTGTTCAAATACTTTTCTAAACATAAACATTAAATTATTAAAGTAAAATTACTGTATTCAGAAAAAATTACCTTTCAATATTAAAACAATGAAGATATTCCAGCTAGGAATTACTGGAAATCTTAGAACATTATCTCGAGCTTTAGTCCTATTTTTTGACGTTATAAAGGCCGCAAGTACAGGACAAACGATATTCACTGTAAAAGCTTGATTTCTATGTGTAGCTCTCGCGTTTATGCAACCTTTACATTAACATTACACTGTACTTTTATCTGAATTTAATCTCAATGAAAGATAGAATAGCTACGGAACTAATTAAGAAGCACTTAGAAGGAACTTGTTACCGTGAATATAGAGAAACTTTGTACAAGACATTAAGTATTTACCAGCGTGCTTTGATTTCACTTGAAAGACTTGACTTCCTAAATTGTGCCAATCTATCTTCAAGTCTGCTTACTTCTGCTACTTCTCACTCTCAGCGTCGAATATGAGACATTAACTCACCTCCCTCTCAATCTCTCCCTTTGTCACCTTATGTCTTCGTTGTCTTCCTCTCCCTGTTTTCTCGTTTACTACATTTTTCCAGTAAAACCAGTAAAATTCGAGAATTTCATAATTCGCCTTTTATTTAGAAATGTTGTATTACCATATACTACCGCGCGCGCGCGCGCGCGCACACACACACACACACACACCTGTTACAGTTGATAAAAATTTTCATGAAGTTTTGAATTTGTCGCGCAAGTCATGCGTATTAAAAAACTACTTTCATGTGATACACATGTACACATGTTTTTGACAGTTGTGTAAAGTTTTAGATATCGGATGCTTAGTTAACTTCTGACAACTATTTGAGTAACTTAAAATTTTCATTTTAAATTCTACAATGCAAAATTGAAGAATATGCAGTAAATTTTACATATAAATATAAAACGACTTGCTATAAGGTGGTGAAAGTGTTACAGAAGGCTTCTTGCGAGGCTGGTGTACGTGAACAAACGGTTTAGAAATGGTACATAACTCGTAAGACAATTTTGATTGAATTTGATGTTGTAATTGTGATTGTGGTTTTGTTTAACATGAATTATTATCACAACGTGACACTGTCAGTAAGGATTACTATTTCACTTTTTTATCATTGTAACCTCTCTATGCTTTTGGTATTTAAAGAGAGGTTACAAGTTATATAGAACTAGGCAGGAGCCTAGAGAAGCAAAAATTATGCTGGGTCCAGTATGACGGGACTTGCAATGAACTCAGCCATAATATAACAATAACAGATTTATTATATCTTTGGAATTCATACATGTGTACAAGATAAATATATGTATCTATATAACAAGACTACCAAAAGGTACATCATGGCAAGCATGTATAAATTAAGTGTACATCAGCATAAGTGTGTATAATTGCATATAAGGTAATGTAGATACATATATAAAATATGAAATGCACAACGTAAATGTAAAATTTTCTCCATCGTGTGGCTAGCTAGTCACATAACAACACACACAGAACACAAGGTACACAGACTCACAATCATTTACTTTCAACACGCATGCCCCTGTAATGCACCCACCCACCGGGTAAAGCAACTATCATCTTATACCCCGGCAGTGATAAAATATACGCCCGTCGGCAACCCGTTCAGTAGGATAACATAAACGCCAAACCCCTTTAAAGACGAAAAATTCATTAAGCATAAATGAAACCGGACCACCCATTTGTCTAGCATTCCGTTTATCAATGACCCATGATGAGTGTGTGAACCTTAGTTCCGTTCGCAGCATTAAGTAATATTAACAAAACTCATCACCTACTTTCAGACAGTGTTCATAAAATTCTAGACAGTAGTGACTTCACAAAACTCCAAAAAGGAATTAACTCCTTATGTACATTAATAGACAGAAATTAATTACTTGAGGCTTTACAATTTCAGAAGATTTTGACAATATAAATATATATTTAATTTACCCAAACAAGGAAAATGATGAAAACCAGTGTTATATTCAAAATTAAACAGCAAGTTCTATACGTGGGAAGTCAACCCATATGTGTATGCCAGTTAAGAAAACAATCAGTTTAGCCCTTGTGCAAGGGGCAAATCAGCTAAAATAATTCAATAACATTAGTAAATGGTTTCTATTAGCCTCAGATAACTGTAGAAAATAATTAAAAAAAAAGAATACAATAAGGTGGTTGAGCTCTGGCATCTGTGGGAGCGCGCCCACATGTAGTTGACAAAACTTGACAGGTCATCAGCCTGTCTGATAATGCCCCAGCGCGTGTCCAAGAAACTAAGTGCCCTTTTGTAAACCCTTAAAACGTCCCCAAAAAAAACTTCAGGAAAGCCCCCAACCCTTAAATGTGAAACCACAGTCAAAATAATTTTTTTTACACCACTGTTCCAGCCGGAACAGAGCTACAGGGCCGTAACCTAAATTTGTGTAATGAGTAAAAGCAAAAAGAGATACAACAGTAAAATGGTACAAGAGTGAAATGGCTGGCGCGCTCCCGCAGTGCAGCACAGTCATAGCATTTAGTGTTATAGAAAAGGGTTATAAAAGTTCAGTAATTTTTATCGAGAGTGTTCAGAGTCATGATCACAGTTCACTTCCCAATAGACAGTCTGGACACGTGGTCCCCTGGCTTCTAAGTTATTCACATAAAACAGGCACACTGCCGGTTCGGCCCCCAAAAAGAAAAAGCATAAATGTCACCTCATAAGTGCTGGCGAGTGCGACATAGTGATTCCGTCTCCATCTCCCTCTTCGTAGGCGGTCTTGACATGGTTCACAGCTTGGGCAGATGATCAGCCCACCGCAGACCAGGAAACCGACTTAGTGCGAGAACCCTAAGAAATCAAGTAAATTAGAGAACGTCTATAAAAAGGGTACACCCGAGTGGAGGTAATTAACCTCTTAAAGGGCCGCCAGCTGACTCTCACTAAAAGGCACAATATTCAACAATTAAAGTTTTCACAACTTGATTAAATGGTCTAAATTCAGTCAATGAATAAGTAAGTTTGAGCCATGAACAGACTCAATTAAATAGTGGCTTAATACAAGTGAACTGTACTCAGTCAACATGCTTCGACAAAATCTTGCAGGTTAAGATGGCACGTGCAGAGCCGTAATAATTATTTGACCAAAAAAAAATTGATAGCAAGTCACCCACAGCATTGAGAAGGTATTACAATCAATTAAATTTCATACACAGAAGCCCTCACTCTCCATTCTCTCTTGTGAAGTTAATTAACAAACTCTGCGACAGTACTCACATGCACAAACACCACTCACGACTTGACTGAGCACCAAGTTTTTAGTCATCAATTTTTAATGGAGCGTACTTTTACTATGACAATGACTCTTGAAAAACTTCTCGCACTATTACAGAGAATAATAAAGCATGGCTATATAAAAGGGCATTACATACAACAGTAATGAATGAGCTTTTCTTACATAACTTTGTCAGGTCGCACACACATAGTATTACATATTTTATACGGTAGTATTTAGTTATTAATTATTCAAACAAAAATTATTATTTATAAAGCCGACTAAATACAAAGACAAACTTACCGGGAGCCAATTTACGCTTAGCAAAGCATAAGAAGAAGTTACTGCGTAGAACGATACGAAGAGAGAAGATAGGGGACAATTCTTCCAGCAGAGGCAAGCGTTGACTGCCGGACAGCGGCACACAATCGTAGCTGCACATAGTAGAGCTGCGCGCGCAACGGCACACAATGCCGCTCCCCCTCACACCGCCGAACAAAGGTCGCGAGTGCTTCACGTTATGTTACAATAAAATGAAACCGTTCTAAAATATTTTGTAACGGCCGGCTCCGCGCCGGCACACCCCCACCCCGAAAGGGCAACCCGGTTGCCCCACAAAACTCGGGAAAGTACCCTGCAGTGTACTCCCAACTGAAAAATCCGGTGGACATCGTGGGTAACGTGGCCCGATGGCACTTGCTCTCAGGAGAACAGAGGCTCAGAAGAGAAAACGAAAGAGACGAAAGAAGACGTGTATAGTGTAAGTGTGCGGTTGCTGCACACTGACCTGATCAGGGCCAGCCCACAGCAAAGAGGGACAGAGAAGAAAGACAAAAGGAAAGTTCGGGAGCTCCCTGAGTTCCGACCTCCTGAGGCTCGTCCACCCAAGCCAGAACACGATAGCCACCTAAACAGGGCCATCTGCCCCATATAATTACGGGATGATTCCCTAATACTCTTCCTCATTTTACACACTACCATACTGCACGGGCCAAGGGGAAAGGGGGGGCGATGACAGTCCCCCTAATGCGGTGGTCCCACTGGGACCTAGCGGAAAACCATGTCAACTGTGACTATGGCACCCTTCCCAATATATATATATATATTGTGTTTTACAAGTGTGCTCCAAGGGCATGCGGTGGACGATGTTCGTTACGAGGAGCCGGATCGACCCCGCGACGAACATCGCCCACCCTCTACTCTCTCTAACTCCTTTTTTTCTGCTTTTTCTAGTTTTTTTTTTTTTTTTTTTTTTTCTAGGTAAGGTTAGGAAAATCGGAGGGTGGATGGTCAAGGATGCTTACGGTCATGGGCTGGGACCAAAGGTAAGGACATGGCTCCCTCCGGACATAAGGACAATTGGAGAAAACCAAGGCTCGCGCAGGCAGGGGCGCATCCCTGAAGTAAACGATTCCCACTGGGACTGTGAGAAACATCTACCCGCTACCATATTATCTCGCCCCCGGAGCACACCCTCTCAAAACCGAAAACATCCCCACCCGCACAGAGACCGCCATCATTTACCCCCCCTCTTTCGTTTACAGCCCGTTTACCCTTTTCGACATAATTTCAATTTAGAAATGTGTGTGGTAATCTCTTTGGGACTACTACCCTGTTCTTCTAATCGCGCCATCACCGGTGACGTAAACCCGAGGATACGGTACGGCCCCGACCAACGATAGCATAATTTGGCGGCTCTTTTATCGGCAGCCGAGCTGATCGGGTGGCTCTGGCAGTAGACCAAATCTCCTACCTTAAAGGGATTTGGAATACGCCCCTGATTATACCGAGCACGGACGCGCTCGTGCGCACGGAGCAAATTCTTCCGGGCCTCTTTCCACCTATCTGCCGTCCTGATGTCTGGGTTACTCGGCAGAAGATCGTCTATATTCCACAAGTTGGCCAAGGGAAGCGTAGGCGAGAAACCAAACATAACTTCAAAAGGAACGGCCTTATGACTGTCATGCAGGGCCGTATTGAAAGCTAGTTGTAACCACTTTAAGTTCTGGTCCCAGGTAGTCTGTTGCTCAGCGTGATAGGCAATAAGTGCGGACCGTAGATTCCTATTGAACCTCTCCGCATGGGACGGCTGCGGGTAATACGGGGAAGTGGTTACATGCTTGATGCCATTGGCGAAGCACATTCGCCGAAAGTCGCCAGAAATAAATTGTGGACCATTGTCCGAGACAATGATGGCCGGAAGACCGAAGTGCTGAAATACATGACTCTGGAGCGCGTTTATGGTCAATCGAGCAGTTGCTTGCCGTAAGGGCAGTAGCCAGGCAAACTTCGAAAAAGCATCCACACAGACAAGTAGGTAAGCATTACCTGACTTGCTACGCGGGAAGGGTCCCACGTAGTCGATGAATAGCTTCTCCATCGGTCTGCTCGCCACATCAGATGACAACAGCCCCAACTTTGTGTTTTGGGCAGGCTTGCTTAAGCCACAGAGATGACATGCCTTCACCCGAGTTGCTATGTCCCTATCCATGCCCTTCCAGATGAAGTTTTTCCTAATACTGGAAATGGTCTTCGAAATTCCCTTATGTCCACCTACCAGGGAATTGTGATAGTAACTGAAGACCATGGGCACAAGTTTTCTAGGCAGCACTATCTTCGGGGCCCGTCCTTTCTTCTCTCTGCAACATAGGACGCCCCTGGACAAGAAGTAGGGGACCTGCACGTTACCCTCTTTTAGATTTTGGATGATCGGACCCAACTCTTCATCATTTAACTGATGGGGCAACACATCAGTAAAAGCTAACGGAAAGTCTAGTAGAACAGAACAGGGTTGCTCCGGCTGGGCTTCGCTGGGCTGGGAGAACATACGGGACAAAGCATCTGCAACCACATTTTGAGTTCCCCGAATGTGTTGCACCTTAAATTTAAAGGATGAGATTTTAACCACCCATCGTCCAATCTTACCCAGCTGCCGGGGATGAGCGAGAAGCCAAGAGAGAGCCTGGTTGTCGGTCTCGAGCAGGAACTCAGCGTGTTCCAGAAAACGCCTGAACTTATCTAGAGCGTATACCACAGCCAAACACTCTAGCTCATACACTGAAGACTTCCGTTCTTGTTGGGTCAAAGTTCTAGAAATGAAGGCCACAGGCTGCCTAGCACCATCAACCACTTGGGACAGAACCGCCCCGAGCGCCACCGAACTCGCGTCCGTCTGTAAGATAAACTGTCTCGAGAAGTCTGGCATTCTCAGTACTGGGGGGGAAATAATGGCTTCCTTCAGAGTCTCGAAAGCCTTCTGTTGCTTTTCCCCCCATACAAATTTGGCGCCCTTCTTCCGGAGTTCATTCAGAGGTGCCGCAATCTCCGCCGCGTTTGGGATGAAACGCCGATAGAAATTGACCATCCCCACAAATCTCGCGATGCCTTTGGCATCCTTTGGTGGGGGAAAGTCCCTGATCCCCTGTGTTCGCTCAGGATCCACAGTGACACTTCTATGGGAAATCAGGTGGCCCAGAAAAGAAATTTGTGTCTGGGCAAACTTCACCTTTTCAGGATTGACAGTGAGGCCGGCACCCCTCAACCTGCACATCACCTCCTCAAGATGACTCAAATGTTCCTCATACCCCTTGCTGTACACCAGCAAGTCATCAAGATAATTAAAAACGTACTTGAACTTGACATCGTGAAAAACGGTGTCAAGCAAACGGGTGAGTGTTTGGGCCCCTACCGCTAGACCCATAGGAACCCTAGTATACTGATAGAGGTTCCACGGAACACAGAATGCCGTGTAGGGCCTACTTTCTTTCGTCAAGGGAATCTGGTGATATGCAGAGTTGAGGTCAATGATGGTAAAATACCTCGCCTCACTGAACCAATCGAACGCGGAATGAAGGTCAGGAAGTGGGACTGAATCTACCTCGATGTTAGCGTTCAGCTTGCGGTAGTCGATGACCATCCTGTGCTTACCTCCAGGCTTGGGCACTAGGAACGCTGGACTGGCATAACTGGACTGAGAAGGTTCAATCACCCCTTGATCTAATAATTCTTGAACCTTCTCCCTCAAGATGCTCATCTTCGGAGGGGCAAACTTATAAGGGTGGGAGCGCACCACCTTGGAGTCCGTTAGGCGGATCTTATACTCCAAGAGATGTGTGAGCCCAAGGGCCGGAGTTAATACAGTGGGGAAACGCTCACACAACTGATCTAAAGCGGACTGCTGGGACTGGGAGAGGTGGTCTCTAGATGTGTCGGGGCACTTAACCTCTTGGATATCTTGCCTGGTCCCCTGATATCCAAGGAACGGGATTACAACTCCCCGATTGAATTTAAAATAACATTGGTGCTCTTGGATGTCAATAACGAGACCACTTTTGCAGATGAAATCGGCACCAACAATGCATTCAACTCCCAGAGCCGGAGAAACCAGAATGCTCCACACCCAAGAAAATCCCTCGATTTTAAACTTGAATGAAACTACCCGGGAAATGGGCAGAATTTCCTGGGATGCCGTCCAGCACACTACGGAAGACTTTTCTGACCGTTTAATTAAACCCTGTCGCTCAAGGTCCTCGCACACTTTAGATGAGATGATGGATCTTGCTGATCCGGAGTCAACTAATGCTCTGAGTTGACTCTTTTTCAACTCCAACAGCAAGAAGGGGCATACGGAAGTGGGTCTAGAGATGGTTTGGAGGACCTTGCTACCCAAAGACTTGGGACCTACAACTGGCCTGGAGGCGCGTACCTTAGAAGACCCGCGACAGGTAGGGGAAGACCTCCGACATATCTTCCCCTCATTGAGCCTTTTCTGAATGACCTTGGGCGCCCTGGGAAGGGACGTTGGACTCGACCCAACCACGGTACAAAATCGTCTGACGTGGCCCAACCTACCACACTTAAAACAAGTCACATTAGGCGAACGACGGCGCCTCTCGCTACAAGAGTTTGTAATACTATTTTCATTACCGCATGAGGATGGAACAATTCGCCCCCCATGCCTCTCGTGTCTTAACTTATCATGGGTCACGTGCTCACGGGACTCGTCGATCACCTGGATCGTTTTAGAAAACACACATAGCCGTTCGAGGTCCGCAAAACAACGTGGACGGTCCGCGAACACCAAACGGGATCTCTCTTGGGGCGTCACCCCTTCTAAAATTCTTCCAACGACATCCTTCTCGGGCAACCCTAACCTCAAAACCCGAGCACATTTACGGATATCCTGCACAAAATCCCCCAACGCCTCTCCGTTGGCCTGTGCACGATAGAACCGGCTAAGTTCCAAACGCCAACGTCGCCGACGGGGTATGAAAGAGTCCAATACCTCCCCATGGAGAGAGTCGATACTGCCACCACGACGCTGAGTGCGGGTGACCAGCTCAGCCAATAAACCCCGGCAGTACGGATATATAACGGACAAGAGGACCTCATCGGACAGCCCCGGAAAATCCGCCAACTCCAGGACGATGTCCAGAAAAACCAACAATTTGCCCTCATCTTCTCCATCCACTACCGGAAGTCTCTGGAGGATGCCGGAAATAGGATTGGGTAGTCCTTGATACCCTACCCCCGCCAGAATCACACAATACACTGAACACAAAACATAACCCACAAAAGCATATTTACAAGAAACGGAAAAACTCAAGTACTGTCCTTCCTTTGAGTAGACCCCCGGGTTCTCTAGCGCTGCGGAAACCTTGCCTCTTCTGAACCATGCACTCCACGACGGAAGGAGACAAGAGACAAGCAAGAATACAACACACATAACATCAAACAGCAACTCGACACACACGCCATACCAACACACAATCACAACAACCAACTAACCATCAACTAAAAGTCCTAATTCGGGAATAAAAAATACTTTGACATCAACCGGACACAAGTCGGTTCCGGTACCGATTCCCGATCGGGCCATACCGCATCCCGTCAATATACCACGCTAAACACCGACCCTAATGAACATTCCAACTTTCAAGCCACGCTTGAGACTCCCGGCCGTACAAGCTATCAAAAATCTTTTTTTTTTCAACATAATTAACCGCCTCAGTGGTGCGACCCGACTCACAATTTAAACAACCTACAATTAGCCTACACTGGCATATATCAACTATGTTACAACAATCATTAATTTACAACTGCATTAATATTTCCGAGTCTGCAAGCCCCGTCACACACCAGGACCCAAGGGTTCAGGCCTAGAATGAACCACGCTCCGGCTACCATTTGTAACCTCTCTATGCTTTTGGTATTTAAAGAGAGGTTACAAGTTATATAGAACTAGGCAGGAGCCTAGAGAAGCAAAAATTATGCTGGGTCCAGTATGACGGGACTTGCAATGAACTCAGCCATAATATAACAATAACAGATTTATTATATCTTTGGAATTCATACATGTGTACAAGATAAATATATGTATCTATATAACAAGACTACCAAAAGGTACATCATGGCAAGCATGTATAAATTAAGTGTACATCAGCATAAGTGTGTATAATTGCATATAAGGTAATGTAGATACATATATAAAATATGAAATGCACAACGTAAATGTAAAATTTTCTCCATCGTGTGGCTAGCTAGTCACATAACAACACACACAGAACACAAGGTACACAGACTCACAATCATTTACTTTCAACACGCATGCCCCTGTAATGCACCCACCCACCGGGTAAAGCAACTATCATCTTATACCCCGGCAGTGATAAAATATACGCCCGTCGGCAACCCGTTCAGTAGGATAACATAAACGCCAAACCCCTTTAAAGACGAAAAATTCATTAAGCATAAATGAAACCGGACCACCCATTTGTCTAGCATTCCGTTTATCAATGACCCATGATGAGTGTGTGAACCTTAGTTCCGTTCGCAGCATTCAGTAATATTAACAAAACTCATCACCTACTTTCAGCAGTGTTCATAAAATTCTAGACAGTAGTGACTTCACAAAACTCCAAAAAGGAATTAACTCCTTATGTACATTAATAGACAGAAATTAATTACTTGAGGCTTTACAATTTCAGAAGATTTTGACAATATAAATATATATTTAATTTACCCAAACAAGGAAAATGATGAAAACCAGTGTTATATTCAAAATTAAACAGCAAGTTCTATACGTGGGAAGTCAACCCATATGTGTATGCCAGTTAAGAAAACAATCAGTTTAGCCCTTGTGCAAGGGGCAAATCAGCTAAAATAATTCAATAACATTAGTAAATGGTTTCTATTAGCCTCAGATAACTGTAGAAAATAATTAAAAAAAAAAGAATACAATAAGGTGGTTGAGCTCTGGCATCTGTGGGAGCGCGCCCACATGTAGTTGACAAAACTTGACAGGTCATCAGCCTGTCTGATAATGCCCCAGCGCGTGTCCAAGAAACTAAGTGCCCTTTTGTAAACCCTTAAAACGTCCCCAAAAAAACTTCAGGAAAGCCCCCAACCCTTAAATGTGAAACCACAGTCAAAATAATTTTTTTTACACCACTGTTCCAGCCGGAACAGAGCTACAGGGCCGTAACCTAAATTTGTGTAATGAGTAAAAGCAAAAAGAGATACAACAGTAAAATGGTACAAGAGTGAAATGGCTGGCGCGCTCCCGCAGTGCAGCACAGTCATAGCATTTAGTGTTATAGAAAAGGGTTATAAAAGTTCAGTAATTTTTATCGAGAGTGTTCAGAGTCATGATCACAGTTCACTTCCCAATAGACAGTCTGGACACGTGGTCCCCTGGCTTCTAAGTTATTCACATAAAACAGGCACACTGCCGGTTCGGCCCCCAAAAAGAAAAAGCATAAATGTCACCTCATAAGTGCTGGCGAGTGCGACATAGTGATTCCGTCTCCATCTCCCTCTTCGTAGGCGGTCTTGACATGGTTCACAGCTTGGGCAGATGATCAGCCCACCGCAGACCAGGAAACCGACTTAGTGCGAGAACCCTAAGAAATCAAGTAAATTAGAGAACGTCTATAAAAAGGGTACACCCGAGTGGAGGTAATTAACCTCTTAAAGGGCCGCCAGCTAACTCTCACTAAAAGGCACAATATTCAACAATTAAAGTTTTCACAACTTGATTAAATGGTCTAAATTCAGTCAATGAATAAGTAAGTTTGAGCCATGAACAGACTCAATTAAATAGTGGCTTAATACAAGTGAACTGTACTCAGTCAACATGCTTCGACAAAATCTTGCAGGTTAAGATGGCACGTGCAGAGCCGTAATAATTATTTGACCAAAAAAAAATTGATAGCAAGTCACCCACAGCATTGAGAAGGTATTACAATCAATTAAATTTCATACACAGAAGCCCTCACTCTCCATTCTCTCTTGTGAAGTTAATTAACAAACTCTGCGACAGTATCTCACATGCACAAACACCACTCACGACTTGACTGAGCACCAAGTTTTTAGTCATCAATTTTTAATGGAGCGTACTTTTACTATGACAATGACTCTTGAAAAACTTCTCGCACTATTACAGAGAATAATAAAGCATGGCTATATAAAAGGGCATTACATACAACAGTAATGAATGAGCTTTTCTTACATAACTTTGTCAGGTCGCACACACATAGTATTACATATTTTATACGGTAGTATTTAGTTATTAATTATTCAAACAAAAATTATTATTTATAAAGCCGACTAAATACAAAGACAAACTTACCGGGAGCCAATTTACGCTTAGCAAAGCATAAGAAGAAATTACTGCGTAGAACGATACGAAGAGAGAAGATAGGGGACAATTCTTCCAGCAGAGGCAAGCGTTGCTGCCGGACAGCGGCACACAATCGTAGCTGCACATAGTAGAGCTGCGCGCGCAACGGCACACAATGCCGCTCCCCCTCACACCGCCGAACAAAGGTCGCGAGTGCTTCACGTTATGTTACAATAAAATGAAACCGTTCTAAAATATTTTGTAACGGCCGGCACATCATTGTTACATAAAGCTATTTGTAAACAAGTAGAATTACTTATTGAAGGATACTTTGTAACCCCTCTTTAACTTAGACTGTTAAAAAAAAGGTTATTTTTTTTTGGAAAATTTTTTTTTGAAATTTTTTTTTTTTTTTGAAAAGAGGGCCACAAGTTAATTAGAACTAGACCAAAGCCTAGAGAAGCCAAAAATGCGCTGGATCCAGTGAGACGGGACTTGCAATGAAAACTCATAAATTTAACAATTAATAAAATCCCTTTTATTATTCTATCTCCTTTTTAAAAACAATATTAACAACAAAATCAATAAATATAACAGTCAGAATCTATTTTCCCCTTAAATTGTTAATTAAAATAATTTATACTCTTTAAACAATGTCACCTGAAAATTATTAACACATATAAAATTTATTTGCTATCTTCTCTTTAAAATGATCAATTGAAACTTAATGGAGATAATTTTTATAGACTTCTTGATAATATTAATTAGAATAACTAATTCTCAAACAAAATTAATTAAAATTAAATAGAGACCAATCTACATACTCTTTATTAAAGTTAATTAAAATAAATTACTTTCTTAGAAGAAATATTCATCAAAAATTAATTGAGATAGAATAAATTAATGTCATCAAAAATTAAATGGATATATAACCCTATGTTTCATCTTTTCTTTTATAAGAACCCTATATCTAACTCCCCCAAAAATACACCCAAATGTACAATACATATAAAACCCCACAAAATACACACACAAATATACAATACATCACATGTTCCACAATACAGGACAATTATTACACAGATCTCTTGCCACGCCCTTTTCTTACCCCCATGAGGTAATTCATTAATTATTTTATGGAAATCCATGTTAGGATTAAAATTCTTAATTTGTGCATAACACATTCCATGTGTATTAGATTATACATATGGAACTCCAATAGTCCCCAGGACATAATAAATTCAAAATTTGGCCAAGTGCCTAATACTATTATAAAATTCTGCCCCACTGGGCTCTTATACTGGGAGAAATAAAAATTTAGAAAACAGTGAACACCCCAGTTATCATAATTAGTTAATAGAATTTATATATATATATAGAAATGTTGTTAAGTTTTAAAAATAGAAATGTGTTATGAATCTTATAACCCTTTTAAAGGTAATTTTGGCCCAGAGACCGACATGTTCATTTGCCAGTCAGTGCATAATTCAACCTGTCTCAACAACATGTTTAACACTGCATGGACAGGCACCCATTCAGGATTAAACTTGTGAATCTATTTAACTACCACAGAAATTTCTATCCCTATATAAACCAAACTGAATTTAAAAATGAGAAAATATATATATAAAATGAACACTAAATTGAAACAGAGAAATTACAAATTGATTGAATTAATTAATAGCAGTAAAGAAACCCTTATACTGAAAATAAGAAGGAATTGTACGTTTGAATGTTGAGCTGCCAAAGATGCATGTCAGCCTCTGAGCTGACAATTATACAAACAAATTAATAAAATTTACAAATGAATTCCCTCCCAGTTCACGCACTATACTGTCCCGTTAATCGGGGATCCAATTAAAATGTTTAAAAACTTGAAAGTCATGTTGTTGACTGATTGAATTGGTGCATCACTACGTGTAAAGAATATAATGGGTTGAGATCACCTTATTTTTGTCTATGGGGGTGAAGTGGCAATCTCGTGGCCTACATTATAGATGTTGGTGCTTCGTCATGGCAATTTCTCCCCGGCAGATGAAGTGAGAGAGAAATCTTGGTGTTACATGTTTAGGTTTTGGAGCTGTTTCCTCGCCTTCATCGGAGGACCCTGATTACACAACATTATATCAGCCAGAGTACACAAAACAATGCCCCCAGAAACTTCACACACCCCCAAAACCCATATATAATCTTAACACAGCTTTAGGGCTATCTAAATATAATACTTGACACACTTGGCAAGGTTATCTGGCCAACAGGCCCTATTTGAAAATATTTAGTACAGTTACTTTTAATATTAATAAACTTTACCCATGTGGGTGAACATACTTCAATTTTGTTTAGCTAATATTTGGCTTGTTACAATTTTAATAAGATTCATACATAGTCTGATTTTTGTTTGCCACGTGGTTGAGATAGGTTATTTCTGATTACATCATTTCTACTATTTAAATTAATATCTTTTGGCAATTACATACTTCTCAATTGGTGCCTCAGTAAGCTTCCTGATATGAATAAAGTTTTACTATAATCACTAGTAAAAGTTGTATGCAACTGACACTGAATTACGCATTGCACAATAACCATGACGTAACGTAATAAGGTATCTGCTTACATCCATGTCTGCACTATTTAAACTAATACTTTTTGCATTTATATGACCCTGACTTTTAGTGCCTTAGTTCGGACACGTGAATTTAATATAGTATTACTGTGTTTTAAAAATATTACCTTTAAATTACGTATTGCACAATGCCATGAGGTGACTCAAAGGTTATCAGAAATTCACTTACTGTGGCCTATTAAACAAGTTTTTCTTTAGTAAAACTTTAAATACATAACTATAAAAATATAGGCGAGACTTACCGCAGTTCTATTTAGATCTTAGCCTATCATGGGTGGAAGAATGGTGTAACAAATTTCTTCATCTGTCCGGAGGAAACGACGCAGCCGATTTTGACGACTTTTGGAGCGAGACAAACTTTGCATCAAACGTTATTTCCGCTTGGAACTCGCAAACCGGGTTTCTCGCTAGAGGTCAGCACCTCTCAAGCGTTCTAGATTCACGCAGTATACTGCTTATCTCCACTGCTAGGGTGCGGCACTAATCCAGCCGCTTTAAATACTGTTCTGCATTTAACGTTTACCTGACGTTAATTATTGAACATGCGCCGATTCTATACTAGACTCGGCACAA
Organism: Magicicada septendecula; assembly: GCA_034769895.1. Taxonomy (NCBI): domain Eukaryota; kingdom Metazoa; phylum Arthropoda; class Insecta; order Hemiptera; family Cicadidae; genus Magicicada; species Magicicada septendecula. The sequence goes on from CM068369.1 coordinate 231,717,757, forward strand.
CTTTATCAAAACTGTACTCTGATAATGCATCAGCAAACACGTCATTGTTTGTTAAAACAGTTAAGGCAAAAACACCGTAATGATAGTGAAACCGCCATATTCGGGACGTATGTTTCTATTTGATCTTGTGTGTGCATTTAGTCACCAGTCAAATGAAGGTTGCCTGCCCAGAATTAATCCAGTTTTAGCAGTTATTATACACATCTTCTTTCAAGTCAATAAAATAAATAAGACAGTGTTGGTGGAAAACTTACTTCTGAGAATAAATGGGGATTTTACCATAGAGACATAAGTAGATTACACTTAATAAAGGAAATAATGCACATAACAATTTATACATTGTATCGTAATACAACAGATAACGTGAGCACCACAAGCGCAACGGGCGGTGTTCTGTGTACACGTTTGTTGTTCTTAGGTTTATTATTAAGTGTCAGTAAGGCAAAGTGCATATATTACTGTGCACGTTTGCATTCTTGTGTGACAGCAATTGATGTTTTATGACAAACGTGTGCTTTTTGAAAGACACGAGACTTTTATATTTTATTTTTTAAATATAATACATCTAATGATAATGATCATAATAATAAATAATAATAATAACTATTATTATTAGGGAAATGTAGAAAATGTTGCAAAACGTATAAGAGCGGCAGTTGTTATATCTGACCACGGAATCGTAAGGGAATTCGGGTATAAATTCATAGTGTGGTGCGTTTTTCATTAACCTCACGTACTCCCGAAGTGCTGTATCCTGAAGAGCTGTGTCTGCAGATGTTTGAGTTACCTAAAAAAACACGCACACGTTCAAGTACACGCACACACACACACACACACACACACACACACAAACACAATTTTCATTCATTCTGACGACCTTACGTCACACACACACACACACACACACATACACACACACACACATATACAATAACTTTTTCCTCTAGAGAAGAACAGACTTCGGAGACGGTGGCAGCGGACGCGAGATCCGGCCGACAAGGCCAGCTTCAATCATGCGGCCGGCAAGTTACGTTTGACTTGCAGGCTTCCCGACGAAGCTGCTGGGAATTTGCTGTCGCCAAACTGGCAGACGATTTACCGGAGGAGAGTTTCGTTTACAGAATTCCATCCGCGTTGACCGGGAAGAGGCGCCGTCCTCCACTCCCGGCCATCAACGGACCTGGGGGACATCCCCTTGCCAAGCTGGACAAGAAATCTGAATTCCTGGCCGGGAGCTTGGAGCTTCAATTTGCTCCTAACCCGTCCGGGGACGCAGACTCCGACGAGGAGATAGAAGAGGAGGTTGAGGCCTTTCTCGGCAGCCCGATCACATCTGAACCCGAACTCACTTCGGTGGAAGAGGTTACGGACAGGCTTTTAGCGCTTCGGGCCCCGGAAGAGCCCTGGACCGGACTGGTCGACTTGTTCAATGCCTGCTTCCGATTCTCCTACTTTCCTAAGAAATGGCGTTCGGCTACGGTCACGATGATTCCGAAGCCGAGCAAAGACCACAAGTTTGCCGAGAACCTCCGGCCCATCAGCCTGCTGTCGTCCACGTCGAAAGTCTTTGAACGACTAGTCCAGCGGCGACTAGCGGATCCCCTTCAACGGTTCGATATCTGATCCCCGACCCGAGCAATTCGGTTTTTGTGCTGGGCACTCCTCGATGCTCTTCGTGGAGACTGTGGCCGAGGCCGGTTGCTCGCGAGAGTGACCTTCGCCGTTTTCCTTGATGTCGAGAAGGCGTTCGGCCGTGTTTGGCATCCAGGCCTTCTGTACACACTTACGGAGATTCTGCTTCCGGATTGCTTACTGTTTGTTTAGTACAGTTGAGTGATAATATAATTGTGGTTTTTGTTTACTAAACGTGTACTTCATTTATTTATTTATTATCAAAATACCCTTATACCATATTGGTGTCGAGTTACATCAATATATGATAAGTACATCAACTATAATCTATATACAAATTTTTTCCATCTTACTCTATCAATTGACAATGTCTTCGCTTCCCTCCAGCCCAAGCCTCTTTCTCTCAAAATGTTTCCCATCATTCCATCCCAAGTCAGTCGCGGTCTTCCTCTCTTCTTTCTCCCCCCTGATTTTGCCTCCCAAATCTGTTTTACCATTCTATCACTATCCATTCTCTGCATGTGTCCCCACCAGCATAGTTGTCTCTGTTCAATAAAATCCAGACTCGATATCACTTCCAGATTCTCTCTTATTTGTGTATTCCTAACTCTGTTCTTCCTTGTTACTGCCACTACTCTCCTAAGTATTTCATTTCTGCCGCCTGGATTTTACTTTTTTGGCTTTTGGATAGCACCCACGTCTACAGCCGTATGTTAAAACCGGTCTATATACTGTATTATACACACACTCATTTTCGTTTTTCTTGATATCGCCTTCTTATTTATAAATCTACTGTTTAATGCATAGTATACTTTTATTGCCTTTTCAATTCTTTCATTCTTTCATTTAATGCGGCTTCTGGTTTCCCATTACTGTCTATTATAACCCCTAGATATTTGAATTGTTTGACTTGTTCTATCTTCACTCCTCCAATCTCTATATTTATTATTTTCTCCCCCATTACCATTACCTTTGTTTTGGTCTTATTTATTTTCATCCCTTTTTCCTGGAGAACTTCATTCCATATATTCAAATTACCCTGTAACGCCCTTTCACTTGTAGCCATTAGCACTACATCATCCGCAAAAGCCCCTTCTGCTACTTCTATACTTCGCAAGTTCCTGTATCCAACATGCATTTTCTTAACCTTCAGTGAACACTTCTTAATAATGTCGTCCATATACAAGTTGAATAATGTCGGACTCAGTCCACCTCCTTGCCTTAATCCATAGTTTGTTGTAAATCCTAACGACCTCATATTTTTACCAATTACATAATTAACATTATTTTTGTATAACCTCTGTACTACCTTAATTATTTTACTCCTTATTCCTCTATTTTTTAAACTTTCCCATATTTTTGTTCTAGGCACACTATCAAAAGCCTTCTCAAGATCAATAAAAGCCAAACATACCAATTTATCTTGTTGTATCGACTTCTCAGCTATCTGTTGCAGAGTAAAAATATGATCCTGCACACTTCTCCCTGATCTAAAGCCACTCTGCGATTCCTCCAAACTATTTTCTAAAATTGGGACCAATTTATTATTAATTATCTGCTCATAAACCTTAACAATTGTATTTAACAGATTGATACTCCTATAATTATTACAATCTCTTGCGTTACCTTTCTTAAAAATAGGAACTATCAATGCTTCCTCCCATTCTCTTGGTATGTTTACACTTGTCCACGCTTTATTGATAATTTCTAAAAGTATTTCTTTTCCCTTTTTCCCCATATTCTTTATCATTTCTGCTGTAATTTTATCTGTTCCAGGTGATCTCCCACTTTTAAGTCCATTAATCACTACTTCTAATTCATGCATCGTTATTTTTTCTTCTGCAACATCACCATCCTCTCTATCTTCTTCTTCATTAATATTGACTTTATGATCATCTTTGTTGATTTCCTTACCACCTAATAATCCTTGAAAGTATTCTTTCCATCTATTCATTATATCGTTTCTTTCTATCAGTATTTTCCCATTAGCATTATATATACATATATCATTCTCAGTTTTTTCTTTTCTAAAAGATTTCAATACTCTGAAAAAAAGCTTTTGATTTTCCCACCTTTCTCTTTCCAATTTTTCTCCAAAATCTTTCCATGCACTCTCTTTCGCTTTTCCAACTAATTCTTTAACAATTTTTCTTTGTTGCTTATATGCTTCATAGTTATCCACAGTTCTATTAGCTGTATACTTTTTCCATTCCCTTTTCTTCCTTTTAATCTGCTTCTTTATTTCATTAGTCCACCATACAGTCTGTTTTCTTTTATTATTCATTTTAGTAACACCACAAACCTCCACTGCTGTATCTATAATTATATCTTTCATTATTCTCCAGCCTTGGTGTATATTAGCATGCCTTATATTTTCACTTACCTTTTGTAATTTTTGTTCGATCACATCTTTAAACCTATTACTTACATCTCTACTTTTCAGCTTATACGATCTGATAGATTTATATTCTATTATTCCTTCTCTGTTGTATATCTGTTTTTTATATAATTGTTCTTTACATTTGGTCATTACTAAATAATGGTCGCTATATATTTCTGCACCTCTCCAGACTCTAGTGTCCATTATCATTTTCCTATTGGTCCTTTCAACTAGTATATAGTCAATTATCGACTTCTCTCCCCTATTTGGTTGTTCCCTTGTGAATTTATTTATATCTCTGTGCTGATAAAATGTGTTCGTCACAATAAGATCATGTAATAAGCAGAAATCCAACATTCTCCTACCGTTTTTGTTTCTCATTTCTTCTCCATATATTCCTATTACTCTTTTATATATCTCATCTCTTTTACCCACTCTACTGTTAAAGTCACCGACAATATATATTTATTTCCTTTGGCTTCCTCTGTTATTTCCGATAGTTCTTTCCAGAATTTATCTTTTACTTCCACCTTCTCATCCTCGTTTGGTCCATATACTACTATAATTGTAAAATATTTTCCCTTTTGACTCTCCAGCTCCACCAGTAGTAATCTTTCTGATACTGCTTCCCATTTCCGTATCTGTCTTACTAAATCCCTGTGAATTATGCATCCCACCCCCGCTGCAGCTCTCTTATCTTCTTCTACTCCACTATATATAAGTACGTGCTCACCATTCATAATAATCTTACCCCTTCCTTTTTCTTTAGTTTCGCTTAGTGCTAAAATTTCTAATCTATATCCTAACAATTCTTTAATTATTTCCTCCTCCTTATTATATAAACTTGTGATGTTCCATGTTCCTAAATTTCATTTACGTCTATTTACTTTATGTGCTCTCCCCATTATCCTATCCAGTTTCTCTGCTCTGTCCGTTCCCTTTATGTCCGTCCTCTCATTACTACAGTACTCAGTTTTTTGATTTAGCTATGTCCAGCTTCCCTTTACTCTTATTCCATCTCCATTCTATTCCATCTATAATTACTTTGTTGTACCCTTTTTTAACTTCCCTTCCTTTTTCCCTCTCCTCCTTTACCATCTTTCTTAACTGTCTTTGTATTTCTCTTTCCTGCTTCGTTAAATCGTTATTAATGTATATTCCTTCAGTACCTGTATCCTTTTTTAATTTATATTTATTTTCTAGAATTTTCCTCTTATCTTCCTCCTTTTCTAATCTAACTACCCACATTTTTCCCCCTATTTTATACACTTCGATGGTCTGCACATTTACCTCCAGATACTGTCCTATAAAATTCTTTACGTTCTTTTTAATCTCCGTTTTGTTATCTGCACCTATTTTTAATCCACTTATGATCACATTATTTTTCCTTCTATCTTTCTCCAAATATTCCACTGTATTTCTAACCGTGTACTTAATTACAAAATTTAAATATGGATTTTGTTTAAATATGTTAGCATTATTTTTATTAATTACAAAATTAACTTGAGTAATGTAATAATTACGTTTTAAATATGATGTGTTTTTTAGTAAGTAAAGAATATCGACATTAATGCAATTTTTCTAGTAACATTTCCAAGACATTTTCCAGGGCAAATATTTTCACAGATCTTAACTACGTCTCTTGATCTGCTTCCAAGGTGTTGTAGTTGTGGGTTATTTTATTCTTTTGATTTTTTTTTATGTTGAAAGTTTTGTAACTATCTGCTACTTTTTCCTGGTATAACGTTATGCCCAATTTAGTCAATTGTGTAGACAATGTTGTATATTTTGTTTCGACTCGTATTAATTTAATCATTTCCTGAGTCTCCTTGTTACGTCTGTTATAGGTTTCTACGTTTTCTTTGCATGTATGGTTTGGTGGTTTACATTCATTATACTATTTTCTGTTTATAAATGTAGTGTAAGATATACGCTGATCAAATTTAGTACCCTTGTAAGAAAAACGGTGTTTGTTACTTTTTATGATATATTTTAACTTTCAAATGTAATCTACTCCGCTGTATTCCTATGTAACAGTATTCCTGTTCCACTGATTCGGTATATGCATCTCATTGCGTGTCACGGTTTTTTAAATTTTTTTATCCGAACATATTACTTTAGATAATTTGCAGTTCTCAGATTTAAATGAAACTGATAGAGGGCTGAAGCACGTGGATACAGAAAACTAAGAACGAGTGCTAGTAATTGATGATTAGTTACGAAAGCGTTAACCAATTATGTCAACCAAATTAAACACATTAAAAAAAAGCATATTATTTAAGTAATTTTCTTTGCAAAAGCCTGCTCGTATCTGCTCTTAGAAAGCGTCCGAACTACTTTGAAAGAAAACAATTATGTTAGGAAAAGCGTTACGTATTTTAATAGTAATGCTTGACTTTTACTATGGTTTTTCTTTGGTCACAATGACGCATTAGAGCGTATTCTCGTAAACACAGATATTGTTATAGTTTCTATTACTACCTGTTATTTTTTCCAAATACAGCAAATTGCAAAATTATTTTTATTTTTTCTCTTTTGTTTGATGTTCTAAATGCAATCAGAGAAGGAACTTTAGCTGATACAGTTCTAAGAAAGTATCATGGCGATATGTGCAAAACATCTGGAAAAGAAAACGCCTGGATTTTGAGTACTGTTTTGAATACGTATTAGACTGACTGGACTGAATAAAATGTATTAACTACCAAGAATTTTAGGAATTTTATTGAGATATTGCTATTTTTAGAAAATATCTAAGGGATATAGTGCAGAGAATTTATCTTTCTTTTTACTAATGTTTTACGAACTACAAATACCATGCAGTATAACACTAAAAGTAAAATGCAATATTAATTACTACTTATCGCAAGTACCAGTTATTCGCATTTGCTCCTGCTTAAGCGGAATAATTTGTTTTACTTGCAATTCAGTAGTACAACATACAACTATTAATAATGCAGTAGAGACACAAAATAGAAGCTACTGTATCCTTACGCATACAGAATACGTTATAAAACATTCACAGTCCCATATACTATCTTGTCATGCCTATTCGTAGAAATATTACCTTCTTTAAAATTGTATCTATAGTACTGTGTCCTATTTTAAACCTACATGCTCTGCATGCATAAATAACAGATGATTGAAGTTATATAAGAAAACGTTTGCTGTGACTGAACACTTTCTTCAACATTGCATGAATACAATACCAGAATATTTAGTAATAATAACAAAGTCTATAACTTTCAACACTGAAAACCTCTAGTCGTTTCTAATGTTCTTTCTGGTGTCTTTAATGGTTACGAAAGTTGTATTCTATTTATGATTTTCTCTGAATTAGCAATGTGCATATTATCAATGAAATATATATTTCTTCAGATCGATTCTAAAGAAAGGTTTGTTATCTTAATATAACGGTGTGACCTATGCAACACATATTTAATCCCAGCTAAAGTGTTTTGGGGAAACGTCAGTAAGATAGCATGGACAGTTATCTTTAATACAGCGGAATTAATAAATACATAAAAACAACTCTACAGATTTTTGTTAACGCTTACTACACTCGTAAGGTAACACATGTTCTAGTATAACGGCCTGTTTTCTACAATCTACTAGAAATAATAAAAGTCACTAAGTTTCCTGTATCCCGCTACTTTCGCCGGAAACAGTGCCGAGTCAGACGTTACGGAGAACATTTAAGAACTGACCACAGTCTAATACTTAGGAGACCAAAGCATTGTTACGACGTTATACAACAATCTACGTGTTTCTCGAATGTTACAGTGGAACCGGCTGTAATGTTGTGTGCGTAGGTGATTCTCAACGCATTAGCTAGACTGTGTCAGAATTAGCGCGGCCGCGCGCACCGCGTCAAGGCCTCAATGAATTACACTCTAATGTTTCCTTTATTGCTGATGCGTAGTAGTATCGACTATTCTGGAACAATTCTGCTATCTATTTAAACGACGAGAGCTGCGCTTAGCAGTCAGTTTGAGTTGCGATATGTTCGAGTGCGGTTCGAGGTATTGTGGCGAAGTGTTATGTGTTTTATAATGGCGGGGCAATTGTATTACAATTGTTTTTTTTATATTAGTTGACATTTTATTGCGTGTGAACAATTTTTATTTGATTTGCTGTAAGAGACTATCTTGTTGATTACAAACTGTTTAATTGTGATAATTAAAACTGGTGATTAATGACTTAATTGGTGTCTTGTATTTTGTTTTCCACTGTACCATACGACGATCAGTTAGACCGTCGTAACAGTATTGTGAGTGACGTGAAAGGCTAATGCCAATGGCACATATGTTACACGGCTGCGGTACAAACCGGTGGAAGGGAGAAATGTTGGATGGTGTTGAAGAGACGTCAAGACAACCTTTGAAGTTGGTAAAGGCACTGTGTCTAAACCTGAAGGTGCAGAAGAAGTAGACAGAGATGTTAATATAGGTGTAAATAATTATTACTACCATTCATTAATCCCCAACAAGAATATCGTCTACAACATTTACTTGTGTGTGTGTGTGTATTTAAATACTCAGAAAATATAATGTAAATTGTGAAGTGTATATTACATGTTTCCTAACAATAAGTAAATACCTGAAAAATTATAATACTATTCTTATGCTATCAATACTCACCTACTGTCTTTGCGTATCCTAGTCATACATAAAAAGAAAAAGAAAAAGAAACGAGAATTCATTTCCCGCTACATTACTGTAAATTTAGACTTTTTTAAATACTTATAAAATTATTCTATAAAATTAACATGTGAGTTAGTTGTTTCACACTACTGATAAGCATTCACTATCTCAGACCTAAACAGTTACGTTAAAATTATTTTCCTCTATTGAAATTCTGAAAGTACTTCATGAAAAGCTTGTGCACGCTTTCAACCGTAAGTAATTTAACTCGTGCAGGACGTACGTGGTCATACAATTTTAGTGTGAAAAGTATTAGTACTATCAGTATAAACATTTACTGGGGGAGAAATTCTTACCAAAATACTTACACACAGCGTTAAATATTTGCTTTAATAGAATCATATAAACCACCAAGCAGTCTAAGCAGTCATAGTTAGGCGTATACACAAAACTCTGGTTTAATTAAAATTATGCAGTTTGTTTTGCTAAAAATTAAATTTGATACAAATTGCAGAAATTGTTTAATTTTATCTCAGTTTGTCTACGTTTTAACTTTTAATTCCTAAAAATAAACCGCAGTAACATTGTAAATAACAAGAAGAGTCTCTCTTTGTGCACATGCGGCAAAGCTCTCCGGTTTTGTTAGAGACTTTACACAGACAGATCATGAACTCGCACACATATAATCTCATATTAACTCTACCCAAAATAAACAGTTTCAGTTATTTTTGTTTGTATATTTTGCTCTTACTGTTGTATTTTTTTAGACTAAGCCTATTGTTTTTCCTGTATATAAACGTGGACCAATCGTCACGATAATACTAATATACAGATTTTTATTATTACGGTAAAATTAAAATTAATTACAAATATTTAGATGTTGGGTTTGTTTAACGTCCTTATTTTAGCTACGGTAATAATTTGCATATAAATATACAATGCATGCACTAACCTGTGGCAATAATAACCGATCAGAGTACGAAAGTTCAGTCGATGAAAGTACCTTTGAACGGATACATAAGTCTCTCATCGGAATCGATAACGTGCAAACGCCGCTTGGTACATGACGATCGGTCTGCCAATCCCGACAAACACAAGTTAGAAAATTCCAAGAGTTATTGCGAGAAATATTATAATTTTGCATGATATCCGATTAGGGTATATAAACACTTCAAGTTGACTAAAAAAGGGGTGTAAGCATAATATACTATTTTAGGAGCAACAGTATCGGTTTGCGGTGAAAGAGTGTATAACGTGCCCGTGAGAAATATCTACACGCCCGAAAGCGACCCTGAGGCCGGACAGAGTATATCAGCCCACGTACTCGTCTAGATCCAGGATCATCCTGAAATATCCCGTCGTCTGAAGGATCTGCCGTCGACATAAAAGGGAAGTAAACTTATATTATTTATAAACAACTGAAAAAAATATTTAAAAGAAAGACTGTATCACACAAGTAAAGACTTTATAGTAAATAAAACAAAAATAACTTTTAATATAAATTTATTTCTTTGTATAGCAAGTAAATTTTTAATTGTGGTACAAAGGTCAACAGAGCCAGATTAATTATTTTTTATAAACTCTATTGAAAGCTCAGTAGATTGTCAAAAAATGATAGCATCTTTAACAAATCCAATAATTATTTTTATCAGTTAATTATTGAAAATAAGAGTTCTCGAATAACTCTTATTATTTTAGTTTATTGCAGCTTTCCTATGAAATTATTCAAGAGCAGATTAATTCTGCAAGTATATTTAAAATCTTATCTCTATATATAAAAATCTTACGTAAATTTCACAAAACAATCTGTATCATCAGAGGTTTGTTAATTGTTATCTGTATCATGTAAATTGTTAATTGTTAATAAATTTTAATTATTATTAAGATATTGTTGTACTTATATTATCTACAGCTGTGCAAATTAAGCATTGAGAAAATTATGTATGTGGCAGCATATCGGAGGAATCGGACCAGGAATCCAGAGAAAATTCAATATGCGACGACTAGACGCTTATTTCATACGTGTCCAGCGTCATAGTGCAACTACTTCTCCGTGCAATTGAGACATATGATGATGCAGATTGTTCTGTAAAATGTATGTCAGGTGGTTATATATACTGATAAAAATTAAAATATAAGCTATTTGCAAAAGTACTCTATTCTTGAACTATATGTATAGGCTATATTACTGTATAGATGTGGTGTAATAGTATAATAAACAATTAAAATAAAGTTATCCAATGTTTTGTATTTAATTTGTATGGATTATTGACTTCTGATGAAGAATACTTTAATTCAGTGAAAGCTACAATAATATAGATTATGAAATGCTTAGTGGATTGACTACCGTTGATATCAGTTTCAAGTTCTACACTGAGGATAAATATTCCGTACATAATCCACGTAAAATTATTGTCGTACAAAGTATTTAACATGAAAATCGTGCTAATGCTCTTCTTCAATAACGTAGGCCTATATTACTCTGAAAATTATGGAAGCCAATTACGGAAGCTCAATTTAGATAAATTTACATCCACTTTCCTCATTAAAACATCGAACTAACAACAGCAGTGCAAACAGGGCGGATACTTAGAATTAATTAAATGTAGCGTAAGCATAGTTTAATCATTTGAAAGGTGTTTTAAATGTCGTAAACCTTAGTTTAGTGTAATTTAATTACAGTACTTAAGTATAATGAAATGAAGCTGACAACTTGGGTTTACCTAGGACGTTTATATGTTTAAAAGTAGGGCACTCAATGTAAAAACTGTTGTTGATAATTATCTTAAGTATTGTAAATACTTAGGCCTACATTAATTGACATGCAGACTTACTCATGCAAGATTTTTAAACAGTGTATTGAAAACATGATATTTGCAAAAGGTCACAAAAATTTGATTACAAAAAATGTAAAGTTATGATGAAAAAAATTACTGTTGCTGTTCTTGTCAATTCTGTATTTTCTTAACAATTATGCATACATTTCCTCAGGACCGGGATCTCTGTTAATGGGATGGGGAAAAATTGTTTACATTACGAAAACTGTCGTAGAGTTTGATGTCCTAAAGTAAGTGGATTCTTAAAACCATTTAAACCTAATATATTTTAGCGCGTCTTTAGAATTGACTAACTGTTATTGTAACAAAACTGAATAATAATTAAACCATTCAGCCAAAGAGCTTCCGGTTTCCTAAAAACAACTAATTTCCTCCTAACGAGTTTAGGTGCTTTCAAAGAACAGGTATCATTGAAGAGAATTAGTACTTAATTAAAGAGTTGTCAGTACAGGCATGATTCTTTTTAATATTTTGGGGGCTTGACAAATAAGGCCTTTAGCCCAACGACGTATACCAGGAGTGTAGCTCGACTGGATGTTTTCTTCTCACTACATCCTATTTGACTCAACAAAAGTAGAAACTCGGACACGCTTAGACGCAAAACAATGATTTCAGACCCGACGCAGTAATCGTGCTGCTTTTATGAAGGAAAAAGTTCGTTTCCTTTCGCTAAATAGTTCGTTTCCTTTCGCTAAATAGTTCGTTTCCAAAGTCTTTTCTAGGTATGTTTATGTTATATTTATAAACGTTACTAGTACAGTTTTATTTTAAATAAATTATATTCAAATAGATTAAATACTTTATTGAATTATGCTTTCAACATTATTATAAACTATTATTTGTTGAACAAGCAAACTAAGTTCTCAGTTTCAACTAGACCGTCTGGTATTTGCCTGTCTGTTTACTTTCTATATGTCTCACGATAACTTTAGAACTAATTAACCGATCTTTTTTAAACTTGGCATGTATGCCCGTATGCTTACCCTACAGAATCTTATTGTTTATAAGATTGATTCCACCCAAAATAGGGGAGCGTGAGGCCAAAATGTGAGATGATCAAAATTGTAAACAAATTTTAAAAGACCATGTGAGGTATCAAATGAAAGTAAATTTTAACCACAATCTGAATACAGTGCTGATTTAAAAAAATTTTAAGATATTTCAATGGGTTAAATTAAAGAAAATTTTAACTAACATCTAAATGTGTTAAGTTTTTAAATTTTTAATATTTCAAGATCCCAAGGCTTTAAGGAAGCAATTAAAATTTTGATAAAATAGCGAAAATCCAGTAGGGTGTCAGATTAAAACGAATTGTAACCCAAATGTGAATGTTTCAGTTTTTTTAGTATTTATGGTACGATTATGTGCTTTACAATTGTTATATTATTATTAAAAAAGAACACATGCAAAATTACACATTTATAAGTTTGTCATTAATCAGTAACAATATTTATATGAAAGTGTTATTATCTGTTGGAAAGAGGTAAGCCAATATTGTTTTTGCTAAAGTAAACACAGTGTGAAGGTGCGAGGGTGAGTGTGTTGTCTGAGGGAACAGTAATGTGAAGGTGACCACTGATATACATAAACAGACCTGTACATAACCGTTTGTGTAAAGTAGACTTTCAAACACAAACGAGAAAACTTTTTGAATTACAGCTTTACAATCTGCTGATTAACATTCATTTAAACTACAACTAAATTCCAGCTTTGTTTTTTTTACTTTCCCGTCTAATTCAATCTGAGAATGTTAAACATGTGTTTTACTAAACTTTTTGTAGAGCAAATATGTATTCTTATGTTCATAAACGTCTTCACTTCCCGATATATTTTCAGCTTTGGAATTCATAGTGGTGATAGGTATGGTAAAGCGATGGAAACATACGTTGTACCATCAGTACTGAAAATGTATTGATTAAATAATTTGATAATAATATGCAATAATTGATAATCCAAATAATTGATGCAATAATTGGAATTAAAATATTACAGGAAACGATCCAGGAGTAATGAGATGTTGTTTTTCTAAATCTAAAAAACATTGCCATCAACAAGCTTGAGTAGAGTGTGACAAGTGGCTGATTTTAAACTCTTACCGAGTGATGTTTACGTGGATTGTAGGGGAAACCATCTTTTCTGTAATGAAGAGTTTGGAAGGTGGTTACCGCATATATGAAATGTATCGATGTCACACACATTAAGGCACATATAGTAACAAGAACGCAGAGATTAAAATGTGACATACAAATATTATAAGTGTTGTAAGTGTAAACATGCATATAGTGAAGACTAAAGCGTTATATAACAATGGCGGTCAAATTTTGTAAATAAATTAAACACTATTGTGACTAATGTAAAATATGGTCTGTGTTGCGTAATTATCAAGTATACGTGTGGCACAAACATATACGTATACGTGTCTATATTGTCCTAATATGCCTTACTAATCTGCAGTTAGAAGGTATAATATTAATTGTCTAAACGTTACAGTGACAGACCAGTTTAGTAAAGTGATAGATATCAAACAAATTGAATACGGTCAGGAAAAGTGTACTACTGTTGAGGACTGTGTGTTTCGTACAACACTAATGTTGGGAGACAAATAATGACAGTAAGTAAAGAACAATGTTTTAGAAAATTAATTTGAATATGAGGGCCATATAAACACTGTCTCGTTACTTTTTACTGACACAGAACTACACAACATAATTTTATCTGTTGGGAAGAAACTAGCGGAACTATTTAAACATCTGGGAGATGAGATTGTTGAATAACAACAACAAAAAACGGCTAGGAGTCAAATAAAGAGTAATATATTTGTAAGTTTGCAAGAGAAATATACTGCTGTTAGAACGGATGTAATACAAGTTTAGGAAGTTACATGTATTTTGGTGTGTACGTATGCATACGTACATCTACATGTACATGTACCGATTGTTACATATTCAACGGAACCTACAGCTTAACACTAATCCTAAACGGCAAACTTACAATATGTAAGTCATATGTTTTATTTATTTTCTTCAAACAATTAAAAATAATTTTGTAAAACACATGTTACCCATTTAAAAGTATGTTATTCAGTATAGACTCATCCATCAACTAAAAAATAATTGCGATCAAACAGTAAGTTGCAGGAGATAAAACCTCGTTATGCCTTATAAAAAAGAAAATATTGATATCAGTATCAATAGTGTACCGCTTTGATATTATAAAAATGCAACAACGATTGCCATCGACAAATATTACTAAAAGTGGGTAAGTATAACAGAGCGAAAAATCCTGCAAAAGGTCTTTGAGGCTTGGTAAACTAAATATATGTCCTAAAAGATACGAATGAATTATGAATAGATGAATTAAAACACTGCGCTGATATAGTTCGCCAAGAGTAGAAATTAGAAAGGCTGGGTCACATCAGACGAATTGATGGTAGCAGAAAAACTAAAAGAATCGCAGACGGTAAACCAATAGGCAGAAGAACTAGAGTAAGATGTAGGAAAAGATGGAAACTTGACGTAGAGGGTAACTTGAGTATTATGAATGTGAAAGGTTGGAGAAGGTTGTGTGTTTAGAAGAGGGAGTGGAAACAAATCACTAAGCGTGACCACACTGACTTGTGATGCCAGAAGAAGATTGTCTCTCATTAAAACCATGCATTAGTTGAACACGATTAATACCTGAGGTGTTATTAGAGTTTATAATAATTTATAATTAAATATTAACTGGTAACTTTGTAGTTGAAAATAATGTATTCGAATCGTGGCTTAGGTGTAGCCACATTAATTTACGTAAATAAAATTATGTCATCAGAGAGATAGAGAAATGTTAATGAAACGAGACAAGTCTCGACGTAAAGGACAAGATATTTTTCCTTTTTAAAATATTAAGCGTTCTCGGTAACACCTGAAATAAAATACGCAAATAATATTTATAATGCTATTACTGCAATATATGAATAAAGGATAGAACATAATGAAATATGATTGGGGAAATTGTATTGCTTCTTGGAAGTGGCACTACTTTTGGAGGAACACTGTATAATAATGTGCGTCACTTCAAACAGACTGAAATTCTTGTGCTCTAACATTACTAATGTAACTTGGAACGGTAGCAATCCTTGTTATGTTTTTGCTAATACGAAAATGTTCAGCATTGTTCAACAAACGAGTAAGAACAAAGAGTATTAACGTTTCCTTCAAACAGTTGGAAATTACTCAGTAAGTATCTAATTATAACACAAGTATATTTTTATAACATAACATAACGGTCAGATATATAAACGACACACAATTCGTAGTGGCCGAAAGGAATTCACATCAGAATGTAAAGTGCAAAGTGACATCTTACATTCCGATACTACTAACAGTCTGTAAGCGAAACCTAGGCCACACACACACACACACACACACACACACACACACACACACACACACACACACACACACACACACACACACACACACACACACACACACACACACACACACACAGAATTCTGTAGCGTCTGTACTTTGTGTAGCGTTTGTCGTGCACACTTTACGTGGTACATTACAATACAATAATCTACGTCTACAACGTTTTTTTGCATACTTGTGCGTGACTCGTTCACGACTCTGGCTTCGGGGGAATAAAATTCCACAGCGATATGTCCAACATTTTTTTATTATTTTGTTCAACATGATCGACATTTTACGACTGCAGTTCGATTTATACTCAAGATTATACTTACTCGTATTTCACTCGTTTAGTGAAATATTTGTTTTCACAGATTTTTCTATTTCAGATATTCTGTCAACTTGTTTGTCAGCTCACCTCGCTACAGGACGAATTTTGCAGTGGTATCCTCTTGTAGGAACGTCTTAACGTCGTCTGCTTGACGACTAAATTCTTCTTTTTTCCTTCCCTATGGGGTTTCATTTTTACGCTTACGTTTTTCGTCTTGTCGTTTTTCTGCTTCTTCTCTTTCATGTCTTCGTTCTTCTTTTTGTTGTTCCTGTCTTTGCTGTAGCATTGCTCGGAATGCTTCTATCATCTGACTGGAGCTGACTGGTATCCATTTTATTTGTATCAACTATCACTAACACCACTCTTCTACGAAGTGTCCTCTGTTTCCACTGTTAACCGTTCTATCCCACTTCTGACACCACTGTCACGACGGTCTATCGATCGTCGTATGGTACAGTGAAAAATAAATACAAGACACTAATTACGTCACCAATCACCAGCTTTAATTATCACAATTAAACAGTTTGTAATTGAACAAGATAGTCTCTTACAACAAATCCAGTAGAAATTGTTCACACGCTATAAAATTATTCACTAATAGAGTACCGTACAATTATAAAACACATAATACTTGGCCACAATACTTCAAACCGCACTGTGTAAATCGTCACTTAAACGCACAGAGTAATCGCCCGACAATAACTCTGAAATATAATACTACCTACCGCATTCCAATAAATCGCAACTCAAACTGACTGAGCGCCGCTGAGTACTTGTATTTATACCCCGACAAAAATCCAGAACGTTCCACATACTACGCATTAGCTCTACACTACGACGTAATTAATTGCGGCCTTGATACAGTCCGGGCGGCTGGCGGCGTCTAGAAAAGTCTCGCGAATGCATGTTGAAATCACGTACGCACACAGCATTATAGCCGGATTGTTCTGGAACATTCAAGAAACACGTAGATTGTTCTGTAATGCCTAAATAATATTATAATTGTTGGTACTAGCAGTAGTTTTTCGCCACTGCTATCAACAAGGATAACATAATGTTCAACGTCGAATTTACAGTGTCGTCATCGTCACCAATGCTAAGAGTTTTGTTGTTTTGAATGTTACGATCAACTTTATTTTACTTCATCACGTCATTGTCAGTAATAGTTTCCTTACATGCACTCCCAAGTTAATTCGTTAGAAACAAATTCTTTACTAGAATACTATAGTTTAAAGTTTCTAAATCAGTTTCTAAACCCAGATTGGCTATACATAGTATAGCTATGCCTAGTATTTATTTAGTTTTGAAGGCAAGCAAAGGAAAATAAAATTTTAGAGAAACAATTTTTAGCAGTCCGTGTGTAAAATGTCGTCTGCGTATCTAACGCTTATGTCTTTACGGAACTGAGTCTCACCTGTTATTGTTTCCACAATTTAAAAAATGTTTAAGTCTTCTCAACTGCGAAGTACAATTGAGCAATGAAATTGTGTAAAATTATATTATATATTTTTAAATTTAAATATAAGTTACTTTTATTGTTAAGGTGATGATGAAACTGAAAAAAGATACAGTACCGTTTACCAAATGGTAAAAGCTTAAGAGCATGATACCATTCTGTCGTGTTGGTCTTTCAGCTGCCAGGTAAATGCAACATTTGCGCAAAAGAAACAGTCCAGCTAAAAACATTATCATGTCAAAATAACACAGCTGCTGTACAAAGAACTACTCAGGTTATACGAAATTACAATAGTAAGTGTGGCATAGAATGTAGAAAACAAAATTGCAAACATTCAAATGAAAATGCATATACTTTATTGTTGACAAGTACGTACAAAGGCGTTCATAAGGTATAAAAGCTTTCAAGAGTCTTTGTTTCTGAAGATTAGAGTATGTTTCTTTTAACACATCATGTAATCTTTTAAAGTTTGGAATGTTAGTTACGATAGTGCACGACTGTTATTCTGTGGTGCTCAAATTCCAAAGGTTCTGCTTCGTCGCTGTGACCGATCTTGCCTTCTTGTACGTGTTCTCTTTCTTATGTCTCATTCTCGCTATGTTGACGACTCTCTTTTTTTATAACTCCATAGCACCGATCACACTTCTAGAGTTATCGGAAATGTTTATTACTCATTGTCGTAATTTATCGTATGTGTTTGACTTACGTCTGATTTACGTCTCTTCCGGTTTGTGGGGAAATTAACATACAGTACATAATGTATGTTGTGAACATAGTTTTATGATCAGAGAGTTTTTAAATGTCATAATTTTATTTAAAAAATAAAAAAAATATATTTTGAAATGAAAAAAATAACTTGTAAGAAATTAAAAATTATTATTTGAAACTCTCGGATTACACGGAACCTTGAATTACCGACACTCTAATTTTTGAGACTCTTCTGTAACAAGGAGTGTGTTTGGCGTAATGGTAGAGACCACATTTGTTACATAATCAGAATGTTAGTGAATTATCTTAGTAACATGTTTCAGTACATAATTATTACCACAAATATTACACTATATGAATCAGCATCGTACTAATGTTGACATTTTTAATGTCTGAGAAGTAGCGAGCTTGCCTAAGCAGCTGCCTATATTGTGAGCCTCAAAAACAGCTTTTAGATATCGGAGACATAGATTACAATTTATTATTAATTTATAAATATATAAATTTATATTTATTATTAATTTGGGCTAAACCCGCATTTATGACCAAACATATTTTTGAAGAGACATTTTGTAAAGCCATGCAAACTTGTTAAAATGATAATTGTGAATAACAAATGCTGGAAAAATTCCAGAGCAGTATACAGACACCTGTAAAGGGAAGTGTAAAACACTTTTGTATATTTATTGTAATTTATGGAGTTCAAGCCTGTTTTAAAATTTTTAACCAATATTACTACTATTTGATGTACACACATTTGCTCATGTTAACAAAAAATAATTTTGCTTTTAGAAACGATAATTAGTGGAGTTATGTAAGTCTTAATAATAAGTAAATAATGCATACAGTTACGCATATAGAATCTACTGTATAAATTATTTGAATTCCGTAAAAAACTCAACTTGCCAATTCATAAATATATTATCTCTCTTCTAGTCGGTATTCTGTAGCAGACTCCTTATTTTAGGTTAACATATCTGGCATGCAAAAGTAACAGAAACGATGCAAGAACGACTCTTTATTAGAAAACGTTCCTAGAGAGCGGACATCATGTCCAACTATCAAACGTCTTACCGGGCCGATAATATAAACTCCTCCCCCCCAGAAATAATAGCTATGCCATTATATTGTCTGGTGATGTAATTTGATAAGTTAATCTTACAGAGTTTCAGAGACTATAAAATTATTATCTTCTTTGCAATTAAATTAAATATATTTTTTATTTATTTCATGTAACTATCTTTCACCAAAACATTTGTAAACAAAATGAGGGTATTTATACGCATTATACATCTATTGAACATGCTATTATTGTACTAAGTTATCAGTACGTAAGTAATTTTAAATAACTTTTAACATTATTGTTACTGCTGTTTCTAATTTGTCACTGTAATTGATCTTAAAGTTTTTTCCACATAGTTGCCCAAGAAATTAAAACTTGCTAGAATATTTCCAGACTAATGACATGATGGATTTGGAGATTTTTGGTTTTGTGTAATGTGTCTGGCTAGCAGTCACAGCCTGATAATGCTGTTCTCCAGTCTGGAGTCACTATCTTGACTTGGGCTTATTTGCTCAGTCTGTAATATCTAACAGGATTTACTACGATTCACCTTGTGCGATCCGCATAGTATCTGAGGCTCACCAATTAAGAAATTAAAAATTGTTACCTATTTAACTTAAATTATTTTTTATGCAATTTATTTAAATTAGGCATGTACGAGCATTTATTTACAACTCGTAAATAAAAATTAATGATAATGTGATGTATTTATAATATACACACACTTATTGTTTACTAATGGTACCTATAATCTCAATTCTCTATTGTAGTGTATTCATTGTTTATAGCCTAAAGGTACCATACATAGGCCTATGTTTTAATTACTCACATTCTTAAATTCGATCGATTTCGATCATAGGCCATCGTCAGGTCGTATACACTGTGCACTTGCGGTCACAGTATTGTAAAACAGCCCCTATTTACAAAAATGAATTTGTAGACATGGATTAATGAACGTGAAACGTACGTTGGTGTCCAAAGTTTCTCGAGAACTCTTTGGACACCAAAGTTTCTCAGTGCGCTTAGTGCTTGGACCTAGCCTTCCTTGATGTCGTGCAAGTACCGATTTGCAACACCTGTTGGTTTTGATACAATTCTACACCGAACGCAGGTGGACCTTATGGCGGTAGCGATCTGTAACTGCTGCCAGGGCACAGTACAGGTAAAGATTACAGTCGATGTCGCTAACACATGCAGAGCAGCTTGAACTTGGCTGCGAACGATGACACTGTTTTATCTAAACTTCCTTAGTAGCCACATATAATAAACTACCATCTAGCACATGTGCCTCTAAACTGATATGAAAAGTTAATGATAATTTTAATGATGTTTGACCATTAGTGTCTGCAAAGTAGTGGTTACTTTCAACGACGTGCAATCTAAGATTCAGTTTGTACGAAACAAGTGAACGGGAACGGACACGTAGCGAAACAGGAGCTGTAAGGCAACAGCGACAGATTTCATGCGTCTCTACGAAAGATGTCAGACGTATTAAATTAAGCTTACAATAAAATAATGTACAAGTCGGAGACGTCAAATACTTACAATATGCTTACTAATCCCCTACAACCTGAAGAAAATCTTGTCTTCGCCGTAATGCAATTCTATCAGGGAAAGAGTTCATTTAAAATTGTAAAATATATTTAGGAAAGAAATTACTTACCTTAACCTAATTTTTAGGAATCTAACTTTTGTCCACAAATTGTTTAAACAAGTGTAACACTTAACTGATGTTTCATTTCAGTACGTGCGTACGTACGACTTATCACTGTCAGCAAGTTTTATTTGCCGGTTATATCATTTTATTTAATACTTAAATTATATTTTTAATTATTCTTTTTAAATGCATGTATAACATATGATAAAGTTAACTAAATATAATAAAATCCAAAATAATAAAAATTGTATAACAATAATATATTTTTTCTAAACACAGTGTAAGCATTGATTATAAAGACGGTTTTTTAAAGTTTACTAAATATATTTCTAAATTGAACAAAATTTGCATTTACATTTATACATAAATTTTTACAATAAAAACTGGGCAATAATTATAGGCAATATAATTAGTACACACACACACACGCGCGCGCGCGCGCGCGCGCGCGTGTGTATATTGTAACAATTAGATTAGTGTCCGTCTTGTTCAAGCCCCGCGATGGAAGCCAATCTATAACAATACGATTAGTGCTGGGGTGTGGAGTTGACTTGTAAAGTCCCACGTTGCAGGCGTCAATCTGTAACAAACTAATTTGTGTTGTGACTTTATGTCTGTGAGTCTTAAAGGCCCACGTTGGATGCGTCAATCTATAACAATCCAGAATAGTTACGGGTGTATTTTACGAACTGTGGATAACGAAATAAGTTACCCTTCAAAACTTGGTTGTACTTGTCAATCGGCTCGTAAATGTCCTTATGTTGTGACTATTAATTATATTAGTTATTTTGTTGTCGTTTGCTGTGTTGTCGTTCAGTATTCGTTGATTAGCAACGATTTTATAGGAACGAGAATTTAGTGTGTCACCGTCCGTTTGAAATCGGCGCGTGAATAATATTTGTTTAGTAGTGGTCAAATAGATCGTGTAAGCAGCCCACTGGATCTACTTTCGTGTCTGGATGTCCTTGCGCCCTCCTCAAATTTTCTCTTCTGGTTCCTGTAATTAATAGTCTTTACAATTACTTTATTGAAATAAACTAGGACTGGTACGATTGGCAAATTATCTCTTTTATTCGTAATTGCTTTGAAACATTGGTCAAATTACCGTTTCATTATTCGAGGATTTACAATTGGACGAGTTCGTCCGCCGTAACAAATAGTTCGTAATGGGTACTTGGAGTTGCTAGGAAAGATAGGAAATATGCTTCTATTTAAAAATACAATGCATTACAAAATATAATTACTTCTTATCGACTAACAAAATGTATATAATAATGTTTTTCAAAGTTGTTCGCTTACAGTTTGGAGCAGTGCCTACAGTAACACAACATGGCCGAGTATTGAGTTCTCGCCTCAGAAAACTACGTTCTTTAAATTCCAATTAAAGTGTTTTAAATAAAGTCTTAGTTATAGTAGTTTATAATAATAGTTGGTATATAGCCTCCTTTATCTGGAAACAGCTGTTTTTAGTGGAAATTGTGTTGTGATGTTATGTAGTATGCTGCTGGAATTAACCAAAATTTCTCACCGTTGCTGTGCATATACGGGATGGACGCTTTTGAGATGGGTATCTATTTTCTCAGATTCTCGTTAGTGTGTTGGTTTATCTTGGTTCTGGTGTCGTGTCATGTGTTGTAGATCTTTCGGTATTTCTTTTATCGGAATCGCCTCTCCTGGAGTAAGTTTTCACTCTTTTAATATTAACTTTTTACTGCCAGAAATATGCTGTTGAAGTTTTCAGTTTTATATCTAACAATCCAACTGTCTCTCTCAAAATATTTAAATCTCGTTGGTGACCTAGCTTTTGGTGTTTTTGATTGGTCTAGAGCCTTGACCCCACGTCACGTGACTAAGTTATTTTTGAAAATTGGCGTTTTTAATTTTGTCACCTCAGATTACGATTTATTTATTTTGATTTAAATTTATTTTTAATAAGTACCATTTTATTGTCCATTAAAATTAAATTGTTTTGATACTAATCTCGCCCCATTTTGGCCTCTTATCTACTGTTTTGGCAGGTTTATACTTTTGTGTTTTGAGGCATTGACCTAATCTTGTTTGACATTTTTGTTGTATGTCTTACAGATCTAATATCTTCTAATATTGTAATTCTTACTACTAAATATAATTCTGAGTATTCCTACTTTTCATACAATATCATTAATTAAAATGTCTACACCTATTTTTCTGACAATAACAATAATACTGAAGCCATGTCAGCTTAGTGGCTTACTAAACACTTTATAATTATGTTCATTATCTATATTATGATAGCAATGGATGGTTTATACATCTCCCTCCATTAACATCTTTATATTTTATCAAAACAAAGCTTTTGTTTTTAGTTTTATTTAATTTAGTAGTGTTTATCTAACTATTTCAATGTTGCTTGGGTCTGGCTCAATTCCTTAGGCCTACATGTCTGACAGTTAGTTATTTTTTCACAATATCCTTTTCATAATATTAGATCTTTCCCAATTACCTGATTAACATTCTGAACAGTTTATGAACATTCTGTTCACTAAATAACTAACATTTTTTTTAACAAAACTTTTTATAACACATAAATTAATGGTGCACACAGGCTCCCATATTAACTATTTCTAATATAACTGAACATGGGTGTTCATTACCCTAACTCTTTTATATGTCACTATATCTTATTATTTAAAAATGAATAAGTGTTCAACCCTTATGAATAAATAATTATACATAACATAGTACATTGGAGTTTACCAAAACACTTAATAAAAAAAACACTTTGTCACTATATTTTGGTTCTTATTTCCATATATGTGGTTCATAAGACCTTTATCACTTTAATGATAACCCCCACTGGCTTTCACTTCCCCACTGGTTTATATTATGATCTTTTGATCATCATTTAATTATTTTGGGCTCTCACTATTTTCACTTGTTTGAACTCATAGATTTACACTGGTTTCTTAAATTATTACATGTTTTGTTATTATTTACTCTACTGCATTGCATTCTTAATTTTATATTATCTTTATTGGGTACTCCTATCAATTGTATTGTTTATTAAAAGAATGGGATTAGTTTACTCATTAGATTGGGTCAATTTGTCATGTTTTTTGGTAAAAACTTCTGTTTCTCAGTTCTAAATCTGGTTCTTTGCCTCTTCTCATTTCTTCTATTCAATGTTGATTTTTCTTGTGATATTCATAGTCGCCCGTTTCATTTTTCTTTTATCATCAGTCCATTTGTAGTTCGTGTTATTGTTCATATAGTTCATATAGTTCATATTGTCCGTGTTAATGTTCATGCCCCTCACCTACCATAACTATTGGGTTTTGTCACGTTATTAGAAATTTTTCTTTGTTTGTTCTTTTCTGAATCTCCTTTTATAACTAATGTTTCTTATATAATATTAATATAAGCTTCTTTGGTTACTTTTGTTGGATGTTGGAATTGATACTTTAATGTTAGTTACATACTTTTTAATAAGTTTTTTTTTTCATGGCTAGTGCTAGTACTTGTTATTTATATCTTATCGTTATAATATATCTTATACATATGTGATGAGATGTACCATCACAATATATATTGCAGCGTATCAAAATAAATATTGCATAGATAGGTATAATGCTAACATAAACACAGAGTCTATATCTGGAGGTAGGAAATTTATTAACTAACAAAATTTATACTTCTGCCTTATTAAGTTTTCCAGCATAAAATTTTTATTTCATTATTATTTAGTCTTTTAAATAAAGAGTTTATTGATTCTTACAACTGATAGTTTACTTGGGTGTCGAATTCCACAACTAACATCGATGACCGTCGATCAGCTTTTTGATGATGCTCTTCCCGTTGACCTTAGCGTAGCTGACACTGACGTTTCACACACACGCCGCGGTTATCAATCTGTTACTGTTTATTAACTAATCTCATGGTTTTCGTATACGGGTAATTAAACAGATCTGTGTGTTATGCTTACACAATCCAGATTCTTCAAGTGTTCTCGAGTCAATCAACAATAGATATTGCTGTGCTAAGCAGAAAACCTTGCACTTACGCGAAAAGCACTAACATTGATCTATTTAAATCTTGTTATGTTTTGAGTTCTGCAATCCTAGATAACGTATACGAGAAACTCTGTGTCTACGTCACTTATAGAATAGACACGTCCTGACACGATATATAGAAACTCTCGACAGTCAGTACGACTTTCTATGACGAGACCTCGAAGCGAACTGCCCGAAGTGTTCTCCGCAGAGGAACGACTCGAATAATTTTTAGAACTTCTGATTTGTTGAAATCTTAGATACGTCATAGATTTTTATCATGGTAGACTGACTTCAAGTTAAAACTATGTTCAAGTCTGCGAAGGCCTGTCTAGATTTAATCTACAGTTCTTATTACCCTCTTGCAGATAACGAGTTATAGCACTAATATCCCTTATTGATGAATTTCCTTGCACGGGTTCTGTTGCAATATATATATATATATATATATATATATATATATATATATATTACTATAATACTTATAACTAATTTACCTCAAGATATATTTTTTCTTGAAAAAAATTCAATCAATGATTATTCTATGATCAAAATAGAAAATAAAATCAAATACAAAATAAAAACTGAACAATTAAGAAATAATCAAACTGAACAACACATAAATAATAACAACAACAAAAAATGGGCCACATTCACATATATAAATAATAAAATGACAAAACTAACAAAACTATTTAAAAACACAGATATAAAAATAGCATACAAAACTAATAAAAATAAATTACAAAATCTAAATAGCTCACACAACAAAGATAATACAACAACCAACGGTATATACAAAATTGAATGCCAAGATTGCAATAAATGTTATATAGGACAAACAAACAAAACAGCTGAAAAAACGTTATTTTGAACACCTAAATGCATACAAAAAACCAAATATATATAAATCCAATTTAGCCACACATGCAATAAACACAGGACATGAATTCCCAGACATAACCAATGTAACACTAATAAAACATATACCACACAAAGGCACCATAATGAACATTTGGGAAAATTTACAGATTTACAAACATAAAACACAAAACAAATTAATACCAGAACAAATACAAAACATGACACAATATTTAAAGCACTCAACATCGAAAATACACAAAATACAAAAACAGATACCACAACCACACACAATAATGCAACATTGAAGGACCAAAGACCAACAAACCACCTTAATAACATCCAGAAGCCAACACACAAATACTGCACCAGAAGCAAGATGGCGAAGGCTGAAGATGGGAGAACAGGATCTCCCGAAACATGTTCCTAAAGGAAAAAATATATCTTGAGGTAAATTAGTTATAAGTATTATAGTATTATATACATCAAGAAACGGACTGTAGCAGAAAGTGATTGAAAAATATATATATATATATATGTATGTATATACTGTAATACTGTATATATTATAGATAGTGTAGGTAATACCTAACTTAGTTAATAGTAAGTGTAGCAAAGTATTAATAATTTTAGGTTTTAAATTTTAACTGAGAAAACACTAATTTTGTAAAATGTGTAGTCAATATAAAGTGAGACAATAATAAACTCATAAATTAACATACGAGGGGGACCCAAAAGTAACGAGAATTTTTCTCTGGCAGTTGGTAAAACGCTAGTTCCGACTTCTCCCGCAAGGTGCCTTCACTAGACACCATTTTGTATCAGTTGCCCTAGCGGCATTGTTGTGGAAACATTAGCGCGGTCAGTGTGACTATTTTTTGTAAGCGCTGTTTCACGTTTTCGGCGATTTGTCAATGGCAAAGACATTAAATACCAAGTGCTAACATCAGGTTCTGTTTCCTGTTAGGGAAATCAGCAGCAAAAACTGTTGCAATGCTTCGGACGGCTTATGGGGAGGAAGCTTTGAGCCAGGCAAGGATTTACGAGTGGTTTTCTCGTTTTAAAAGTGGTCAAATGTCAATTGAAGACGAACCACGACCGGGACGCCCCTCGACTTCAAAAACGGACGAAAACATTGAAAAAATCCGTGTTGCGATCATGTTTGATCGTCGTAGAACAATCGATGAATTGGAGGAAATGACTGGAATATCCTGGAGTTCATGCCAACGAATTTTGACTGAAGATCTGAAGATGAAACGTGTTGCAGCAAAATTCGTTCCGCGTGTGCTTTCTTGTCGGGTCAAAATCCTTGCCTGGCTCAAAGCTTCCTCCCCATAAGCCGTCCGAAGCATTGCGACAGTTTCTGCTGCTGATTTCCCTAACAGGAAACAGAACCTGATGTTAGCACTTGGTATTTAATGTCTTTGCCATTGACAAATCGCCGAAAACGTGAAACAGCGCTTACAAAAATAGTCACACTGACCGCGCTAATGTTTCCACAACAATGCCGCTAGGGGAACTAATACAAAATGGGGTCTAGTGAAGGCACCTAGCGGTAGAAGTCGGAACTAGCGTTCTACCAACTGCCAGAGAAAAGTTCTCGTTACTTTTGGGTCCCCCTACGTATTACCCTAACTTTTTGTATCAGATGGAAATAAGAGAGAAAAAAAGTTTGGTGGGATCTCTATTAGTAAAGCTATAAGTGAATAAGTGCAGGATAAGCAAAAGAAAAACTAATATTGCTGGTTGTAGAGGTCGTAAAATTGTACTTAAATAATATCTACCAATTGAAAATGTAGAAGACAATTAGAACATTAAAGTAAGGATACAAATACTATCTATTCCACTTATTTGCTTCCTTATTTAAATATAATAAATGAGAATTTTATGGAAGAAGACTTTACTAATTTGTAACAGCAAAACATAATATATTGCTCCGTTTATCTTAATAACAGTTTAAATGTTGAAGAGTCTTATCTCATAATGTAATCCTATATTTTATCGTCATATAAATTTTATGTAAAAGATAGTGTTTATTATATGAGCGCTGAGAAGACAGGACAATATAAAGCTACATCTAGATATAATAAGAATAAGAAGAAAAATATTAGAACCTGCGACTATATTCTTATACTGTACAAGACTAATAGTACATTAAGTGTTTGTAATAATAAAGCCACTTCCTAGTCTCTCTCAGAAATTGTACGAGAAAACTATTTTATTTGCTGATAAAACCACCTATTGTATAACCTGTTTGTATTGTATGTATTGTATTGTAGTAACCTGTTTGTTTTATAATTTACATAGACAGGGTATGTCTAACATAATATGGCTAATATACACACGTACATTCAACATTGTAGATTCATAAAACAGTAGAGTTCCATTCAGTTACACATTTTCTTTCGAGTAGTGAATGAAAACCGTAATCCAGAAATACTAATTGTAGTTAATTATGATTTAGACCAGAAGATGTTTTTTTCTTAAGTATAATTTGGTCCAATAAGGTTAAAGCAACAGTAATCACAGAATTGCTGAAGTATCCTTTAGCAGTAGTAACATTCTTTGTTGGGTACGTTTTATATTAAAAACAACGAGTACCGGTATTCAGAAGCAAATAAAATAAAATCATTGCCTTTGTAAAGTAGTTAATACAAAAGTAAGTCTCCTCTGTTCTCTTGCAATAATGCAATATTTCCAGCTTAAAAGTTACTGTGAGTGCGTGTATGTGGCGGGAGGGGGCTTTTATGTGTCGTGTACCTCAAAATTTTACTTTAAACTATTGTCTGTATGATAAACTAAATTTTCTGTCTAATAATAATAATAAAACATTTTTTTATATAAACTAAATATCACACTGTTTAACTATAGTTAAATACTATACTAAC
Organism: Magicicada septendecula; assembly: GCA_034769895.1. Classification (NCBI taxonomy): domain Eukaryota; kingdom Metazoa; phylum Arthropoda; class Insecta; order Hemiptera; family Cicadidae; genus Magicicada; species Magicicada septendecula. Next base: position 231,746,632 of record CM068369.1, read on the forward strand.
TATAGTCACTTATATCACTGTAAAGGTTTGTGTCCCTTTTCTATCCTTAATTATAGGCCTATACAATTTTGTTTAATACCATTTTATTTTATGAATAGGTACTCTTTATTGGGTTTCGTTGTGTTATTCAGGGTAAGTTGATTAGGCCTACTAGGTTTATTTATTTAACTTTTTGTCTGTTTACTGCCCTATTCTACTGGGTTATTTCTGGGTCTCTTGATGATATTAAATAAGTCAAAGGTTGTTTTTATTTAGTTATATTTGGTTCTTTACTAATCTCTTTAAAACTTGGTAATTTCCTTTAATTGACTATTAATTGTGATTTCTTGTTCCCTCTCTGGATAGGATTTCCCTATTATATTTACAATTCTTTGTATAACATTTTGTTTCGTTACAACAGCTATCGACACATCTTTAATTAGACTCGTTTCTTTTTTTATTCCTCGTTTTCCATTGCAATCTTTACACAGAATTGAATGATTTTACGTTACGCAATCTGCCACTTTTAAGTAGACGGTGATTCATTATTAATTGTTCATAAAGTAAATATATGAAAAAAACGTCAAGTATTCTACCAACTTTATTAAATCAAAACATAAATAAAACTAAATATTTGTATCCAACCGAAGTATGAAATAAAACAAAAGTTTAGTATGTATGTACGGCACTAAACTTTTGTTCAGTGAAAACTCAAAGAAACAAAATGAAATTTTGAGTCAAAACTTATTAAAACAAATGGAGGAACAAAACAAGCAAACGAACAAAAACTTTGATAGCATCAAGGAAGATAACAGACAAACAAATGAGAAAATAGACGGTATGAAGGACGAGATTAACGAGAAAATAGACAGTATTAACAGGAATAAAGATGAAAACAATAGACAAATGAATGAGAACTTGAGGCAAATTAATGACAAATTCGAAGAGAATAATAAAATAATGAATGACAAAATAGACAGCATTAAGGAAAGCAATAGACAAACCAATGAGAAAATTGACAGTATTAAAGAAAGTACTAACGAAACCTTAAGGCAAACTATAAGTGACAATAATAACCAAATGAAGGAAGAATTCAGGCAAATCAATGAAGAGAATTTAAGAAGAATTAATGGTAGAATTGAACAAGTCAATGATACAGTTAACCAGAAGATGAGGAAAGGAAGCAAGAAACAGCTGACACTAATGAGAGATTGAGAAAAGCTAACGAAACCATCACACAAAACAAAGTAATGGTAAATGCTAGAATAGACCAGGTCCAAGAAAATAATCGTATTCAAATAGAAGGAATACAAAAGGAACAAGAAAATTTACTAATTTACAGAAACAAACCGGAGAAAGGAGTGACAATATTAACACTACAGTGAACAATTTAACTGGTCAAGTACGCCAAAATCAAGAAGAAATTGAATTAATTAGAACCAGACCAAATAATATTACTCATATTTCCACAAATGAAACCAGAGAAGGGATTAATTTTAAAAATTATCGTAGAAACCCCATGGAATTCCTGGCCAGATACGAGGAACATTTTAATAAACATAGAATAACTATCTGGAGCTCGATTAGAGAGATGTTGGATGAGCATTTTAGGGAGATTACGGATAACTGGTGGACAGCAACCAGGAATGAGATAATGGACTACGCTCAATTTAAAAAATTATTTAAAGGAAAATATTGGTCCGAAGCTATACGAAATATTATCAGGGACAACATTTGTCAGGGAAGATATGATGTATATAGAGGTACATCTCCAACTACTTACTTCTGGGGAAAGGTGTGTTTGGCTAGACACCTAGAGCCAAGAATACCAGAAGAATCCCTAGTAACTAAAATGGCATACCATTATGACGCAGGAATTGCCAGAGCACGCCTGGGAAGCCAGATTAAAACGGTCCACGCAATGGCTGACTTGTTAGAAAATTATGAGCACGAGGGTTACTACAAAAGAAGCAGACAACGAACTGATCAGTGCGGTTCAAGAAATAATAACCATGGTATGAATAATAATCACCATAATAATATGAATAACCGGAATAATTATAACTTTAATGGCAACGATCGTAATTACAACCAAAATTTTACCCCAAATAATAAACAACAAGCAAATTTCAATCGAAATCCAATTAACAATAATAGTAACAACAGGCCCAATCAAAATTACCATCCGGGTAATAGAATTAATAATAATAATTATAATAACTACCGAACAAACGAAAATTATAATAATTTTAGGAATAACCCAGCAGTTAACAACAATAATAACAACCAGGGTAATTATAATAATAATCATCGTCCGTACCGACCCCGAATAAATTATATTAGTGCAGAAGAAGGGGATTACTGGAGATACCATCAACCTTGGAGGAACAATTTTAATAACAGTTATGATCGAAGAGGAAATCCCAGAGGGATGAATCACCATGACAACTGAGTAAGAAGTAGAAGCCAGGAGGACTTCCGAGAACCAAGGGGGAGTGAACAATTAGACAACCGAGAGGGTGAACAACCAGGAACCAGCACACCATTCCAGGCAAATCAACAGTCATGCCCGGAAAATAATCATGATGGCCTTAATTTAAACGGAGTGAGGCAGTAATAAACCCTCGCGACCCCTTACTGCTCCTATCTACTGGGTACAAAAACCACCAAATTCAAAAATATAGTAATAACAACTTACTACCAACTAATTATGAAAAACTAATTATGGAAAATAAAAGAATTTTGAAGTATAACAACAACCAAAGTTTAAGGACGGATAGTCAAAATCTTACTATTATTTACAATAATTATTTGAAAAATCTTCGAGAAGAACTGTTGGAGGAAACCGTGACAAGTAGAACCAACCAGCATAATGAAATCTTATACATAACCGCTCAAATTGAAGGTAATGATAGATACTGGTGCAAATGTATCACTTATTAACGATGCTGAACTGGAGAGAATACAGAAACAAAGTAAAAATATAATACCTACCTTACCTGTCAATAATGTTACTTTAATAGGTGCCACTGGGCGTCAAAATAAAACAGTGAGAAAACAAGTGTCATTGGAACTAGAAAGCAAAGGTGTTACAATTAATATTATATGTCTGGCCGCAATCGGCCTACCATTCGAAATATTAATCGGATGTGATATGCTGAGGAAATATTCAGCCATTATTGATCTGAGCAAGGAGAAGGTGTCCTTGAACTCAGAAGGTGTTATGTGGACGGCAGAGTTAATAGGAAGCGATGGTGCTCCTCTGAACTGTACCCATCACCAAGTTAGGGAATTAAATTTTTTAAAGAATGACACCCAATGCAGAAAAATAATCTATAATATGACAAATGAAGACCTGTGGAACAGAAAATTACAGGAGATAAGAGAGTTTAGACACAAAGGCACAAATAATTTGACAGCAAAACAAGTAGAAGATCTCATTATGATATATAAGAAGTATAAACATGTATTTTCAGAAAAAACCAGGAAAAGTAAAAAACTATCAGTGTAGAATACAATTTAAAGAACCAGCAGAATTTCAGCGGTTAGAGCTGAAATTAATAAAATGTTGTTAAATGATATAATTGAGCATAGCCAATCACCATATACTAGCCCAATAGTAGCAATTCAGAAGAAGAACGGGCAGGTTCGACTTTGCTTGGATGCCCGTGAAATAAATAAACATATAGTAAATGATCGCACGTCACCTGGAGAAATAGAAGAAATTCTAAAAAAATTTCACGGTACAAAATTCAGCAGTACCTGGGACATAGTTTGTGGTTACTGGCAGGTGGAGTTGCACCCGATGAGTCGAAAATATATGGCTTTTATTTTCGAGGGTAGAAACTACCAGTTTAAGAGATTGCCATTTGGATTAGTTAATTCGGTAGCAATTTTTGTACGATGTATGGACCAGGTATTGGGTCAGGAAGCGCTACAATTCACCACAGTTTATGTAGACGACTTGTTGATTACCTCATCCAACTGGGAGGAACATTGTCACAGGGTGGAATATGTATTGAGTAAGTTAGCAGAGAACGACATAACACTAAAACTCGAAAAATCCCAATTAATAGCGAAGGAGGTTCAATTTTTAGGTTTCAATTTGACTGTACAAGGTATTTCCCCACCACAAAGAAAAGGTTACTGCAATCCAGAAGTTCCCACAACCAAAGAATAAGAGGCAACTCCAATCCTTCTTAGGACTGTGTAATTACTACCGGAAGTTCCAACGCAATTATTCCGCATTGACATCTAAATTTCTGGAACAGCTGTCATCCAAAAACAAATGGATATGGGGACATGAACAGGATGCTATACTACAACAGATAAAGGATAAATTCTTAGAGACAGTAATCCTTCATCATCCAAATTTTGATCACCCATTCTTTTTGAACTGTGACGCAAGTGATGTCAGTCTTGGGACGGTATTGTACCAAGAAGACAAATAAGGAAACCATTTAGTCATCAGTTTTGCCAGTTGTGTGTTAAACCACTGTGAGAGAAGGTATAATGTTACTGAAAAGGAACTATTAAGCATAGTCTTTGCTTGTAGTAAAATCCGAACTTACATTTTAGGATATCCTGTAACTGTCAGAACAGATCATAAGTCCATCTCATTTTTGAGAAATTGTAAGCTGAGTCACGGAAGGCTTACAAGGTGGATACTCGCCTTGCAGGAGTATAATATCAAATGGGAATATATTCCAGGGAGTCAAAACGTGATAGCAGACTTGTTATCTCGAATAAACCTGGACACCCAGACATTTGAGGGTGAGAAGGAAAGGATTATCAAGGTGTACAACATTCTCAAAACTAGATCTGATTTGGAGGCATTATTACAAAATATCAGAGCAAATCAGTTATTAGACCCAAAATTAATAAAAATCAAAGAACGTTTGGAGAACCAAAACTCTCCAATAAACCAATTCTATTGTGAACAAGAAGGAATGTTATTTATGAAAAATACATTGAACCAAGAAGACTGGAAGGTCATCATTCCCAGAATAATGGAGAAAGAACTAGTGTTGGAATATCACATAAGATACGGACATATGGGTGCAGTAAAGGTAGTGAAAGCATTGGAGGAGAATTGTTACATTAATAACATATACAGAAAGGTACAAAATTATATAAAACCCTGTCATATCTGCCAATTGGTCAAAATTAATAATGAACGAAAGGAAGGTGTAATGATACCTATATCGTCAGAACGAAAATTGGAAAAACTATTCATTGACATATGCGGACCATTTCCTAGGAGTGAAGGTAGAAGCCGGTATAAATACATTATAATCATTATGGACCACTTCACCAAATTCACCAAATTGTATCCAATCAGTCGAGCAACTACGCAGAAAGTTCTTGAAGTAATAACTACTCAATACATTCCAAAAATAGGAATACCCGTTTCAATAGTTGCAGACCATGGTACACAATTTCGAGGCAGAAAATGGAAGAACACATTGTTAGAACTGAACATCAAAAGCTATAAGACCTCCGTATACCACCCCAGTAGCAATCCATCAGAAAGAATACTGAGAGAGGTTGGTAGAATCTTAAGAACCTATTGTCATCAACAACAAAGGAAGTGGCCTGATTACTTATCAGCTACAGAAGATTTTTTAAACTTGGCTTATCATCCATCTATAAATTGCACTCCATACACTGCCATGTATGTAAAACAACCACCCAGAGAGATCCAAGAAATAATTAAATTTCCTAAGTCTCCACAATACCAATTTAATAAATTAAAATTTGATAATCAGGTGATGGAAAATCTGGAAAAACGCAGAAACAAATACCAGAAAATCAAGGGTAAAATAATTAAATATGAAGTAGGAGAGAAAGTGTTGTTAAAGAACAGGGAATTGCCTAGCACTCTAGAACGGATATCAAAGAAATTATTGTTACTATACGTTGGACCCTACACCATAACAAAAAACAACAACAACAACACGTACGAATTAACCGACCCCATTTCAAAGAAGATCAAGGGCAATTATAATTAACAATCCATGAAAAAATATCACGAGGAAGAAAAGGAAAAATAACATAAGTAATTATGTCCTCACACCTAATGAAGTGTTCAGAAATAATAACTTCTGAAGGGAGGCAATTTGTAACGAAACAAAATGTTATAAAAAGAATTGTAAATATAATAGGGAAATCCTATCCAGAGAGGGAACAAGAAATCACAATTAATAGTCAATTAAAGGAAATTACCAAGTTTTAAAGAGATTAGTAAAGAACCAACTATAACTAAATAAAAACAACCTTTGACTTATTTAATATCATCAAGAGACCCAGAAATAACCCAGTAGAATAGGGCAGTAAACAGACAAAAAGTTAAATAAATAAACCTAGTAGGCCTAATCAACTTACCCTGAATAACACAACGAAACCCAATAAAGAGTACCTATTCATAAAATAAAATGGTATTAAACAAAATTGTATAGGCCTATAATTAAAGATAGAAAAGGGACACAAACGTTTACAGTGATATAAGTGACTATAGTTAGTACAGTATTTAACTATAGTTAAACAGTGTGATATTTAGTTTTTATAAAAAAATGTTTTATTACTATTATTAGACAGAAAATTTAGTTTATCATACAGACAATAGTTTAAAAGTATGAAATAATTAAAGTTGTCAAAAACAAGTATTATTATTAAGAGTTTTTGTTATATGTTATAAGAGTTTATGTTACCAGTTAATTTATTTAAATATATTTATCTCAGGGAGTCAAGGTAGAAATTACAATCAACCATAACAAATTGTTCCACCACATATCAAAGAAATTCAAGTTAATAAGGTTTTAAAGTTATAAACTGAGGCATGTTTAGTACCAAATTGTTTATAATTATCTAATTAATAATCATATAAACATTGCATGTATCATTAGAGTATAATAATAAAATTATCTATTAAAAGTAATTTATAAAATGTAAAGTAGGTAATGGGTATTGATCATATAACACTTAACTTGTACATAAATGGCCAATCAAAATTTAAGAAGTTTGTATGAGTTCGGTGACTAAAAAAGAAGAAATAACACTTAATTGTTAATTGTGATAGAGAACAGTTTAATAGTGCGTTTCGAGATGTTATTAAAATAAAAATATAAAATTACTAAACCGTTTGTGAAAGAAGATTTGTATGACCACCATTGAAGATAAATAATTCCTCCACTACAATCATTTCACGAACCAGGAACACACACCATCAAGAAATTATAAAGAATAAACCAGAAGACGTTCAGCAATATCGCCTGGATGTGTAAAGTATAATTTAACTTAATAGTTAACAATATTTTTTATCCAAAAAGGAACAACCAATAGACAATACACCAACACTAATCACTAATGAACATTTTAACAAGTGAAAACAAATTCCATATCTAAACGAAACAGTGATTACAAGGAAAACATTTATTTTTACATATTTAATAAACTTCATTATTCTCCGACACGGACAACGGCAGCCATGATGATGACGTCACTCTAACCTGCATGCTTTTTACGAAGCGTATTGAATATCGTCAAACATTGTATGTTATTTAATATATAATTTTGTAATTTTTTTTAGATTATAAATAATAGATGATTTGTAAAGGTACTCTATATTGTTAATTATCATGTAATGGAACTTTTCGTAGCAGCCACAGGAATTCCCACGAAATATATTAACCTTATTTAATTATTCACTCGTGAGATAAATATCAATTGTGACTAACGTGTGTATCGAATGGAAAATTCTGTCAATTTGAACTCATATTACAGAGATTAAACAATTATGTTAATAAATCATATCCATGCGTTATTATTTCATGAACATAAGATATTATCAACATTTATTTTATAATTACCAAGGATAAGAAGACGTCGGGGAGTCGTTGGAAGTACGCAAACTACAAAACCAAGATTAACCTCAAAGAATAGGTTTAAGCCTAATATCGAAGGTGGCTTGAGAATTGTTTGGGATGACTCGACCGCTATTTTTGAATTGATTTTGGAGTTCTAACTGCTGAATTGGAATAATAATAATTCTGATTATTAAACCAAGGCAGATTAATTCATTTTTTTAACTTATATATTAAATCACATTCGAAAAGACGCAACATAAATAATTCACGATCAACTAATACACTATTTACAACTTTCTATTACAACTTAAAATTTACAAAGCGTAACACGGGCAAATTATTATATACAACAGGATACACGTTAGGTAATACTGTGTGTGTGTGTGTGTGTGTGTGTGTTTTGTTAACACAGGAAGAAAGGAACAATTCAATTAAAAAAGTTTCAGTAACCTCTGAACCCTGTGTTCTACATAGACAGAACATTTTTTTAATCAAATAAAGATTTTAAAACACAATATTGTGGAAAAACTTTGAAAAGAAAAACAGAACTAGTTTTGGTAATTCGTTAGTTCCTTTTAAGTTACTTCGTATATTAATTTTACTTGGAATGACAATCACTTTTAATGAAGAAATTTGTGTTAGTGGTTGAAATCACAATCAGAATGATCACAGTTGCACACCACTATGTAAAAATTATCCCAATTAGCGCTTTCAAGCTTCACAGCCCATCGTCAGATTGGAATAGACACAAAATAAGTGGAAACAACCCCTTCACCCCTCTCCCCCACCATGCTCACACACAACAAGCTATAATATAAATGACCCTTCCCCACCCCCTAAACCCTGTCCCACCATCTGTGGAGTTACATATTTTTTCTAGCAAATTCCTTGTGTTTCAGTGTTGTGTGTGTGTGTGTGTGTGTGTGTGTGTGTGTGTGTGTGTGTGTGTGTGTGTGCGCGCATCCTTTTAAACTACCCACTTCCTCTCCACACACGTGGGTCAGTCAACACCCTTATTTTAAAACATCCAAATAGTACTATGCAAAATAATTCTTAATATTATCTATCTGTCCTCTATCATTTACTTCTTAATCATGTTATAAAATATTTCTTCATTATCAAATTTAATTTTAATATTAATTAAATTGTCTAACCCTTTTTCTCTCTCTTTCAATATTTCTAACTCCTCTCTAAGCTTCCTTTCAACTGTGTTATTCACTACTTTTACAATTTCGTATTCTTCCAAAGGATTAACAAACTTATGGTTGTCTTCTATGAAATGTCTTGCATATAACGAATTGGTTGTTCTATTACCTTCTCCACGTTTGTGGTCAGACAACCTGCATACGAATTTCCGTCCTGTCTCTCCTAGGTACACCTTGTTGCAGTCTTTACATTTTAATTTATAAATTCCGCTTTTCTGTAATACTGGAATTTTTTCTATATTCTTATTCCTTATCTTATCAAATACCGTTTCACATTTTTTAATAGCTATATCTACTCCATATTTATTAAAACATTTTATAATTTTTCTAGTATGTGAACCTATGTATGTCAATGACCCTGCATAATTCTTTTGTTCTGGTTCTATTTTATCTTTTTGTATGTTAACCCTTTTCATAACTTTATCCACTATGTTGGTGTTATAATTATTATTCCTTACAATTCCCTTTATCGTTCTTAACTCCCTATCTTTTGACTCGGTCTCTTTTAAACACTTCTGAGCTCTGTAACAAAATGAATTGATTGCCGCCATTTTATATCTATATGGGTGGTAAGACTCTCTTGGTATAATTATATCAGAATACGACTCTTTCCTAAATATCCCAAACTGTAGTTTCTTATTATCTTTAATTTCTATGTTTAAATCTAAGTAATTTATTTTCTTACCTCCTATCTCTTCTTTGAATTGTAAGTTTTTATCCTTACTATTTACCTCATTTATAAACTCATGCACTTCTTCTATGCTTCCTTCCCAAATTACTAATACATCATCAACGTATCTAGACCATAATTTTATATTGTTTTTATACTTAGTGGAAGTTATTAATTGCTTTTCAAAATCATTCATGTATATTTCAGCAAGAATAGGGGATAATGAAGACCCCATAGGTAAACCTTTTTTCTGTATATAAAACTTGTTATTAAACCTAAAATAGTTCTGATTTACACATTCTTTAATTACTTTCATCAACTGCTTTTTATACCTGTATTCTCCCATATTATTATCGTTTATTAACTTAATAACTTTATTTACTGTGATATTGGTAAACATGTCCTTAACATCCAGTGATATCAATTTTGTATTTACATTAATCCTAATATTTTCTAATTTTTCTATCAATTTTACATTATTCTCTATGTTGTATTTTGTCCCAAATTCATATTTCTCTTTCAGTACTCTGCTAACTTCCTTTGATAATTTATAAACAGGTGCATTAATAAAAGAAACAATCGGTCTAATTGGTTTTCCTTCTTTATGTATCTTAACCTGACTTTTAAAAGTTGGTGCTGTTGGATTGCTTTCCAATAAATACTTTTTCTTATTTTCTTCTATAAATGTTATCTGTTTCATCATTTGTTTTATCCTTGACTGGTACTTACTTGTATAATCATACTTTATTTCCTCGTATGGTCCTTCCCTTATAAATTCTTCCGTTTTCTTTATGTATTCGTCCTTTCTCAGTAGTACCATTGTATTTCCTTTGTCCGCCTTCGTTACTATAATATCATTCTTCTTTATTTTATTCTTTAGTTTAGTTACAGTTGATTTGATTTTTTGTTCATTTTTTGAATTATACAAACTTCTCTTAAATATTTTATCTACTACATTCCCTACTTCCCACCTTATTCTTTTTTTATCATTTTCATTTCCTAGTTTTTGTATTATGCTTTCGCATTCAATAATCGTTTTTTCTTGATTTAATTCTGGTGGCGGTGCGTATTTTAAGCCTTTTGCTAACATTTCTTTTTCTTCTGTATTGAAATTTACCTCTGTAAGGTTTATTACTCTTTTTTCATAGTTATTCTTAGAGAGGTGTTCCTTTTTTACTTCGTTCTTTTTTATTAACTTATTTAACTTATCTACCATTTTTTTATTTTTCTTTTCCAATTTCTTTTCTACGTACCCCAAACCAAAATTATATAATATTTCTTCTAACTCTACATACGAGTATATTCTTAACAATTCTATGTGTCTGTCATATAATTCCCTATTATATCTATTGATTAAGCCGTAGAGTGACCTTATTTCCAGTTTTATCCACAACTTCTCGCTTTGTTCTTTTACTTTTTTGGCTACACTGTTCTTATTTTTAATTTTAACTTGAGCGTACTTTGGGATGACATTATTATCCAGACATTGTTTATTAAACCATATTTTACTTAAAACCCTCTTCAATTTAACTTTTAACTTAAGATATTTAAATACTTTACTTACCTTATTGTTGTCGTTTATTACCTCATTGTTGTTGTCCATTACCTGTAGTCGATTGCACATCTTAACAGACGTTTAATGAAGAAATTTGTGTTAGTGGTTGAAATCAATATCAGAATGATCACAGTTGCACACCACTATGTAAAAATTATCCCAATTAGCGCTTTCAAGCTTCACAGCCCATCGTCAGATTGGAATAGACACAAAATAAGTGGAAACAACCCCTTCACCCCTCTCGCCCCACCATGCTCACACACAACAAGCTATAATATAAATGACCCTTCCCCACCCCCTAAACCCTGTCCCACCATCTGTGGAGTTACATATTTTTTTTAGCAAATTCCTTGTGTTTCAGTGTTGTGTGTGTGTGTGTGTGTGTGTGTGTGTGTGTGTGTGTGTGTGTGTGTGTGTGTGTGCGCGCATCCTTTTAAACTACCCACTTCCTCTCCACACACGTGGGTCAGTCAACACCCTTATTTTAAAACATCCAAATAGTACTATGCAAAATAATTCTTAATATTATCTATCTGTCCTCTATCATTTACTTCTTAATCATGTTATAAAATATTTCTTCATTATCAAATTTAATTTTAATATTAATTAAATTGTCTAACCCTTTTTCTCTCTCTTTCAATATTTCTAACTCCTCTCTAAGCTTCCTTTCAACTGTGTTATTCACTACTTTTACAATTTCGTATTCTTCCAAAGGATTAACAAACTTATGGTTGTCTTCTATGAAATGTCTTGCATATAACGAATTGGTTGTTCTATTACCTTCTCCACGTTTGTGGTCAGACAACCTGCATACGAATTTCCGTCCTGTCTCTCCTAGGTACACCTTGTTGCAGTCTTTACATTTTAATTTATAAATTCCGCTTTTCTGTAATACTGGAATTTTTTCTATATTCTTATTCCTTATCTTATCAAATACCGTTTCACATTTTTTAATAGCTATATCTACTCCATATTTATTAAAACATTTTATAATTTTTCTAGTATGTGAACCTATGTATGTCAATGACCCTGCATAATTCTTTTGTTCTGGTTCTATTTTATCTTTTTGTATGTTAACCCTTTTCATAACTTTATCCACTATGTTGGTGTTATAATTATTATTCCTTACAATTCCCTTTATCGTTCTTAACTCCCTATCTTTTGACTCGGTCTCTTTTAAACACTTCTGAGCTCTGTAACAAAATGAATTGATTGCCGCCATTTTATATCTATATGGGTGGTAAGACTCTCTTGGTATAATTATATCAGAATACGACTCTTTCCTAAATATCCCAAACTGTAGTTTCTCATTATCTTTAATTTCTATGTTTAAATCTAAGTAATTTATTTTCTTACCTCCTATCTCTTCTTTGAATTGTAAGTTTTTATCCTTACTATTTACCTCATTTATAAACTCATGCACTTCTTCTATGCTTCCTTCCCAAATTACTAATACATCATCAACGTATCTAGACCATAATTTTATATTGTTTTTATACTTAGTGGAAGTTATTAATTGCTTTTCAAAATCATTCATGTATATTTCAGCAAGAATAGGGGATAATGAAGACCCCATAGGTAAACCTTTTTTCTGTATATAAAACTTGTTATTAAACCTAAAATAGTTCTGATTTACACATTCTTTAATTACTTTCATCAACTGCTTTTTATACCTGTATTCTCCCATATTATTATCGTTTATTAACTTAATAACTTTATTTACTGTGATATTGGTAAACATGTCCTTAACATCCAGTGATATCAATTTTGTATTGTGTTGTTTTGTATTGTATTGATTGTGATTTCAACCACTAACACAAATTTCTTCATTAAACGTCTGTTAAGATGTGCAATCGACTACAGGTAATGGACAACAACAATGAGGTAATAAACGACAACAATAAGGTAAGTAAAGTATTTAAATATCTTAAGTTAAAAGTTAAATTGAAGAGGGTTTTAAGTAAAATATGGTTTAATAAACAATGTCTGGATAATAATGTCATCCCAAAGTACGCTCAAGTTAAAATTAAAAATAAGAACAGTGTAGCCAAAAAAGTAAAAAAACAAAGCGAGAAGTTGTGGATAAAACTGGAAATAAGGTCACTCTACGGCTTAATCAATAGATATAATAGGGAATTATATGACAGACACATAGAATTGTTAAGAATATACTCGTATGTAGAGTTAGAAGAAATATTATATAATTTTGGTTTGGGGTACGTAGAAAAGAAATTGGAAAATAAAAATAAAAAAATGGTAGATAAGTTAAATAAGTTAATAAAAAAGAACGAAGTAAAAAAGGAACACCTCTCTAAGAATAACTATGAAAAAAGAGTAATAAACCTTACAGAGGTAAATTTCAATACAGAAGAAAAAGAAATGTTAGCAAAAGGCTTAAAATACGCACCGCCACCAGAATTAAATCAAGAAAAAACGATTATTGGATGCGAAAGCATAATACAAAAACTAGGAAATGAAAATGATAAAAAAAGAATAAGGTGGGAAGTAGGGAATGTAGTAGATAAAATATTTAAGAGAAGTTTGTATAATTCAAAAAATGAACAAAAAATCAAATCAACTGTAACTAAACTAAAGAATAAAATAAAGAAGAATGATATTATAGTAACGAAGGCGGACAAAGGAAATACAATGGTACTACTGAGAAAGGACGAATACATAAAGAAAACGGAAGAATTTATAAGGGAAGGACCATACGAGGAAATAAAGTATGATTATACAAGTAAGTACCAGTCAAGGATAAAACAAATGATGAAACAGATAACATTTATAGAAGAAAATAAGAAAAAGTATTTATTGGAAAGCAATCCAACAGCACCAACTTTTAAAAGTCAGGTTAAGATACATAAAGAAGGAAAACCAATTAGACCGATTGTTTCTTTTATTAATGCACCTATTTATAAATTATCAAAGGAAGTTGGCAGAGTACTGAAAGAGAAATAGGAATTTGGGACAAAATACAACATAGAGAATAATATAAAATTGATAGAAAAATTAGAAAATATTAGGATTAATGTAAATACAAAATTGATATCACTGGATGTTAAGGACATGTTTACCAATATCACAGTAAATAAAGTTATTAAGTTAATAAACGATAATAATATGGGAGAATACAGGTATAAAAAGCAGTTGATGAAAGTAATTAAAGAATGTGTAAATCAGAACTATTTTAGGTTTAATAACAAGTTTTATATACAGAAAAAAGGTTTACCTATGGGGTCTTCATTATCCCCTATTCTTGCTGAAATATACATGAATGATTTTGAAAAGCAATTAATAACTTCCACTAAGTATAAAAACAATATAAAATTGTGGTCTAGATACGTTGATGATGTATTAGTAATTTGGGAAGGAAGCATAGAAGAAGTGCATGAGTTTATAAATGAGGTAAATAGTAAGGATAAAAACTTACAATTCAAAGAAGAGATAGGAGGTAAGAAAATAAATTACTTAGATTTAAACATAGAAATTAAAGATAATGAGAAACTACAGTTTGGGATATTTAGGAAAGAGTCGTATTCTGATATAATTATACCAAGAGAGTCTTACCACCCATATAGATATAAAATGGCGGCAATCAATTCATTTTGTTACAGAGCTCAGAAGTGTTTAAAAGAGACCGAGTCAAAAGATAGGGAGTTAAGAACGATAAAGGGAATTGTAAGGAATAATAATTATAACACCAACATAGTGGATAAAGTTATGAAAAGGGTTAACATACAAAAAGATAAAATAGAACCAGAACAAAAGAATTATGCAGGGTCATTGACATACATAGGTTCACATACTAGAAAAATTATAAAATGTTTTAATAAATATGGAGTAGATATAGCTATTAAAAAATGTGAAACGGTATTTGATAAGATAAGGAATAAGAATATAGAAAAAATTCCAGTATTACAGAAAAGCGGAATTTATAAATTAAAATGTAAAGACTGCAACAAGGTGTACCTAGGAGAGACAGGACGGAAATTCGTATGCAGGTTGTCTGACCACAAACGTGGAGAAGGTAATAGAACAACCAATTCGTTATATGCAAGACATTTCATAGAAGACAACCATAAGTTTGTTAATCCTTTGGAAGAATACGAAATTGTAAAAGTAGTGAATAACACAGTTGAAAGGAAGCTTAGAGAGGAGTTAGAAATATTGAAAGAGAGAGAAAAAGGGTTAGACAATTTAATTAATATTAAAATTAAATTTGATAATGAAGAAATATTTTATAACATGATTAAGAAGTAAATGATAGAGGACAGATAGATAATATTAAGAATTATTTTGCATAGTACTATTTGGATGTTTTAAAATAAGGGTGTTGACTGACCCACGTGTGTGGAGAGGAAGTGGGTAGTTTAAAAAGATGCACACACACACACACACACACACACACACACACAACACTGAAACACAAGGAATTTGCTAGAAAAAATATGTAACTCCACAGATGGTGGGACAGGGTTTAGGGGGTGGGGAAGGGTCATTTATATTATAGCTTGTTGTGTGTGAGCATGGTGGGGCGAGAGGGGTGAAGGGGTTGTTTCCACTTATTTTGTGTCTATTCCAATCTGACGATGGGCTGTGAAGCTTGAAAGCGCTAATTGGGATAATTTTTACATAGTGGTGTGCAACTGTGATCATTCTGATTGTAATCACTTTTAAGTTTTAATTTTTACAGGAATAAGAATTTTACGTTGTCTTTATTTCTGGTTTACCTATGCCTTTAGACAATGGTTAATATGCTCTAATTTTAGAGATTGTATTATGCATTACTTATAATTAGATATGCGCTAGATATTTTGGTTTTTATATGTTTGTGTTAGAATTAAACATGAACCTGAAGCAGAGACAGTTTGAGGTCATGTACTTTGTGTCTATCTCAACATCTGACTTTCAATTGTCAGATGAAATAGGGATACCGGTTATCTCAAGGAGAGGCATACACGTCTGATTCTAATAAATGACAACCGAGAGACATTAACAAAAAGGGAGGTTAGTGAAAATGACCTACTACATAAGCAGGACCGAATACAATTTAAAAAAATGCTTCACCTACATAAGCGTCATTAACATAACAAGATTTAATAACACATTAAGACGAAAACGTAGTGAACGAGATACAGTTATAGCCATAAGTAAGTTCTGATTAAAACGTGTAAATCCTGCATTTGGTTTTGAACATATCAGTTTCTTATTTTTCAAAATTCATCACTTCCTCTCTTGCCTTTCCCTTACATACCTTACTGGTTGATAATTTGGTTGTAAGAAGGAATTGAGACTGAAATTTTGTGAAACAGTTTCCGACACGAGATGAGAAAGGTGGCTGTTTTATTTCTCGTACATTTCATAGGATGTCTGTAATTTAATTGTATGGGTAGGCCAATAATTTTTCATAAATTTTTGACAGTCGTATGTATGGTTAAGCGAGTGACGCTTATTTTTATTTTCAGCAGGAGGAAATTAATTTATATCAGTTAAAGGTACGTGTATATAAATTAATGTATATTGTAATATTACCGTGTTTGTGGTTTACTGGGGTGCTATCTTCCCGTTTATTTTTGTTAAATTTCAATAACTTTTAGTGTAGTTTATTATTTTTATGGATTTATTTATTTCAATTAAATCTAGCATTGAATCCACATAAATAAATCCGATTAATGCACTGGAAATTGGTTAGCGAAGTAGTATCAACTTCGGTTAATTATTTAAAATTGTTGTTCTTCCGTCGTCTTGACGAAATGGTGACGTAGGTTCCTCACTGAAAACATAAATATTTTGCAAGAACAATCACTTACTTGTGGTGAGTCTTGCCGATCTTGCAGGGTCGATGTAGCAATCTAATCTGTAGATGGACTTACCGTATTTAAATTTCACCGCTGCGTATCGAGCTATCCAATGAGAGTCGTGCACCTGTTCTGAAATCTATTCTATGAAATGAACTAACTGACTCCGTGGTTTGTTCGTATAAAATAATAATTTATTCAGTTTAATATGCTCTTCAATGATATAAGGTATCATTAATTATTTCAATTCAAATTAAATAACATTAGTTGTTTGTTTTATAAAAAATTTGTCTCTGGGCGGTAAAACTGATTTACAATCTCAGTGTATGGCTAAATGCTTTTGGTTAAAATTATTTAATCCACATGGTGTGTGTGTGTGTGTGGGTTCTTTTAGCTGGTAGAATACCAAATTATTGATAGAACTCTTACTCTACCGTTATTAGGCAGTTTGAAAATGATTGCAGTTCGATCATCACTTAATAATTAACATTCAAAATTATAACCATGCCTGCTTTGGACATTTCAGGTAACAAATTATTAAAACTCAATTGACAATAAATGATTTAAAGACGTTTGTTAACGTTAAAATAACTCTTGATAAAACATTTAAAAAGTGAACAATAAAATAATATGTTGAAACAGTGTTATTGAATGGAACATCTGAATCATTATTTGACTCTACAAAAAGGTAATTGCATAGTTGCAAGTATTCATGTAGCTTGACAACCTTAAGTTCTTATCCATAGTAAACATAAACATAAACATTTAAATAGTTATAGTAGTAGACTCTTCCTAAATTACAAGACATAAATAACATTGAAAGTTTTCATTAACTTTCGTTAATTGTTCATCCAGTTGACAATTCTCAATCATTTGTGACTGATGGTTGTTTGACCTATGTTTAATAAATGAAAACTTTAATTACGTGTGGTTATGTCACACTAAGTATTCATACATAATAATTGATTGATTGTTTGAAAAATTCTTAAAACTAAAATATTCAAAATAAGTTGAGGATTGCCTTGAATACTGTTGAATGAATAATACTGATAATACACCTTAAACTATATGCTTTATTTACACGCATTATTGGAGTGCAGTTCGATTATATCGTTTCTCAAATTCTTAATTAAATATGAAAAATCACTGTACTCCCTTCATATTTTATATTAAATCCCGGAATTGCTCTGGATTATACACTGAGCAATATTTATTACGCACTGTTACACTTAAAACACTTTCAATACTAAAGTATTTATGTTAGCACAAATTGAGGTTAGGTTGCCTTGTTTACAACGGTGACGGGCACAAATCATATGCACAGCTGTTTCTTTACGCTGACGATTAGCCGTCTGCCTTCCTCTGAATTTGATTATAAAGTGTCGGGAACACGCATCTTATTCTGCCGTTCCGTCTTGTGATCGTTGAAAATTTTTTCTAATTTCTTGGATCTGATTGGTTGACGATCTTTAATTTGATGCACATACCCCTTTCGCGCATTATTTTAATTGTTGTTTTTAGCGTGGGGTGTTTGGTGTGGAGATTATAAACATTTGCTCGATTTGACACAAATATCTTATACTTTTAATAACTTTTTTATTACAGCATAGATTTGAAATCTAAGCGTATCACTGTATTGGTAACACTCGGCTCTTTATTTTGAGTCTACTCATGGTGTGCTTTGGTCCATTATTAAGGGAGTTAATGTTTGAGATTATCACATTTCACTATTCACTATTAATTGTATTTATTCTTAGATTAAAACTATTCAATGGCACTCATACCTACTTGTGGGCATGCCTTCCAAGTCCTCTCACACTTCTGACTTACTTGTTACTTAAATCTACTGACAAAACATATTGCTTATGTTAACATTGCCTTAGCCTATGTGTCTGTTACTTGTATTTACATATTATTTTTAATCAAAGGTATTTGGGTACCTTCTGTATGACCCCAGTTGTAAACAATAAGTGGTTTCAACTACTGCGAGTCTTTGTTGGTGGGAATCTATTGTTATTCCTTGGTATTTCTGTTATTAATGTGAGCTCTATATTGTACTATGAGGTGCACATTTATTTTCATTCTTATTTGGAATTCTATTGTCCTTTCATATTATCATTTAGTTAGAATAGTTGAACAATAGTAGTATCTTGATCATGAGTCTAGTGTTTTTAATACATTAGCCTGTTCCTTAGCGTATAGCATTGGATAACAGTAATTACACCTGGTGTCACATGACAGGTGTCATCAATTATTCTTATTATACATTATTTCCTTGCTTATAATACTCTTATACTATTACAATAGTGGTATTATATTTTACTTGTGGTATGGGTATTAGTCTGTTACTTCTATTTGGCATTACTATGTGGTTTTGTTTAGTTTTCATATAGTGAATCTCATTTTGGCTGGTTTTGGTTCACTTCATTTACATAAATTCTTATATAAAACTCATTTTTGGATCTTATATTGGTATGTCCAGAAAGCTTATTATTTCTACTTGGTTTAAGGTACAAAACATTTTAGTGTGGGTAGGTTTTCCCTACTAATAAATATGATCTTAAGTGAACAGTACCTGTATCTTAGGTTATGTGGTTTCCTTATTTGTAGCAACAATGCATGTGTTAAGTTGATACAAATTTACATTTTTTTAACCTTATTTTTTCAAGTCTAGTTTTATTAATGATAACTGGTAACTTATTAGTCATTTCGTTTTCTTATCTTACATGATTGTTTGATTATTTGACTAACATTTGTTATTATTATGAGACAATTTTAATACTCCTTTACATTACATTTATGCTGTGCATAACATGTCATTATGCTTGTATTTACAGCTTCTTTTAAATTAACAGTATTGTTACTTCCATTCTTTTTATAATATAGGATGTCCTACTAATTTACAATATCATCAGTTGTATATTGGTCATCTCATTTAGTCAGTTGTCTATCTCTTCAATCTGAAAGTTCTCCAGTTAGTGTTCATACGGGTAAGATGTTAATCTATAGTTGACTGGCTCTTGGAATCTATATTTTATGCCATGGTTATTAGGTGTCTTCCTCGTAGTATGTTTCTTCCTTGTTTCCATTTGTTCCTTACTGACCGAAAGCTATTGGGTTGTTGGTTCCTGTGTTACAATCATTGTTTGTTGCATCTTCTTTCTTCTTATAATATTATTACATTTTTTAGTTACCATTAGTTTGACTAACTCTTGTGTTGTGAGTTTATTTTTGTTGATGAGTTGCTCATGTAGTTTCATTCTTGGCATTTTAGATTAAACACTGGGTGTGCCTCTTTGAATCAATTATTCTGACATGTGCTAATATTTTGGGTTACTGAAATATTGGGTTCATATGTCTCGTTACAATATTAAGTAACATATTTATACATGCATATGTAAATTAATAGGCTATATATTAGGTATATAAATAGACAGACAACAATTTAAATATTTTAGATTGTTTACAGTTTCAGTGTGACCAAGGGTGTAACAGATTTTTTGTAGAGCTTCTACTTGATGTAATAAAAATCTTCTTGATGACTTGAAACAATTTGATAAATAACGAAGACAAAAAGAAGTTACTGGAGCCGTGTTGTTTATGTCACACGCTTCGGCAAATAAGAAATATCTATGTAAAATTTATTTACATTGAATTAAATTCATTTTCATTTCGATCTGAATTTAAATTTACAGTTTTGTATTATTAATAAAATTAAAACTGTATAATTCCAAAGGTAACATGTGTACTATCTGCAGGCATTCACAAATAATTCTACATATAATTATTCAAATAAATCTGCACCAACGCTAATGACGTCAAAGCTTTATATAGGTTATAGTAAACCGTTTTATAATCCGTCGTATTCAGTTGTTATGTTATTAAACAGTGTCTACGTTTGTGTGAATGATTGTTTGCTTGAATAGCATCTATATACAAATTGCAACATGTACGCCAATGTAGACAATTTAAAATAATTTAATGTCCAGGTTTTCTTTACGGTGAGCTTGAGGTGAATTTGAATTAAAACCATAAAGTTGAAAGAAAGGTGGGATTTACATTTGAGATTGTATGTTTATAACATGTACATAATTTGTAATAGGCCTAGTTACTGCTTTCTCGGATTTTAGCTTTCGGAGTACACGTTCAAATTACAAGAGCAACTTTCATTGTGCACTTAACTTACTTAATTAACCTTGTGTTAGAATCCTCCATTCATCACTTTCATGACTAACCTTTAATCGTTCTTTCTCAGTTAACTTAATTCCTACCAAGTGAGTTAGTTCACTTACTAATTATTAGTAATTATTAATATTAATAATCAATTACTAATTATTCCCATAATTCTCGTATTACTTACCAAATCCCATACCTAGCACTTTCTGGTCCCTTCTCTTTTTAAAACCTTTGCCACTCCATTGAGATTTTCTCTTGCACCACATAGCTAATTCCCAAACATATAAAATTTATTATATTTTTACTTTTAAAGTGTTTACTACATAATTATTGACTCTTCCAAAATACTTTAAATTCCTGTTTCAATTATTTTTCTCATTTTTCTACCAAATAATTTTAGACAGTTGATAAACTTTAAACATTCGATTTATTTAAGAACACCGTACCTCTCGTATACTGTAAGTAACAATAGGTTTATTAAAGTTTTGAACAACACTATACATTTATCATGGAGATAAAAGCTTATGTTTTAAAAAACATTTTTATTAGTAACTGTGCACTGCTACTTAAAGTTACTTAGTACATTACATACATTTATGAATATTCTATATTTGTGCACATAAGTTACCTTCTACCATACACAGAGCAAAGTATGTCGCCAGAAAAGTAATTATAAAAGTAATGGTAAAAGTGGTGTTCAGCCTAGATGTCCATTGCAGTTTTGAAGGTAAGATACAAGAATCTTGTCATGAAGGTCGGTGTGTGTGTGTATGTGTGTGTTTTATATTATCAAATTTTAATTACTTCTGAAACTAGAATTTAGTTAGATTTTATCGTTCTACTTCGGCTTGACGGACGTCTTAAAGAATATGTCTGTATCAGCAGAGGTTTCTATATAAATATAGATGCAGAATGTAAATATAAATATAGAGACTATGATGATACAGATATGTTCTGTCAGACGTGAGTCACATCGAAATACAACAATTAAAAAATAAGAACATTCTGCTGGCAGATATAATTGTGTGTGTGTGTGCGTGTGCGTGTGCGTGTGCGTGTGTGTGTCTGTGGTACGTGAATATTAAAAATAATAATATTTTATTTTTTTATTTGCATTACAATGTTTCGACAGATTTGTACTGTCATCTTCAGATATAGATTTATATATCGACAAAGTATGTAAAATTGTGTCAAAATAAAAAATTATTTTTTAAGAATTTTCATTAATGAACAAGAGTATTGTAAGTAATTATGAATGTATGTACGTAGCGACGCGACGTTACGATCTCGTGCCTACGTGTTCGTGTGTCGAACGCATCTAAATGCATTTACAACGAGGCTGTGGGTTTCGAGCTTATTCAATTTACGTTCACATACTACGTCACATATTAATATTAATTTTGAAGACAGGACAGAACATGGGGAAATGAAATACTTAAGACGAATTAAAAAGATTAAAATTGTTTTATTTTAAAAGAAATATAAAAATTTAAGAAAATATACGATCTTTGGGATAAATGTGTATGGATTATAATCATAGTATGTAATAATTATCTTTTTAATAAGTTACTCTAATCATTTTAAAACTCATGTTGATGTAGCGTAAAAATAAATTTTATTTAACTTTGTGTGCTGACAGTCATTAAGATATCACTGACAATTATCAATTAATACTTTAACTAACAATTTAAAATTCTGATAATAAAAATTTGTCAACATTTGTAAACATCATTCTAATAGCTCCTAAAAAATTTAATTGCTTAACGTGCTCAGTTTTCTACCAAATTTCTTACTTTGTATTCTAAAATAAAAATGTTATATCAACATTATAATCTATCTAGCTGTTTCACGATATTAATTGATGACTCTTTGGTCACTTGATGAAACATATTAATACAAAGGTTTTGTAAAATATATAAAAACACTTGGTAAGTTTCACAAATTTTTTTTAATTAACTCTGACAGCTGTTTCGACTATCTAAGCCATTGTCAAAGAGGCGAGTGAATGAAATTACTGAACACAGGATGTTAGTGGAGTGTAGGTGGTGAACATCTGTTTAGGGCGTATCTGGAACATCTGTGTTGTGATGCCGATTGGGGGGGGGGTGAGCAAGAGACAAGGGAAGGTCAGGTGTCTTTAAAAACTAAATACAATCATGAATGCAAAATATAAAATAATGATGAACAATCAAAATAATATAAAATAAACTAAACTAAATAACAGATTTTAATAAAGGGGATACACAAAATTCAGTCTGTTCATTGGTTAAATTTTTGTTATTTTTTATTGCTTTTTTAATTTGTAAATTTTTTAACAAATCCATTTTTTTACCTTTTTGTATGTTGTGGAGTAGTGTTATGTTGTATGTTAAAAATTTAAAAAATTTTAAAAAGCAATAAAAAATAACAAAAATTTAACCAATGAACAGACTGAATTTTGTGTATCGTCTTTATTAAAATGTGTTATTTAGTTTAGTTTATTTTATATTATTTTGATTGTTCATCATTATTTTAAATTTTGCATTCATTTTATATTTAGTTCAGTTAATTTTATATTTTGCATTCATGATTTTATTTAGTTTTTAAAGACACCTGACCTTCCCTTGTCTCTTTCTCACCCCCCCCCAATCGGCATCACAACACAGATGTTCCAGATACGCCCTAAACAGATGTTCACCACCTACACTCCACTAACATCCTGTGTTCAGTAATTTCATTCACTCGCCTCTTTGACAATGGCTTAGAAAGTCGAAACAGCTGTCAGAGTTAATTAAACAAAATTTGTGAAACTTACCAAGTGTTTTTATATATATTACAAAACCTTTCTATCTAGCTGTATCTATTAATAATTTATACAGATTTATACCGTTTGTATTTTGAGTCTACCATTATTGTCTATTTTTTAGAATGATTTTCTATATTTAAATAACTCAGTTCATTGTTATTAGTTGCTTTTCATCACATTCTCTTGGTGTGTGTGAGTGTGTTGTCCGGCCTCGTTAGACGTCTAGACAACGCTCACTCCCGAATTGCGAAACACACAACGTTTACTAATTTTGTCTGTCTTCAAAGAATGTTTAAAGGACTTGGGTTATAGGTCTGACATTCAACTGCTGTCGAAGATTGATTAAGTAAGCTTAGCGTCACTTTCACAATATTAAAAATTATTTGCTTCTCTTGGCTATTTTCATAGTCTGTAGAACACTCATGGCAAATTCAATAATTGTTCTTAATTTACAAGTTTGCATTTCGTGAGAGTGTTCTTAACTACTCCGTAATTGTTTCATTAACGGAGTAAGAATCAGATATCTACTCTGTCACTTAAACATACACAAATTTACACTATGTACAGTCCACGGGCATATAAAAGTCTGCAGAACCGTTACGCGCTGTTGACGAGTTTTGCACAATTTCAAGAAAAAACATAGTTTTGCGTGTCTACTTTTAAAGTCTGTACTGGCTTCAAGCACACTAGTGCTTAACAGTGTACATAGAAATCTCACCTCCTAATGACATCATGTCAAGTGACATACTGGTCCGAGGTTGTTATGAAATAAATAGAAACGTGTTTTGTCTTAAACAATATAATTATAGTGGTTTTTGTGGATGTAACATATTAAAAAAAAAAGGCAGGGAGAGCAGATCAGGGAGTGAGTAAGAAAGGTAGACAGATAGACAGACAGACAGACGTTGTTTTAGTTTTTTATGTTTAGAATTTTTTATTTCAT
This sequence comes from Magicicada septendecula, assembly GCA_034769895.1. Taxonomy (NCBI): domain Eukaryota; kingdom Metazoa; phylum Arthropoda; class Insecta; order Hemiptera; family Cicadidae; genus Magicicada; species Magicicada septendecula. Next base: position 231,771,611 of record CM068369.1, read on the forward strand.
ATTAAAATTTTAATATTAGAATATTACTTACGTAACTAGCAATTTTTAGTTAAACACTATTTATTAAGTTTTTCAAGTGATGCGCGTTGTAATGTGTAGATAGACACTGTCCCATACTGATAAACACATTATTTGTAACAAATAATTTTTGTGCTTAGCATATTCATCACAGCTGTTACTTTTGATTCGACAAACCAACAGAGGTTTTCCAACAATCTTCTGCGTTACCCCTAATACTCTAATGAAGAATAGAAGTAGTTATTAATACAATAGGTAAGTTACATTTACGGTTACTTTGGGGAAAATACAAACAGATGTGTAGTAAACTCTGTAATGTAGTCAAAATTAGAGATAAAATTTAAAAGGCAAAATGTTTAAAGAAAACTAAATTTTATTTTTCTTATACTTATTAGGCGACGACGGGCGCACACATTATAGTCGCTAAACCCAGTCGGTAAACGCTAAACCCCGATTAGGGGAAGCCAGTTCCTGAGAAAAAACCGGGCGGTTTTCCTTTCAAGAATGCCAACTGTTTATAGCGTATATCTGTTTTACTCAGCTAGAGATTGTGACATGAACTTTTTTGTAGCGTCAATATTGTACTATCGAATTAGTATATAAAAATTTTCTTTGAAACAGAAAAATTACATCGTACATATGAATGTGAGGATTTACAAGAAGTCAGTTTGTATTTAAAAGTTAAAGTCAAATAACCCATGTTTGCTGTAACTACATTTTCTTTCCTCCCATGTTACGTTAGACCAGCGGTTCCCAACCTGGGGTACGCGAAAAATAAACAGTAATGGCGGACGCTATGTATTTGTCTCTCACAACGCGCCGCCGGTAACCTGTCGTCTACTCGTCGCAAGCCACGCGCCGTTTTAATAATTGTTGTACTTTATTATTTGTTTCAGATAGTGCCTAATAAAACAATGGACAATAACAATACATCTTCAAACAAAACTTACACACCTGTGTTATGTATATAGGCTACTGTGTTATGTATATTTTAGTAGGCTACTGAAATTTCATCTTATTACAACCATTAGGTGCAACTTAGGCCTATGTGGGGATGTAGCAATGTGTTAAAAATGGAGGGTACGGTTTGGGGGTACTACTTTAGTAAAATGGGTAGTAAGGGGTACGCGAGACGAAAAAGGTTGGGAACCGCTGCGTTAGACTGATGTTAGTCTGCTGTTAACAATGAGTTCTAGAAACTCAAAGAGTTTCGATTATCAGAAACGATGAATCGCAAGTTGAGTTCAGGAAGGGGAAGAAGAGTCAAAGAAGTTACTGAAAAGGTTATGGTTTTTTTAAAACCAATGAACCCGTGGAAAATTCGAGTATGCTTTCGTCTTTTGACGATAGTGTGATACTTTTAACACAAAGTGTCAGTGTTAATAATGATACAAAGCTGGACGATACTTCTGCTTGTGCTACATAGTTTGAAAGTGGAGACGGAAATATAATGCCACTGATCGTGAGCGCTTTACTCAAGATATAGGGGACAATTTATAAATTAGAATTTTAAAACCCTCATTAACCGACTAGGGCGTTTCCAAAGAAACATAATATTATCTCTGTCCTGATTTCGAATACTTTTCGAATAGCTTTACGAATACTAATTAAGATGTATGTAAACAGTATATCTCTCCGAGTCTTTATTCATGTTCTAATAAAATTCTACTAAATAATACTAAATTTAAAAACAAACAAAACTGGTAGTAGTACGATTTTAAGTTTTATGATTGTCAAATTAACCACTTTGAATTAATTTTAGATCCATGCTTTTTGGTATCCAGGCCACTTACATGTATATAAATAGTAAAACAGTTTTACTTTCTTCTTTTCCGTCTGGTGGCCTTTATCCTTTACGAAACTCTACGCGTTTCGGGACATATGTTTCATCATCAGGAATATCCCTCGGTGAAGTTCGTCAATAGTTAAAATATTAAAAACAACTATTTATACAACTTTACACATCACAATAAATATAAATATAAACACAAAAAAACACATAAAAACCACCAAACGTGAGAACACACGCGATATCGCTGGTGCGCACCACGAATTACTGTAATCGACTGCTGTGCTCACCAACTGCTGTGAGCATAAAAGCAACAGCTGTGTGCTGTGGGTTATATGTCCCGAAACGCGTAGAGTTTCGTAAAGGATAAAGGCCACCAGACGGAAAAGGAAAAGGTAAAACTCTTTTACTATTTATATTGAATTAATTGTTTACCATTTACTGTTACACAATGGAAAGTTATTTCTACACGTAAGGAAAGGAACAGGAAAGCAAATAGAAAAATGTATAAACGAGAATAAAGCATTATAGGCAGTTCAAGAGAGAGAGAGAGAGAGAGAGAGAGAGAGAGAGAGAGAGAGAGAGAGAGAGAGAGAGTGCAAGTTTCACTAACCTCAGGGGAAGTACGTTTAAAAATACAAAAGCACACTGGATGTCATATTCTGCTTTGTCAAATATTTTTTAAGCGAATTCTAATTTTAAGCCACAATGAAAAATTGTTGGAAAATAAAAGTTTTGTCGACCCCATTCCACTACGAAACAAAACTGCACAACTTTGTGGCGGCGTCCGGGTTTTTCCTAGACTGGCGACTACTCAACTACCACAGCTCTATTTCTGCACGCGCGCGCTAGTGTACGGGCAAGGGTTTTATCAAACCTGTTTTAAATGTAAAATTATTTTTGTTTTAACCATGTCACCGTACTATATGTCTCTGGTAAACACCTAAATAAATAAAAAGCAATTTCTGTATCCAAAATAGTCAAAGCTTTTAACTGAAAACCATTTATTTGACTGTACAAATCAATGCTTGATAATACAACATTAATTTTATAACACTACCCAAAATTATGTTTACATCCTGCAAGCCGTTTAATATTGTATCGTGACAGCATGAAAAGTGCCAAAGTACTAATGTGGAGTAAGTAATGTTAATAACGATACAACGGCCAAAATAATAAACGGCAGTCGTATATTTCTGGATACGTTTTTTAGCACAATAAATACTTTACGTTCATATAATTGATTAAAATTGATAAAGCCTGAGCAACGACATTTTTTAATGAATTCTAGGATTGGTTTATACGACCTGCCCCGAGCGAAAAAATTTTAAATCTTGCAAAAACAATTTATCATTACTGTGAAGTAACTGTAAGAAATGTACGAGTTACATTTTAAGGGAATAAATTAAATAAAAGTATATTAATATTATTAGAACTTGTAGCATGTTTGTTTTACATTCTTAAATATAATTTGGAGTGTCATGATATCTGTGAACTATTCTAATTTTTATTTTGGTTTTCGACGATTCGTATTTGTTCGTTACAAGGAAGTACCGCAAATAAACATAATTAAATACATTGGTAGAGTACGAATAATTACATGCACTATATATGTAAATGGTATATGTCTTCCCACCAGGACAAGAACATCTTTGTTCACCACCTAGAACAGTTAGATCACTCCCCCCAAGTACGGCTTGGTCATTGAGCTCCAAGGTATTGTGGCGTCATTAATTGCTAACATAACGTATTCATTGTGACGTTACTAATAGGTACACGTGTTGTGACGTCACTAATCGCTACCTAACGAGCGTAGCCTACTCTACGTTGTGATGTCACTTATTGCTAACGTATAAGTCATCGTAAAGCGCTTCATCGTAATGCTCACGTATTTATCAGTTTCTTTTTATTACAGTGACATCATCATACGCAGTTGGGCTCGTTGCACGCGCACGCCTCGTGGTGTTTACGTGATAACATATCAATTCATTTACGTGTGTTTTGCATATGATTCTAGACTTTGATTGAATAACCACTTAACTTATGGCTATTGTCTGAAGCTTTCTACTGTAATGTGCAGAAATCCTTATTACTTTGAGCATAGAGAATTATTTAATCACAAATGAAAAATGTGATATATATTCAAACACTGTCTGCTACAGTCCGTTCCTTGATGTATATAATATATATTTTATAATGATTTTACCTCAAGATCATTATAAAATATATAATATGTATATATATGGAGTATTATACTTCAATTTATGTAACTGCCGGTTATGGCAGATTCGTAATTTAAAGAGACCAAGTGCTATTTTTTGCATTGTTACAACGTCAGAATTAAACGTTGTATTAAAGATAATGAATCAGATTAGCATTTAGAAAACGGGCTCTTTATAAAGTAACAATCAAATCTTGTTAATTAAATTGATACAAAGAAGCAGTATCAATTATGAAAGCTACATAAGTTTTAGTGTACTCTCTGTTATCAGCTGGATTGCGCTAATTTAGTATTTAATATTTGGAGAAAAATATTGCATATATTAAGTAACGATAGTATTCATTTCAACTGCTGTGATTACTATCATCATAATCTAAGCAACCAACAAACAAATAAAACGGCTGAAGATTACACGCAGCTGGAACATTATTTTTCGCTTAAACATTTAAGATTACTAAAACATTTAAGATTACTTTCGCTTTATCACATTACTAACACGTGTTTTAATACTTTCTGTTAACAATACAGATGATGTCATTTATTTGTCGTGTAGTATTTGTACACATCCCAATACATTTTTTCCATCGGTAGAGGACGTCCAAATATAAATACTGTGAGTGATAATAGTATTGTTATTTACTATATCATTTAGAAGCTGTTGGACGTAAGAATCAACAAAGCACTCTACGTAGTAAAGTGTAAGAACTACTGAAGCAATTGAAAAACGTGTTTATATCTGGATGGAACAGCAGCATCTTTCAAGTCGTCTGTTGTAGAACATTTTTGCAAAAATTATATTTGTTTTACAACTTTCTACCTACGAAATGAGTTTCCTGCTTTATACACGTACAGAGATGACAAGTTTAATAAGATTATTGAAAGACATAACATCAATAAGAACATTCACTCTGTTTCTTCAGCCAATTATAAAAAGGAACGAAAAACTCTAATTAATCTCAAAAAGAAATTAACTGATAACCATGCTTTAGTTACTAAGGCAGATAAGGGCAACACTGTTATCATGGACACGAATACTTATAATGAAAAGATACAAGATTTTATAGCAGACAATAACATAGTTAGATTAACTTCTGACCCTACAGAACAACATACTAAAAGTTTAAATCAATGTATAAATAAGTGCATACATTTATTTGATGAACAGACTAGGAGACATTTGAAGCCTATCAACGCAAAAGCGCCCTTGTTAACAGGATTGCGGAAGTTGCATAAAGAAAATACTCCTATAAGACCGTTAGTGAATTTTACCACTGCCCCGGGTTATAAAACCACCAAAAAACTACTCAACATAATCAAACAGAATATACTATTGGAGAATAACTACAGCTTAACTAATAGCATTGACTTTGTTAATAAGGTTAAAAAACTAAAAATCGAACCTTCATATAAAATGGCGTCCCTCGACATCGTTAACTTATATACAAATATACCGATATCTGATACTCTGCAGTTACTGAAGAAGAATCTTATAAATACCAAAAAATTAGATATCAAAAGTATACATGAATTGATTGAGTTATTGAATTTGCTCCTTGACCAAAATTACTTTACTCATAACAAATTATATTTCAGCCAACGGGAAGGATTAGCTATGGGTTCACCTCTATCAAGCCTTCTTGCAGATATATATTTAAATTACTTCGAGAATTCCTATATCTTTGAGAATGATATACATAGCAACAATATTATATTTTATGGTAGATATGTCGATGACACATTTTTAATTTATAAAGGTACACAGCGGCAGATTGATCGATTACACACTTATTTAAATAGTATTAACAAACATATGAAATTCACCTTGGAACATGAGGACAACGGACAACTAAACTTCTTAGATCTGATAATCACAAAAAACACCAACAATAATTTACATTTTAATATATACAGAAAACCAACGAAACGACAACAGACACCGTGATACACGCCACGTCATTTCATCCCATATCGCAGAAAATGGCTGCGTTTCATAGCATGATACATAGACTTTTATCTTTACCCCTTGATAACAAAGAATTTCTTAATGAGTTAAATACCATCAAATACATCGCAGTCGCAAATGGTTACAATTCGAATGTTGTAAACAACATTCTCAAGAAACATAAAAATAGAATAAGGACCATTAACACGGTCAATGAATGCACGGGAAAAAAGCCACATAGATATACCACCGCAACATATACCAATTTCATGCCGAACATTTTAAAATCTCTCATAAACAAAAACACTGATATTATAGTCACTTACAAGACTACAAATAATATCTTAAATAATCTTCGTACCCACGAACCTACTTGTATTGAGAATAAAACGGGCATTTACAAATTGTCATGCAATGATTGTGACGCTTTCTATGTGGGCCAGACGGGCCGTGGTTTTCTCAAAAGATTTAATGAACACAAACCACCCACTATCTGTCGTAACTATGATACAATCAAATCAAGTTTCGCCAAACATCTTATTAACGAAAATCATAGTTACACCGATTTCAGAACTAATTAAAACCCCTCCACTTTTGCAGTAAAGGACGTTATATGAACACACTCGAAGAATTTGAGGTGTACAAAGCGTTCAGGGACACTAATACCAAGCCACACATTTTGAACGACCAGTTATTATTCAAGTATAATGTATTGTACGACACCGCGTTGAGATATTGAGATAACAAGAATCAATTGCCGTTAATGCGCGGTGAGTCGCTGTGCAGTGTACACTGTTCGCCCGATGCGCGTATTCAAGTTCCAAATTAATATAGTTCGTTTTTTAATAATCCGTTATTTGTGGTCATCATGACATGGTTTTTAACGTTTGACAAACATATCTGATATGTGTCGCAGATTCCCGCAAAGACATTCTGCCATTCTTTATTTCGCCATACGCTTTCTCAAACAATTCAAGAGGCATTTCACCCCTTTTAGTTTTTTCTGATAGTTTCTCGGCATTTTCTGAAAAAAAAATGAAATACACGATTAAAAGCATGTGGGTTAAGTTGATACACCGTATCAACCTGACCCAAACGACGCCATTACGTTAACCCCGAAACTACGAGAACAGGTTAAAATTTAAACTACGTCTGTAAGTAAACATTCTTACCTCTCTCCTCAAGGAATGACGTAAAGTATTGGAGTACGTGATAGAATCACTGAAATGGACTCTACAGTAGCTCGAAGAAGACCGGTCAAATTTACTTTCGGGCACAAAAACAGTCTTTTGTCAATAAATCACAGACCAGTGGAACCTGATCCTACCGCACACGCGTGCTTACAGAGTATCGATCGGTTGCCTATTCACCCGCCATCTTGCTCCTTAGCGCATGCGTGTTCAGAAATTAACGTTGCTGTGTCAACTAGACCCGGTCTCCCCTACTGACAATAATAGTCAATAACAATAATAATAATCCCCTACAGGCAAGGAACGCCTAATACAACGTGGCGGTTTTGATGTTAATTTTGCAACATATGATTACTTTCTATTACAGAATAATTATTTTAAAGCTGTTGCTGAGGTATAATGTTTCATATGTTGATATAAATGGAAAAACATTTTCTACTGTTTACGATTTTATTGGTATCTGGATTAAAAATAAATAAAACTATTCAATCATGTTTTGTCACCACTTTTAATCCTTGTGATTTCTGTTTTTTCTAATGTATGTTGTATTAAGTGTACCAATATTTATTAGAGTCAACCAAATTTTTCATGAACCCAATGTAAATTAAATTTTTCTATAGTTGCTAGTATGTAGAAATAATGAGTGAAGAACACTGTATTTTTGTGAATATAAAAATAAAGTATATTTAAAAAAATGTGTATATTATATTTGATTTCCCATCTATTATTCTTTAGATATCTTTATTACATTTATACATCTTTATATACTTTATTTTAGTGAGCGGTGAAGAAATATATAAAGTAAAATATTTTTTCTTAGAACAAAATTCATTTTTATTAACAGAAAATGCAATTACAGATTATTAACATTTTTTAAATACATGAATGGCATTTACTAAATTCTTTTAATAAATCCATCAACCATATATATAGGTGTTGGTTTACGCAATTTATTCTAAACAGAGATGAATCATATTATCTGTTAGTTTACTGTAATAGAGTTATTGTTATCTCCAAGCGAATATAATTCTTGAGTACTGAGGAGCTACGTTTGACATTTTTAGAGTATTTACCTGGAATCTGCTTGATTTTTTCAAGATTTTTTCTTTATTCTCTTGCTGTGTGAATTTCCTTGCTGCATTCTTTACTTTTGTTACTATAAGTAAAAGATAGAGTAGCAGCTATCTGAAACGTAAGATCTAAATTACTACATTATGTTTTACAGAAAATTGGAAAAATTTTAATTTTTCAAAAGCAATATTATAAATACATCTGCCGCCTTGCGTTGTAGTTAGTTAGCGAGTCTGGATGCTGGTAAGGTAGTCGAGTAAACATTTGGAAGGGGCATTAACATCACACGTGACAGAACAGTCCACAGATGTTACGTAATTCTACCGCGTAGAATGATCTGTAAACGTCTAGAACAGCCTTGCGCGCGCCGATTGCCAAGAATCACTTACGCACTCAGCGATGTGGTATTATTTATTTCGTCAACGTAACAGTATCAAAATCAACATTTACGCAAACAGTCTTGACTACATGAAGCAAGAGGTTGCTTTAAAAGTTTTGTGATCAGGTACTAATGGCAACTACTGAAAGTAATTACGTATCGTGTCTAACGTAACTTGTTGCAACAGACTTAGTTGCTTGTTGAAGTACTTACTGGGTTGTTCGTTTAAATAAATTCAGTGTAACGTGCGTCTTGTTCCGTCATGTTGTACTTAACTGAAGTAGTTAGTTATCACTTTCCAAACTACTATACTAATCAATTTACGCGTATTTGCGGCTAACTTCGAAAGCACTCACTGCTACGCAGAACGTTTTGTCTCTTTGTATTTGTTCAGTATTTACTCTCCGTCTCCCTCCATCTAATACTGAAACGTGTCTTCAACTGCCAAGAAGTTTTTAAGATAAACACGCATCAAATAACAACAGATACGCTCAGAGTAAATTACTGTTCTTTTGTTTATACTTTATCAGTAACCGTCTCCATTCCACAGTCTCTCACCAGTTATCACACTAAGAGTATTATCTAATTCAGTGTATTGGTTTATATTGTAACGTGTGGTTCTAATCCTCGCTTTTATAAAAAGTATTTGACAAGTTCAACAAATTAGTTATTTTTTTTGTTTTTGTGTTAAATAGAATTTTAATTTTTATAGTCTATCAAACATTTATTTTTAAATGAATCGACGCCAACTCCAATAAAACTTCCTGTTAAAACGTCTAGTGACAGTCAATTTGGGCCAATAGTAGAATTTAGTATACAAGAGTCAATTATAATAAATATGAGAAGATCGTGGAAATAGAATTACACACCACTCGTGCTCTCTCTCTCTCTCTCACCAAAACGTTTGGGTATCTACAAAACTGTATCTGTAGTTTAAATCTTAACGCTTAAAACCTAAACTTACAAAGCTGCACTTAAATACAAAAAGTAATATGGCTATGCTTTTATATGTTTCTTAGAGGCAGATAAAATATTTATCTTACTAAAAAAAAGATGATGATTACGTTAATTCCATTTAGATGCCATCTATACCATTTGTATAATTTTAAATTAAAATATTTTATTATTAAAAGTATACCATTTTGCAACGATTATGAATAAATCTACAAACTATTAAAAAATCTCATGTCGTTGTCTAACTATCCTGCTTACTAACATTATGTACTGCTATCGGCCAAGAAAAATACACTAGTAAACACAAAATTGATTTATTTAATAATTTTTATTTAAAACGTTTATGATTTTTACACCTAAAATTTAGCTGATATTACGCTTGTTTTTTTTAAATGTTGTTACTTCCAATACAGTTAGCTGGCCATGGTCAGTAATAGCGATCAAGTGCTTCTAGTATCAACATCATACGTAAAGCTGTAACCTTGAAATTTCATATTCTATACTATGTACTGTAACACCATATTTTTTATGATATGCTTTTTGTAAATTATTCTGGAGAAGTTCTAATAACGTGTGATGTTGATCTTCCTCTCCTTCGGACCACTGTGGGCAGATTGGTCTCGTCTGCTTTAGTTCTTCGTAGATATAGCACTTTATGTTACCTGTTATTTAATTTATATACTTGAGTATATCTGTATATTTCTGCCCCAAAATATAATCCTCAGTTATTGCTTAAATAATGTCCTTGTGCTGCATAATGCGAACAATAAGTTAATCTCTTTGCTTAACATTTACCGATATCTCTATTACTCCATGTACTCGGTCAAGAATTTCTTGATAAGAACACTAACGTTTTACTGATAAAACGACGACAATCAAACGTGTTTAAAAACAGTAATAATGATAATGTTATTTGCTATTAATAACAATAAGTGTGATAACTATGAAATCTGTGATGTTTGAAAGAATGACAACAAACGGTATTAGCAAGCAGCCAGTATAAGCTTAATTAGTGTTGCATACTGTACATCAGAAACACATGTTTGACACAGTCTCTATGAATTTCATGTTAATAAAATTATCTTTACGGTGAAACAGAATCCCGTTCGTCTGTTTGATTAACAAACGTCTGAAAGATCAAAGCTGGAGTCAATGTAGCAGAAACAATCTATCTATTCTGTTTCGTGAACTGTTCATTACAAAACGCCAAACAACGCTTTACACAGAGGCGTAGCTAGGGGGGGAGCAAGGGGGCAGTCGCTCCGGACGGCATAGACAGGAGGGCGGTAAAATGAGCATAGACTTGAAAAAAATTTTCTTCAGTTTATAAAACTATAAACAACTTGTTCCTTTGATGTGACTGTTCCTTAAGAACTACAGGAATATAAGGTTTTCTTAATATAAGATTAAGAACTACAAGTTTTAAAGATTTTATGAAGTTTTTTATTCAAGAAAAATTGAATCCTGAGTGTCAAAATATTATAATTAGCAAGGAATCAACTTTTGATCATAAAATGATGTTGTTAGCGACGAGGCTGTTCATAAATACAATAACGTTAACGACGTGAATACTTCAAACTGTGAAAGCGTCAAAGTATAGTTACAAGATTCAGTTGGTTCTAGTACCATGGATGATGTTGGACCGTACAGTTACTAGCAACAATGTAGACCGTGTTCCCGGTGCTGCTCTACAAGATATGGGAGCTTAACCAAGCGATAAATCTCAATCCTTCCGAGATATAATGTGAACAGAGGAACAAGTCAATTGAAGAACAAGGACAGCCATTTTCCTGAAGATAAAGCTGGACGATCCTTAAACAAGTACTTTTTTTTTTATAAAACCTTTCAAAATGGCGAAAAGGTAAATCGCACTTGGATTTGTTTTTCTCCAACTAAAAATATCTATTTTCCTTTTGTTGCACTTTATTTCCACAAAAAACTATCAAAGAAGCCATTTTAATATTAAAAATGGCTTTTCATCGTGGCGAAAGTTAAATCTCCGTATTCAGGATTATGAAAACAGTCCTGCTCATCGCTCTGCGTTTTTTGAATAGAAGGAATTGGAACATTCTTTAAACAAGGGGGGATCTATTAATCATACACTTCAGGAACAAATGAGTAAAGCAGTTAAGATATAGAAAGAAATCCTTGAACGTTGCCACATTACAAACTCTTGCACAACACAATCTGGCACTGATAGGACATCGAGAGTCAATTACTAACGATCCAAATCCTGGAAACTTTCTGGCTTCGTTAAAATACTTGGATAACTATTTAACGTATAAAAATATACTATGTGCATATCGTGTTAAAATTCTTTGTTATGCTTTGGATAAATACGCGTAAAGCATTGACATTTCTGGAGACGCTAACGGAGAAACGTTTGGAGGAATGAGCTGTGTGACAATGTCGTTACTAAGGCAGAGCAGGTATGTAATGAATGGAGTGTCAGTATAACAAAAAGGATAAGAAGGAAGCGCACGATGCCAGGGGAGTATGCAGACGATTTTGCATTAACCGTTCGGCATGAAGTGCGACGATTTGTGATAGACATTTGGACATACTGTCAGTTAAACTTTCAAGCCGTTTCTCTAACATAAAAGGGTTAGAAAAACGCTTTGGGTTCCATTGTAAATTTGAGGCGTACGTAAATCATGGGGATACACATTTTAAGGAACAGCTTTCCGAAATCAGTTTTAAGAGCTTGGAAAACTGTATCCACATGACCTAAGCAGTGAAGAATTGTTCAGTGACTTGAAAGACGTCATACTTTTATTTAAAAAGGGAAAACGTTAACGGAGAACAAAAAGTCTTTACACCTCAGGGACTGCTACAATACATTTCTTCAATGAGATTAGAATCCTACAAAACACTAGTACCAGCTTTAAAATTTTTTCTTACTTTTCCAGTGTCTGTGTCTTCTTGTGAACAATCGTTTAGTAATTATGATTATCTTCTAAAACTTCCGGGCTGAAAGGCCGTGGTCGATTGCTTGAAATACTGCTAAACGTTTCCGCCGCACCACCGGTGGCCATCTTCAGTAGCGAAAAAATTGTGTTCGAATAGATGACACGCCGAACACGTCTCCCAATGAACTGGGAACAAGTAACTAGTTCTCCCAATGAACTGGGAAAAGGTTGCTTGTTCCCAGTTCATTGGGAGACGTGTTCGGCGTGTCATCTATTCGAACACAATTTTTTCGCTACTGAAGATGGCCACCGGTGGTACGGCCGAAACGTTTAGCAGTATTTCAAGCAATAGACCACGGCCTTTCAGCCCGGAAGTTTTAGAAGATAATCATAATGACACCGGCCGTGAAAGCCTACGTACTAAAATCGTTTAGTAAGCTTAAATTGATTAAATAGTACCTACGGTCAACAATATCTCAAAACACGGTGTCAAATCTACCGATACGTTCAATTGAAAACGACATTGCTTCGTCTTTAGATTATAGTGATTTAATAACCCACTTTGTAGCAATTAAGACCAGGAAAGTTACATTTCTAAAATGTCTCTTTTTAAATATTTATTAAATATTAAAAATAAATATTAAGTGTTTAATAACAGAAGACGGAACCATTAACCTGTAATTGTAAGTGATTTATTTTATTACTTTTAATGTAATCCTTTGTTTAACTTTGTATTGCTTTAGGATGTTGTTTTGACAATGCGCTTTACACCTACAATGAATTTGCATGTTTATTACAACATTTTTATGTTATATATTTTTTATATTGTTTATAGTCTACGTTTGTTAATAATAAATGTATACAAACAGAATACTGGTAATAATATAATATGTAATTACTTCATTTTGACTTAACAAATATTGTTAAGACGTTTCCTGGACGTGCTTTCATACAAACATCTACGCATTTATTAAGTACTTTGTTCACTGGATGAGCCTTCATTATTTTATCTTTTGTCCCTATCTAATTGTGAAGGTGAGGCGGCCGACGATCTCCTTGCCGCGGGCGCCAAACAGGCTAGCTACGCCACTGGCTTTACAGAAAAGGGTACAGGCCTCAATGCAATATCCGTTCTGTCCATAGTGTTTAGAATTGGAGGTAGCTAATAAATAATTAATCGAAATACGTTTTTCATTTCGGAATTTACAACAGTTCAGTTTTTTAAAAACTCAAAATATACGTACCGTATCAACCGCAGTTTTTATATATATTAAATGAATCAAAAGTATTATTTTTGAGTAAACATTTTTTAATTTTGTTTTGGTTTTGACACTTCAGCTACTAAAATATAAATTGCAACGTGTCCAGATTTAAAATAGCGATTTAATAAATACAATAAATTAATTTTTGCTGATGTTATAATAATGTGTTTTTCAATATTTCGTATTAATAAAATTCTGTATGGAATTGAAAAATACCCTAGTTGCCTAAACAAGAATTCACAAAGTAAAACTTGGATATCTAAGTAATTAGATTTTAAATAAATATCGCCATGCAAATTTAAATGTAAAATTGAGGCATTAAGTAGTATATCATGAAGCAAGACTAAGACAGCTTTAACGTTACAAGTTCATCTACTTAGTGGTATAAGAACACGTGTTAAAGGTACTTTAAGGTTGACGTAGCAGTGTGCTTTGCTTTGAATTTACCTTTCAGACTATGGAAATGATTTAGCAACTTGCAAAGCGTGTACTAATGAATCTGACAAAATTTGGTACAACTGATTAAGCATTTACGACTGAGCTCTATCAACTCTCCTGAAAGTCTTGCCTTGATACTAATTGTCTCTAATGTACCAGCATCCGTTGTTACGCAAGTTTCAACTGTCAGCCTTTACTTTATTGTCTGTAACTAATTTTCCTTCCACTCCGCCTATCTGTGTCCGTAAGTAATTTACAGACAGATAAACACACACACACACACACACACACACACACACACACACACACACACACACACACACACACACACACACACACACACACACACACACACACACACACACACACACACACACACAATCGTTTGATTATTTGATTATTAACGATTACTGTCTACGTAAACAAAGTATAATATCGTGAGACAATTGAATTCGTATTTACTTCTAGTGAGTTACGAGCAAGCGCCATAAACGGAAACAATACTCTTCAATCGCAAACTAGGACAACTCAGAATATATAATATTCTTATTTATTATCGATTTTGTTATCAAGTTCATCAACAGGCATTTGAAATCAGTTATATTAACGTGGCAAGAATAAATACAGATCCCTTATATAAAGAATGTTGTGAATAGGGATCTTGAAATTGATGAGACTAAATAGTCACTCGAGTAGTAAACTATACAGAATTGTATGAAACACTTTTACTTAAATCACACTTGACAGTTCTTCTTTGGGAATACAATAACTCATTATTTACTACTCACAACAAACAATAATAGACGCCAAACTAATTAAGTTTAGAAATTTGTAGTTTAAACAAACCTCTACTCTATCTTTTTAAAAATCACACTCATAGATAATTAGTCTAAAATCAACAAAATCTTTCTGTTATTACTCTATATATTACTGTGTCAAGATCATCAACGACAGACATTTTTTTGACACCCCCAAAAATTTCTGAACCCTCTTACAGTGTACTAACACATCGTACTTATAGTTTCAAACGAACAAATAATCAGCTAATGCGTGACATCGATTGACTATTCACTGAGCATTACATTCGACCCAGCATTATTTCTTTTTTCTACTAGTAATTTTGTACAAACCACTATGTTGTCTTTGGTACTGACGAGCGCTTTCGGCAGTCAAGCCATCTTCAGGCCATTTACCAAAGTCCGTTGGTAAATGACCTGAAGATGGCTTGACTGCCGAAAGCGCTCGTCAATACCAAAGACAACATAGTGATTTGTACAAAATTACTAGTAGAAATATTTGAGACCAATAACACTCCAATACAACAATAAATTATTTCTTTTATTTTACTTTTGCCATCACCGTGACAGTACCAGAATGACGATACTGTGAGTGAAGAAAGTAAATTGCGCAGAAGTTGCGAAGAAATAAACTCTGAGTGAAAAAAAGTTAATTACCAGTAACAGCTAACATTCAAAGCAGTTTCTCGTCACCTACGCAGGCCTATTGGATACAGCCAACTATTTGGTTACATTAAGTTTTAAATTTTCCAAACGTTTGAAATTCGAATATTGTCATCACTGCTTCTGCAAGTGATCATCAACGTCCTTCCATATTTGTACACAATGGAAAATTATTTATGATAGAATATAAAGAGATTAGAACTACTTATAAGTTTTGTTAGTATTCGTATAACCTTTTTCTTTCTTAAGAGAAGAATGGTCATATATATGTCTTAAACACTCCTACTTCCCTACTTAAAATAACAAAAAAAAACCTGAAGCTTCTTATCAGGGCTGTTTATAACAAACAGTATTAATTTGTTTGTTTATTAATAATGATTATTGATTTTTTCAAATGCATTGTCTACTTACGAATAAACGTAAAGTAGCAAGAATAAGTATACTTATCTACTGTTTCCAAAAGAGGAAATTGTAAATAATGCCCTTTCATGCTGGTCTGTGCCATACATTCAAACCGCGAATCTTATAAACCCTTTGGTTACAGTAAGCTGTCTCCTTGCAATCTGTAATCAATAATTTTTACTAAAAAATAATTGTTCGGTGGAGACCATGACACGACAAAGTATAAAGTACTTATACAGTCAATTGTATGGCCTAAAGTGTTGGCCTGTAGGCCTACGCATTGCACAATTTCAAATGAAGTAATGGCAGTAAGAAAGTGAAAAAAACAGGATTCCACCGATGTTATATTTTCCTAAAAGTTGAGAAAAATAAATTAAATAATGTCTAATTTCTGAAGAAATTTTGGTAAAAGTAATAAGGAGAATACATGGACTCAACATTGGAGGAGGAATCTAAAGAAAAAGATTTCGTGTCTCCAAAATCAAAATGTTTTAGATTTATATAAGGGTTAGGAGAGGTTCAAGGAGAAACTGACCAAAAACACCTAGCGTGCATGGAAGTTATGTCAGATTTGAAATTTAAGAAATACATTACTGAATGATGATATGAAAGAGGTAGAGAAAAATACGGTAAGCTGAGGAGAAGACCAAGAGGACAATGCGGAACTGTGACATAAATAAATTGTGTAGTAAAGGTGATTCAAGAAATTATTATTATTCTAAACCACAACTAATAAGTAGTTATTTATGTAAATTAATTTTGAACGTCTTAATTGCTTAACATTTTATATTTAAATATAAATAGTAAATTATTTTACATAGTTTTCATCAGTACGGTGTTTTATCAGTTGTATCTGAAACGACAAGAAACACTTCTCTTCAACTAGTATCTACAAAATCGTTTCTACCCACAACAGAAAGTGCGCTACGTGTTACAGTGCACAGGGTGACAATACTAGTAGAGGTTACATGGCAACGATGTTTTATCTAAGCACAAACACGGTCTGTTGGTTACAGGCCAGATAATTGCTTGTTGCTTGTAACATTGCAGATCGTGACATGTAAATCCTACACCACATATTATGTAATCATACATGTTACTAACGTGAATTTTTTAAAGCCAAAATCGTATCACCATGAGATTCTGTAGCCTAATAATTTTTTAGAAAAGAAAAGTTGTGTACTAAATCTATAAAAGTTACCAATATCAAGCCAGTTTTCTCGTAAAAAGTAAACTTCAATCAAAATCCAATATGAGCTTTTCATAAACGTTACACACAAATAAGTATTTGTCAAACACATAGGTAAATATGTCAACAAATGTGTAATTCTTAAAAGAAAATTGAAACTTAAGTTTCAATTCTTAATTTCTTTCTATTAATTTTCTTAAAAGAAACAAATCAGCCGGAAGGCTGAGGACAGGTACAAAATGGTACCCGAAACATGTTCCAAAGAAAGGAAAGAAACATCTTGAGGTAAATTCAATATAAAAATTAAACATAATATATACATCAAGAAACGGACTGTAGCAAAAAGTGTTTGAATTAAAAGAAAATATCAAAAATGTAATATCGATGCAGATAATGGGAAAGTACTGATGTTTCAAAAGATAGTGGCAAGAGGATTTACATTGTCAAGCTTGGTTAATATTCGATTGATGATTTTCAACTAGGGACGAGCTAACATAACATTTACAGAATATTATATATTAGCTCTTATTAGCTACAGAATACTTACTTATTATTTACTATAGGGTAGATTGTAAATTAGTATGAAATAAACAAAATAAAAAAATGTATTTAGAAATGTTTACGCAGTAAAATAATGAATCTAACGTAGTTTGGACATATCTGTACTATAAATCTCGGAGTTCCTGTATTACTAAAATTACAGATGTGGTCGATGTTCTCATTATTTTCAAAAAGTTTGTTAAAATAAAGGGCAAGTATTACCTTTGGATATTCCTAATCAAGGGGTCACTGTTCATCTTTCTTGTTTCTTTATGGAAACTTTAGTCATAAAAATAGTCGATTAGAACCTAACATATTTTTGTTAAAAGTAAAATTATTTTTAAAGTTACTTTGTTTATGCTTTTATTTTTACGACGAATTTATATATTGTAAGTAAACGAGTACGTACGGTTCAAGTCCCACTGTTGGGTTCGTCAATTTGTACGTAGACGACTACTTGCGTCTTATAATGTGTCACGCAATATTAGCCTAGTCGTTGCTATTAACGGGTATGTTCCCCTGTCTTTACTCTCTTAGGTCGTTTTAATCTACTTAATTATTTAAATATCTGAGATATTTGGAGTTGAGGGATATAATGATTTAATTAACTAATATTAACTTATCTCTCTAAAAAATATCAGTGTTAGTATACTTGAAACTTAAATAATTAATGTGTTATTCTGTAATTTCGTTCAACCCTATTATACCTTGAAGAGAATTATGTATAATTTTGTATTTTTACGCTCTCTCTTTGGTGTCGGAGAATTCCGCTATAAGCGCTGTAGTACCGGAGCAACGAAACTTAGAGGTTATTTAACTGTTTATTTTAACCAATTATTCTATACTTAGTCAGTTACTTTTTATTCCCAATTCATTAAATCATACTCCAAATGACAAGATTTTGCAACTATACAAAGGTTCTTTATTTGTTTACTTCTTTAACATTGAATAAGATATGTTCTAACTGACATACACATGGGCTATAGATTGCGTGAATCGATTATTAATCAGTCCGATACTTTATTTAGATTCGGTTATATAATGTGTTTTAATTTGTAATTAACCTAATTCAGGGTGTGAAGGTTCTTGTAACTGTGGGGAAGAATAAAAATACATAGATAAGAATGCAAGATTTACAGATTTGAAGTGTTGTGTAGTTAATATGATTTATACAATAATAATTTACCAGACTATAACGAAGCGAATCTGGTAGGCGGTTGTTGATAATTTTGCTGTACTGGATGATTACGCCGTACGATATTCTTTCTTCGGTTTAATAAAATGGAATTCTTGTCCTGTCCACCTCGGAAATACAGCTCTCTGGATTGATTTGCAGCCCGATTGATGTTCCTTCTGCAATTCCTGGATCCAAATACGTTCTTCTCTCGGTTGAAGCAATTAGTGATGTTCCGTGTATTTGAAAGGTTATAAGTTCTCGTGTAGTGTATATTATTAGTTGTGATACAGTTAACTCTTTCTATTTGGTTTAATATATCATCAATTCCTTTCGGATATGGGACAATTCAAGTCCTTCTTTGTAGAACCCAGTTATTTATTTTCTATTGTGATTTCATACTATAGTCTTGTTTGGTTAAACTGTACTGGCAAGATTCAAGAATATTATCTTTAGTATTTTGTTTATTATAATTGTGTTAAATATTTTAGAATATTCCGATTATATAAGATATTTACTAGATTTTTAATCTCATCACATTCAGATCATAAAAAGCAATAATTGAAAATCAACAACTTCTTCATTTCCTGTAGTCCATAGCAACCCAGAATTTTTCTTCCTTCTACATGTTTTGTATATAGTGTTTATTTCATATATTTTTTGTATATTCCTTATTAATTTGCTATCATATCGGAATATAACTTTACCGATAGTTGGTTTATTATTTTCTACACATATTCTGCTGGTTTTTTGATATGAGCCTGTTTCTTTTATATTTACTATCTTTTCGATATTAAACGTTATTAATCGATATCATGGCATTGTGGCATTATCACAATTTGTATAAATTGATATGGTTTATCATATATCATTACTAATTTAATGTTTTTCCCTAGCTCTTCAAACCGTATTCATTAATTATTATTAATTTATGTACCTAACCTTTATGTTATGAGTGGTTATATAGTGTTTTTGGCTGTTAGGCCTTTTATTGTAAACGGACCTACCTGTGTTTATAACTGGTAAACATCTATAGCCCTTTTACATAAATACATACATATAATCACATCTTAACTATTAATATTTACATAAACAATTATTTTTTCCATATCTAATGACAATTTTATCTTGACCTATGGATCACATATAAGAAAATTCAAATCTATTAACGCTAACTAGCTGCTTCACACATCATTCTACAACAGTAATTGAATAATACATCTTGTTTCATTACCTTTCATTAACTCAACAAGTAATTGGTATAACATAACATAAACTTTATCATAACATTCGTTGTCACAAAATAATATTATTTAACTCAAAATCCTTACTTGCTATTGCCATAAGGTAAATTATTGTTTCATTTTTGTTTACTTTCATGGTCATTTACTTTGACAATTTCTGTACTATTCTACTTCTTACACTTCTCATCAGTATCACATTGATTTACTTTTCACTGAACATAAATCATTAACTATTATCTAACTTACAGGTTTGTTTATTCTCGTTATTTTTACCTTGCATCCTTATTTATCTTTATCTATAATTATAAATGTAATTATTAGACTTTTGTTTTATCATGGGGTTAGATATTGACTTGTTTATTATTTTGTTAATATAATTTTTATGTAACATGGATGCCAGCATTTCTGTTGCGTTACATATGCTCCCCCTCCTAAAAAAGTTTAGTTTACCTGAATGAAGTTTAGGTCAAATAAACTTGTCTTTTTCACATGCCTTTTCTTCATATCAATATGAATGGTTGACGATGGGATTCTCAATGTAACTTCATTAGACTAGTATTAATAATTCTTTATTTAATAACATTTCATCATTTTAATTAACATTCTTGATCATTTTTACTTTCTGTAAACAGTATTTGTTGATAGTTGGCTACAATATTCAATGATACTTTAGGTTCACATCTCTTCTACTTATAATTACTGTAATCACTGTATTTCTCAATTATTCTTCTGTCATCTAATTTCTTTCTGTTTTCTTCGTCCTACTCTTTTGGAAACTGAGGTAATTCTTGCAACTATTCTAATATTCCTTAAATATTTAATTTCCCTAACAATCCCTAATATGTGCGTTGGTACAGTTCAGAGCGGCACTGTTTGGCTTCATACTCTGCTGCCCACACCACACCTTAATATAGTACTGCTGGAATTCATCTACAGTCAGCTATAAAATATAATAATCTCCTAATAATCTCTTTAATTACTTAATAATAAATATTTGGGAAAACATTTTTTTTTTGTCTTTGTTGCTTTTATATTTCTTCATTACTATCCTCCATACTTTGTGATTCCATTTTAGTTTCCTTAAACATTCTTTGATATTAAATCTGACAGTTATCATTTGTAATTATTTTTGTTTTTCATTTTTGTTGTGATTATAATGCTAAGTATCTTCTTCATTTGTTTTTCTGATCTCAATATTTTCTAAATAGTTATTGTGTGATAATCATTATAACTGTGTTTCTGACTAAATAGAGTCCTTAGCTCAACTATTATTTTTCTTATCGTATTTCATTATTTTGGCTGTTTATTTTTCAATGAATTATGTTCATAAATACTCTTTCTTTCTTGTTTTCTTTAATATTACATTGGTTACATTCAATCGTTTACTGAAGTTGTTTCCTTCACTTGGCAATGTGGTATGTATTTTAGGTCATACGATTTTTCTCTTTCTTTATTTTGCATAGGTAGATTTGAGGTAAAAACTTTTATCTTGGGGTTTCATTATTCATTATTCACACTATTTCTTTGTAGACGTTTAGTAATAATTCTAGCTTTCTTCTGTAATCTTGGGGTTTCATTATTCATTATTCACACTATTTCTTTGTAGACGTTTAGTAATAATCCTAGTTTTCTTCTGTAATCTTGGGATTTCAATACTCATTATTCACACTATTTCTTTGTAGACGTTTAGTAATAATTCTAGCTTTCTTCTGTAATCTTGGGGTTTCGTTATTCATTATTCACACTATTTCTTTGTAGACGTTTAGTAATAATCCTAGTTTTCTTCTGTAATCTTGGGATTTCATTATTCATTATTCACACTATTTCTTTGTAGACGTTTAGTAATAATTCTAGCTTTCTTCTGTAATCTTGGGATTTCATTATTCATTATTCACACTATTTCTTTGTAGACGTTTAGTAATAATTCTAGCTTTCTTCTGTAATCTTGGGGGTTGTTATTAACGCTTCTTAATACCTTCTTTATAACTATATTTTAATTCAGACTTACTTCATTTTGAATGACATTTTTTTCTATTTATTTTATTGTTCAACAAATTCTCTTTTATTTACAAGTGTTTTTTCTTCAAAATCGATAATAAGTGGTTCTTATTGTATTTTAGAATTTAGTGGTTTTATTCAAATTCAAATTCTTTTTAAATTCCAATTATTTTCTCTTCAAGACTGGTAATAAGTTGTTCTTATTGTATTTTAGAATTTATTCATAATATTTCTTTATGGACTCCTGATTGTATGTTCCCTTAATCCTTTTTGTGATAGGGTTCATTATTTCGTATGTATTGTTATTATTATTTTTTGTTATCACATATGGCCCAGTATATAATAATAATAAGTTTTTAGTTATTCCCTCTAGAGTGCTTGGTAGCTCCCTGTTTCTTACTAATATTTTCTCGCCCACTTGGTACTTAATTGGTTTTGGATTATTTTTTTCATATTTCCTTTTCTTCATTTCCGCCTTTTCCATTACTCGGTTATAAAATTTAACAGTTTCAAATTGATATTCTGGGTTATTTGGAAAGTTTATAATATCCTGGATTTCTCTAGGTGGAAGCCTTTCAAACATAACAGTATAAGGGGTATTTTCAATGGATTGATGGTAAGATATATTTAAGAACTCTTCGGTCAGTGACAAGTATTCGTACCACCTTCTCTGTTGGTCATGACAGTAAGTTCGGAGTATTCTGCCAACTTCCCTCAATACACGTTCTGCCGGATTACTGCTGGGGTGGTATACTGAATTCTTATATGTTCTAATGTTGTGTTTTAAAAGATTATTTCTCCATTTACTGCCCTTGAATTGCGTACCATGATCGGTGATAATAGATGACGGTTTACCAATCTCTGTTATGTAACGTACAATGACTATTTCCAGAATGTTCTTGGTCGTGGCTCTGCTAATAGCGTAGAGTTTAGTGTATTTGGAAAAGTGATCAAAAATGATAATTATGAATTTATATCTATGGTTTCCTCCACTGCGTGGGAATGGTACACATATATCCAGAAATACTTTCTCCAGCTTATATTTGGATGTGATAGGGATCATGACTCCCTCCTTCTTCTCATTATTATGTTTAACCATCTGGCAGATGTGGCATGCTTGTATAGATTTTTGTACTTTCCTGGTTATATTCTTTATGTACACTTGTTCTTCCAGGGCTTTGACGATTTTCATGGCTCCCATGTGTCCATATCGTTCATGGTAATCCAATATCAATTTGTCTTCCACAGCGGTGGGAATTACTAGTTTCCAGTTTATTTGTTTAGGGGTGACCTTAATAAATAATCGATCATCATGTATAAAGTAATATTTAGTAATAACTTCATCAGCACTTTGTATCTTCTGGCGTATGTTTATTAATTTGGGATCCGATTTTTGGTGTTGATTAATTTCATTTGTAATAATTTCCAAACCCTTCCGACTCTTAATGACATGGTACACTTTTGCAATCTCTTCCTTTTCTCCCTCGAACGATTGGTCTTGTATGTTTATTCGGGACAAGATATCGGCTGCTATGTTCTTTCTTCCAGGTATATATTCCCAATCAATGCAATACTCTTGCAATGCAAGGACCCATCTAGTTAGCCGGCCATGACTAAGTTTACATCTTTTTAGAAATGAAATTGATTTATGGTCACTTCTTACTGTCACTGGGTATCCGAGTATGTAAGTTCTAAATTTATTGCATGCGTACACTATACTTAGCAGCTCCTTCTCGGTAACGTTATAATTGCGTTCGCAGTTGTTAAGCACTCTGCTGGCGAAGCTGATTACCATATGATGTCCTTCTTTATCTTCTTGACATAGGGTAGCTCCTAAGCTAACATTGCTCGCATCACAATTTAAATAAAAGCGTTTGTTAAAATCAGGGTGGTACAACATAACTGTTTCTAAAAATTTCTTCTTGATTAATTGCAGAATTTTATTTTGTTCTGGTCCCCATGCCCATTTGTCTTTGGATGATAATTGTTTCTGAAACTTGGCAGTTACTTCCGAATAGTTATCTTGGAATTTTCGGTAATAGTTACAAATTCCAAGAAAGGATTGTAGCTGTTTTCTATTTTTTGGAGTAGGGAACAGTTGAATTGCTTCTACTTTTTCTGTTGAAGGTGTGATACCCTCCTCAGACAAATTAAAGCCTAAGAACTTTACTTGATTGGCGATAAATTTAGATTTATTCAGCTTGAGTGTTATGTTGTTTTCGGATAATTTTCTCAGTACCTGTTCCACCCGCTCGCAATGTTCATCCCAATGTGAAGAAGTTATAAGTAGATCATCTACATAGACCGTAGTGAACTGCAGTGTTTCTTGTCCCAATACTTGGTCCATACATTTTACAAATATTGCAACAGAATTGATTAGTCCGAAAGGTAGCCTTTTAAATTGATAGTTCCTTCCGTCAAAAGGAACGCCATGTATTTTCTACTATCTGGATGTAGTTCGACCTGCCAGTAACCGCATACCGTATCCCAAGTACTGATGTATTTAATGCCGTGGAATTTCTTTAAAATTTCTTCTATTTCGCCTGGTGAAGTCCTATCATTGATGATCATTTTATTTATTTCCCTAGCGTCCAGGCAAATTCTCACCCTTCCGTTCTTTTTCGGGACTGCCACTATGGGACTGGTATATGGTGATTGACTATATTCTATTATGTCATCTTGAATCATACGATTAATCTCGTCCCGGACTTCGTTTTTTATGGAATAAGCAATTGGGTAGGATTTTCTGCGAAAGTCCACTGGTTCTTTAAAATTTATCACACACTGGTATCCCTTTACTTTACCTGGAGTATTGGAGAATACATGTTTGTATTTATTATATATTTGAATTAAATTTTCGGCCTGTATCTTACTTATTTGTCTATAAGTTTTTTCCCTTTGGAATTCTCGGATCTCTTCTAACTTACTCTGCCACAGTTCGGGATCATCGTCCTCATATTGAATGACTTCTGGTATTTTATTTTTCTTACAAAAGTAGCTTTTTATGGCTAAACATCTGGTGTTAACTGGAACGGTTCTATTAGTGTCAACTAATTCGGCTGTCCATAATCCTTCTTCGGATGTTAAAGATATTATACCTTTATGTAAGTCAATTACTGCGGAATGCTGGCGCAATACATCGCATCCAATCAATACATTGAACGGTAATCCCGTTGCGACCAATAATCCTATTGGTAGGGTCATATTATTATTGGAAAGATCGAGCGATACTTGTTTTTTAACTGTTTTATTTTGTTGCCCAGTGGCTCCGATAATTATCACATTATTGACAGGTAAGGTCGGTATGGTCAACTGGCCTTCTCGCTGTATTTTTTCAAGTTCAGTGCTGTCTATCAACGATATGTTAGACCCAGTATCTATCATTATGGTAGATTGTACCCCATTTAATTTTGCTGTTACATATATGATTTCGTTATTACTATTACTGTTTACATGTTTCTTATCCTCTTCCAATAAATCTTCTCTGATATTCTTTAAATAGTGGTTATTAATTATAGTTATGGTATTATTATTCTTAATTTTGTTTACAAGTCGTTTTTCCCCAAGATTACGGTTCAGTGAAGGGTATTCATTATTTGTCACTGCCTCTATTAGTTTAAATGAGGGATTACCCCCTCTTCTCTATTTTCATTCGGATTGTTATGTTGATTTAGTAGAGTTTCGGTGCGGTCCTCTGTATTAGGTTCCGCTATCCTATTTTTTCTTTCACGTGGATAGTTGTCTTCACGCCGGGACTGGTCATAATGATTGTCATATCGGTGACTCCTTGGGTAATACCGTCGCTGATTACCTTGAGGCCTGGAGTAGATATAATTAACGTTATGCCTATAATTATTGGGTCGTCTGTCCCCATCTCCTCTATTATTGCGACTATCGCGGTAATTATAAGTATTATTGCCACGATAATTATAGTTCCTGGAATTATTATTCGCGTGCTCATTTTGGGTTCTATTTGCATTAACGTTCTGCGCAGGTCGATTGTGATCATTATTATGAGAATTGGTTGGTGGCGCATTATTATTATACTTCTGATATTTATAATTTAACATCCTATTTCTTTGGTATTGGTTCTCGTGCTCATAATTCTCAAGGAATTTGGCCATGGCTGAAATCGTTTTGATTTGGCTACACATACGTGCATTTTTTATCCCTTCCTCGTAAAGGTAGGATAGTTGTATCACCAAACATTCTTCGGGAATTCTGGGCTCTAAGTTCCGTGCCATACATACTTTTCCTAGAAAGTATGAAGTAGGAGACTGGCCTATGTTTGTTTCGTATCGACCGTTACTCAAATTATTTCTTATCATGTTCTGGGTCGATTCAGACCAATATTTCTCTTTAAATTGTTTTTTGAACTCGGTCATGTCCAGTATATCCGGGCGTACCGCTGTCCACCAATTATCATAGGTATCTTTAAATGTCTCATCAATCATACTGCGTATAATACTCCAGCGATTTTCTCTATTTTTTGTAATCATCTCTTCCAACCTCTTTAAAAATTCCATCGGATTGCGCTTGTAATTACGAAAATTAATCGACTCCCGGTTCTCGTGGTTATTTGTATGACTATGTTGGCATGTCCTATCCCGCCATGACTCTACTTCTTCTTGTAATTGTAATTCACGTCTACTAATTTCCTCTATTTTATTTTTACTGGTATTAATTTGACCTTCCATACTGTTTAAATTGCCATAGACTCTTTCGAGTCGTTCGCCCATGTCTGTCTGTATTTGCGTAATACCTTCCTTATTCTCTTCCCGTACCTGATGTACTTCATTTTTAATTTGCTCATATTTTCCGACAGTTTCCTGTTGGATTTCTTCGACCAATGTTTTACTCTCAATTTTTATGTCATTAATTTTATTTTGTAGTTCTTCACGAACCTGTACTATTGTTTCGTTAGTTTTTTCTAACCCTTCATTTGTTTTGGCTATTTCTAATTTTCTTTCCTCATTAATTTGGTCCACCTTCTGGGTAATTGTCACATGAAGGTTTTAAATTTTTTCATTAATTTGCCTTAAATTTTCTTCATGTATTTGTAAGATGTCTTCCTTCATTTGTTTTAAACCCTCATCATTCCTATCTAACCTTTCGTGAATTTGGTTTAATCTTTCGTTCATTTGTTTTGAGGTTTCTTTAATTTCCTCATTTGTTTTCCTGAAGTTTTCCTCCTGTTTCCTAAATTGTTCCCTTCAGTCTTCCTTAATTTCCTCTTTCATTTGTCTGTTGCTTTCCATTATTATCCTCAACAGCTCCTGCATACTCATGTCTTTCTTCTTGTTGGATTTATCTGATTGGTCCCCTTGGGCATCTTCTTCCATTACTTCCTTCTCCTTGTCCGCAATTATTTCAGTTTCCGTTATTTCGTCTGTCTGTTGTTCCATTTCACTATCTGTTATTAGTTCTATTTCCTGTTCTTGTTCATCTATTTCCTTCTCCGTTTCTCCTGCCCTAATCCTTGATCTACCTCTGGTATGCATGTTTATTCTCCCACAGTTGCCTGCTCTGGTTAAGTAATGTTAACATAGTTATAGTTACTTAACTTAAGCCCTACACTGGTTGAGCGCCAATTTGTAAGTAAACGAGTACGTACGGTTCAAGTCCCACTGTTGGGTTCGTCAATTTGTAAGTAGACGACTACTTGCGTCTTATAATGTGTCACGCAATATTAGCCTAGTCGTTGCTATTAACGGGTATGTTCCCCTGTCTTTACTCTCTTAGGTCGTTTTAATCTACTTAATTATTTAAATATCTGAGATATTTGGAGTTGAGGGCTATAATGATTTAATTAACTAATATTAACTTATCTCTCTAAAAAATATCAGTGTTAGTATACTTGAAACTTAAATAATTAATGTGTTATTCTGTAATTTCGTTCAACCCTATTATACCTTGAAGAGAATTATGTATAATTTTGTATTTTTACGCTCTCTCTTTGGTGTCGGAGAATTCCCCTATAAGCGCTGTAGTACCGGAGCAACGAAACTTAGAGGTTATTTAACTGTTTATTTTAACCAATTATTCTATACTTAGTCAGTTACTTTTTATTCCACATTCATTAAATCATACTCCAAATGACAAGATTTTGCAACTATACAAAGGTTCTTTATTTGTTTACTTCTTTAACATTGAATAAGATATGTTCTAACTGACATACACATGGGCTATAGATTGCGTGAATCGATTATTAATCAGTCCGATACTTTATTTAGATTCGGTTATATAATGTGTTTTAATTTGTAATTAACTTAATTCAGGGTGTGAAGGTTCTTGTAACTGTGGGGAAGATTAAAAATACATAGATAAGAATGCAAGATTTACAGATTTGAAGTGTTGTGTAGTTAATATGATTTATACAATAATAATTTACCAGACTATAACGAAGCGAATCTGGTAGGCGGTTGTTGATAATTTTGCTGTACTGGATGATTACGCCGTACGATATTCTTTCTTCGGTTTAATAAAATGGAATTCTTGTCCTGTCCACCTCGGAAATACAGCTCTCTGGATTGATTTGCAGCCCGATTGATGTTCCTTCTGCAATTCCTGGATCCAAATACGTTCTTCTCTCGGTTGAAGCAATTAGTGATGTTCCGTGTATTTGAAAGGTTATAAGTTCTCGTGTAGTGTATATTATTAGTTGTGATACAGTTAACTCTTTCTATTTGGTTTAATATATCATCAATTCCTTTCGGATATGGGACAATTCAAGTCCTTCTTTGTAGAACCCAGTTATTTATTTTCTATTGTGATTTCATACTATAGTCTTGTTTGGTTAAACTGTACTGGCAAGATTCAAGGATATTATCCTTAGTATTTTGTTTATTATAATTGTGTTAAATATTTTAGAATATTCCGATTATATAAGATATTTACTAGATTTTTAATCTCATCACATTCAGATCATAAAAAGCAATAATTGAAAATCAACAACTTCTTCATTTCCTGTAGTCCATAGCAACCCAGAATTTTTCTTCCTTCTACATGTTTTGTATATAGTGTTTATTTCATATATTTTTTGTATATTCCTTATTAATTTGCTATCATATCGGAATATAACTTTACCGATAGTTGGTTTATTATTTTCTACACATATTCTGCTGGTTTTTTGATATGAGCCTGTTTCTTTTATATTTACTATCTTTTCGATATTAAACGTTATTAATCGATATCATGGCATTGTGGCATTATCACAATTTGTATAAATTGATATGGTTTATCATATATCATTACTAATTTAATGTTTTTCCCTAGCTCTTCAAACTGTATTCATTAATTATTATTAATTTATGTACCTAACCTTTATGTATGAGTGGTTATATAGTGTTTTTGGCTGTTAGGCCTTTTATTGTAAACGGACCTACCTGTGTTTATAACTGGTAAACATCTATAGCCCTTTTACATAAATACATACATATAATCACATCTTAACTATTAATATTTACATAAACAATTATTTTTTCCATATCTAATGACAATTTTATCTTGACCTATGGATCACATATAAGAAAATTCAAATCTATTAACGCTAACTAGCTGCTTCACACATCATTCTACAACAGTAATTGAATAATACATCTTGTTTCATTACCTTTCATTAACTCAACAAGTAATTGGTATAACATAACATAAACTTTATCATAACATTCGTTGTCACAAAATAATATTATTTAACTCAAAATCCTTACTTGCTATTGCTATAAGGTAAATTATTGTTTCATTTTTGTTTACTTTCATGGTCATTTACTTTGACAATTTCTGTACTATTCTACTTCTTACACTTCTCATCAGTATCACATTGATTTACTTTTCACTGAACATAAATCATTAACTATTATCTAACTTACAGGTTTGTTTATTCTCGTTATTTTTACCTTGCATCCTTATTTATCTTTATCTATAATTATAAATGTAATTATTAGACTTTTGTTTTATCATGGGGTTAGATATTGACTTGTTTATTATTTTGTTAATATAATTTTTATGTAACATGGATGCCAGCATTTCTGTTGCGTTACATATGCTCCCCCTCCTAAAAAAGTTTAGTTTACCTGAATGAAGTTTAGGTCAAATAAACTTGTCTTTTTCACATGCCTTTTCTTCATATCAATATGAATGGTTGACGATGGGATTCTCAATGTAACTTCATTAGACTAGTATTAATAATTCTTTATTTAATAACATTTCATCATTTTAATTAACATTCTTGATCATTTTTACTTTCTGTAAACAGTATTTGTTGATAGTTGGCTACAATATTCAATGATACTTTAGGTTCACATCTCTTCTACTTATAATTACTGTAATCACTGTATTTCTCAATTATTCTTCTGTCATCTAATTTCTTTCTGTTTTCTTCGTCCTACTCTTTTGGAAACTGAGGTAATTCTTGCAACTATTCTAATATTCCTTAAATATTTAATTTCCCTAACAATCCCTAATATGTGCGTTGGTACAGTTCAGAGCGGCACTGTTTGGCTTCATACTCTGCTGCCCACACCACACCTTAATATAGTACTGCTGGAATTCATCTACAGTCAGCTATAAAATATAATAATCTCCTAATAATCTCTTTAATTACTTAATAATAAATATTTGGGAAAACATTTTTTTTTTGTCTTTGTTGCTTTTATATTTCTTCATTACTATCCTCCATACTTTGTGATTCCATTTTAGTTTCCTTAAACATTCTTTGATATTAAATCTGACAGTTACCATTTGTAATTATTTTTGTTTTTCATTTTTGTTGTGATTATAATGCTAAGTATCTTCTTCATTTGTTTTTCTGATCTCAATATTTTCTAAATAGTTATTGTGTGATAATCATTATAACTGTGTTTCTGACTAAATAGAGTCCTTAGCTCAACTATTATTTTTCTTATCGTATTTCATTATTTTGGCTGTTTATTTTTCAATGAATTATGTTCATAAATACTCTTTCTTTCTTGTTTTCTTTAATATTACATTGGTTACATTCAATCGTTTACTGAAGTTGTTTCCTTCACTTGGCAATGTGGTATGTATTTTAGGTCATACGATTTTTCTCTTTCTTTATTTTGCATAGGTAGATTTGAGGTAAAAACTTTTATCTTGGGGTTTCATTATTCATTATTCACACTATTTCTTTGTAGACGTTTAGTAATAATTCTAGCTTTCTTCTGTAATCTTGGGGTTTCATTATTCATTATTCACACTATTTCTTTGTAGACATTTAGTAATAATCCTAGTTTTCTTCTGTAATCTTGGGATTTCAATACTCATTATTCACACTATTTCTTTGTAGACGTTTAGTAATAATTCTAGCTTTCTTCTGTAATCTTGGGGTTTCGTTATTCATTATTCACACTATTTCTTTGTAGACGTTTAGTAATAATCCTAGTTTTCTTCTGTAATCTTGGGATTTCATTATTCATTATTCACACTATTTCTTTGTAGACGTTTAGTAATAATTCTAGCTTTCTTCTGTAATCTTGGGATTTCATTATTCATTATTCACACTATTTCTTTGTAGACGTTTAGTAATAATTCTAGCTTTCTTCTGTAATCTTGGGGGTTGTTATTAACGCTTCTTAATACCTTCTTTATAACTATATTTTAATTCAGACTTACTTCATTTTGAATGACATTTTTTTCTATTTATTTTATTGTTCAACAAATTCTCTTTTATTTACAAGTGTTTTTTCTTCAAAATCGATAATAAGTGGTTCTTATTGTATTTTAGAATTTAGTGGTTTTATTCAAATTCAAATTCTTTTTAAATTCCAATTATTTTCTCTTCAAGACTGGTAATAAGTTGTTCTTATTGTATTTTAGAATTTATTCATAATATTTCTTTATGGACTCCTGATTGTATGTTCCCTTAATCCTTTTTGTGATAGGGTTCATTATTTCGTATGTATTGTTATTATTATCTTTTGTTATCACATATGGCCCAGTATATAATAATAATAAGTTTTTAGTTATTCCCTCTAGAGTGTTTGGTAGCTCCCTGTTTCTTACTAATATTTTCTCGCCCACTTGGTACTTAATTGGTTTTGGATTATTTTTTTCATATTTCCTTTTCTTCATTTCCGCCTTTTCCATTACTCGGTTATAAAATTTAACAGTTTCAAATTGATATTCTGGGTTATTTGGAAAGTTTATAATATCCTGGATTTCTCTAGGTGGAAGCCTTTCAAACATAACAGTATAAGGGGTATTTTCAATGGATTGATGGTAAGATATATTTAAGAACTCTTCGGTCAGTGACAAGTATTCGTACCACCTTCTCTGTTGGTCATGACAGTAAGTTCGGAGTATTCTGCCAACTTCCCTCAATACACGTTCTGCCGGATTACTGCTGGGGTGGTATACTGAATTCTTATATGTTCTAATGTTGTGTTTTAAAAGATTATTTCTCCATTTACAGCCCTTGAATTGCGTACCATGATCGGTGATAATAGATGACGGTTTACCAATCTCTGTTATGTAACGTACAATGACTATTTCCAGAATGTTCTTGGTCGTGGCTCTGCTAATAGCGTAGAGTTTAGTGTATTTGGAAAAGTGATCAAAAATAATAATTATGAATTTATATCTATGGTTTCCTCCACTGCGTGGGAATGGTACACATATATCCAGAAATACTTTCTCCAGCTTATATTTGGATGTGATAGGGATCATGACTCCCTCCTTCTTCTCATTATTATGTTTAACCATCTGGCAGATGTGGCATGCTTGTATAGATTTTTGTACTTTCCTGGTTATATTCTTTATGTACACTTGTTCTTCCAGGGCTTTGACGATTTTCATGGCTCCCATGTGTCCATATCGTTCATGGTAATCCAATATCAATTTGTCTTCCACAGCGGTGGGAATTACTAGTTTCCAGTTTATTTGTTTATGGGTGACGTTAATAAATAATCGATCATCATGTATAAAGTAATATTTAGTAATAACTTCATCAGCACTTTGTATCTTCTGGCGTATGTTTATTAATTTGGGATCCGATTTTTGGTGTTGATTAATTTCATTTGTAATAATTTCCAAATCCTTCCGACTCTTAATGACATGGTACACTTTTGCAATCTCTTCCTTTTCTCCCTCGAACGATTGGTCTTGTATGTTTATTCGGGACAAGATATCGGCTGCTATGTTCTTTCTTCCAGGTATATATTCCCAATCAATGCAATACTCTTGCAATGCAAGGACCCATCTAGTTAGCCGGCCATGACTAAGTTTACATCTTTTTAGAAATGAAATTGATTTATGGTCACTTCTTACTGTCACTGGGTATCCGAGTATGTAAGTTCTAAATTTATTGCATGCGTACACTATACTTAGCAGCTCCTTCTCGGTAACGTTATAATTGCGTTCGCAGTTGTTAAGCACTCTGCTGGCGAAGCTGATTACCATATGATGTCCTTCTTTATCTTCTTGACATAGGGTAGCTCCTAAGCTAACATTGCTCGCATCACAATTTAAATAAAAGCGTTTGTTAAAATCAGGGTGGTACAACATAACTGTTTCTAAAAATTTCTTCTTGATTAATTGCAGAATTTTATTTTGTTCTGGTCCCCATGCCCATTTGTCTTTGGATGATAATTGTTTCTGAAACTTGGCAGTTACTTCCGAATAGTTATCTTGGAATTTTCGGTAATAATTACAAATTCCAAGAAAGGATTGTAGCTGTTTTCTATTTTTTGGAGTAGGGAACAGTTGAATTGCTTCTACTTTTTCTGTTGAAGGTGTGATACCCTCCTCAGACAAATTAAAGCCTAAGAACTTTACTTGATTGGCGATAAATTT
The DNA here is from genome assembly GCA_034769895.1 of Magicicada septendecula. Classification (NCBI taxonomy): domain Eukaryota; kingdom Metazoa; phylum Arthropoda; class Insecta; order Hemiptera; family Cicadidae; genus Magicicada; species Magicicada septendecula. Next base: position 231,805,599 of record CM068369.1, read on the forward strand.
AGATTTATTCAGCTTGAGTGTTATGTTGTTTTCGGATAATTTTCTCAGTACCTGTTCCACCCGCTCGCAATGTTCATCCCAATGTGAAGAAGTTATAAGTAGATCATCTACATAGACCGTAGTGAACTGCAGTGTTTCTTGTCCCAATACTTGGTCCATACATTTTACAAATATTGCAACAGAATTGATTAGTCCGAAAGGTAGCCTTTTAAATTGATAGTTCCTTCCGTCAAAAGGAACGCCATGTATTTTCTACTATCTGGATGTAGTTCGACCTGCCAGTAACCGCATACCGTATCCCAAGTACTGATGTATTTAATGCCGTGGAATTTCTTTAAAATTTCTTCTATTTCGCCTGGTGAAGTCCTATCATTGATGATCATTTTATTTATTTCCCTAGCGTCCAGGCAAATTCTCACCCTTCCGTTCTTTTTCGGGACTGCCACTATGGGACTGGTATATGGTGATTGACTATATTCTATTATGTCATCTTGAATCATACGATTAATCTCGTCCCGGACTTCGTTTTTTATGGAATAAGCAATTGGGTAGGATTTTCTGCGAAAGTCCACTGGTTCTTTAAAATTTATCACACACTGGTATCCCTTTACTTTACCTGGAGTATTGGAGAATACATGTTTGTATTTATTATATATTTGAATTAAATTTTCGGCCTGTATCTTACTTATTTGTCTATAAGTTTTTTCCCTTTGGAATTCTCGGATCTCTTCTAACTTACTCTGCCACAGTTCGGGATCATCGTCCTCATATTGAATGACTTCTGGTATTTTATTTTTCTTACAAAAGTAGCTTTTTATGGCTAGACATCTGGTGTTAACTGGAACGGTTCTATTAGTGTCAACTAATTCGGCTGTCCATAATCCTTCTTCGGATGTTAAAGATATTATACCTTTATGTAAGTCAATTACTGCGGAATGCTGGCGCAATACATCGCATCCAATCAATACATTGAACGGTAATCCCGTTGCGACCAATAATCCTATTGGTAGGGTCATATTATTATTGGTAAGATCGAGCGATACTTGTTTTTTAACTGTTTTATTTTGTCGCCCAGTGGCTCCGATAATTATCACATTATTGACAGGTAAGGTCGGTATGGTCAACTGGCCTTCTCGCTGTATTTTTTCAAGTTCAGTGCTGTCTATCAACGGTATGTTAGACCCAGTATCTATCATTATGGTAGATTGTACCCCATTTAATTTTGCTGTTACATATATGATTTCGTTATTACTATTACTGTTTACATGTTTCTTATCCTCTTCCAATAAATCTTCTCTGATATTCTTTAAATAGTGGTTATTAATTATAGTTATGGTATTATTATTCTTAATTTTGTTTACAAGTCGTTTTTCCCCAAGATTACGGTTCAGTGAAGGGTATTCATTATTTTTCACTGCCTCTATTAGTTTAAATGAGGGATTACCCCCTCTTCTCTATTTTCATTCGGATTATTATGTTGATTTAGTAGAGTTTCGGTGCGGTCCTCTGTATTAGGTTCCGCTATCCTATGATTTCTTTCACGTGGATAGTTGTCTTCACGCCGGGATTGGTCATAATGATTGTCATATCGGTGACTCCTTGGGTAATACCGTCGCTGATTACCTTGAGGCCTGGAGTAGATATAATTAACGTTATGCCTATAATTATTGGGTCGTCTGTCCCCATCTCCTCTATTATTGCGACTATCGCGGTAATTATAAGTATTATTGCCACGATAATTATAGTTCCTGGAATTATTATTCGCGTGCTCATTTTGGGTTCTATTTGCATTAACGTTCTGCGCAGGTCGATTGTGATCATTATTATGAGAATTGGTTGGTGGCGCATTATTATTATACTTCTGATATTTATAATTTAACATCCTATTTCTTTGGTATTGGTTCTCGTGCTCATAATTCTCAAGGAATTTGGCCATGGCTGAAATCGTTTTGATTTGGCTACACATACGTGCATTTTTTATCCCTTCCTCGTAATGGTAGAATAGTTGTATCACCAAACATTCTTCGGGAATTCTGGGCTCTAAGTTCCGTGCCATACATACTTTTTCTAGAAAGTATGAAGTAGGAGACTGGCCTATGTTTGTTTCGTATCGACCGTTACTCAAATTATTTCTTATCATGTTCTGGGTCGATTCAGACCAATATTTCTCTTTAAATTGTTTTTTGAACTCGGTCATGTCCAGTATATCCGGGCGTACCGCTGTCCACCAATTATCATAGGTATCTTTAAATGTCTCATCAATCATACTGCGTATAATACTCCAGCGATTTTCTCTATTTTTTGTAATCATCTCTTCCAACCTCTTTAAAAATTCCATCGGATTGCGCTTGTAATTACGAAAATTAATCGACTCCCGGTTCTCGTGGTTATTTGTATGACTATGTTGGCATGTCCTATCCCGCCATGACTCTACTTCTTCTTGTAATTGTAATTCACGTCTACTAATTTCCTCTATTTTATTTTTACTGGTATTAATTTGACCTTCCATACTGTTTAAATTGCCATAGACTCTTTCGAGTCGTTCGCCCATGTCTGTCTGTATTTGCGTAATACCTTCCTTATTCTCTTCCCGTACCTGATGTACTTCATTTTTAATTTGCTCATATTTTCCGACAGTTTCCTGTTGGATTTCTTCGACCAATGTTTTACTCTCAATTTTTATGTCATTAATTTTATTTTGTAGTTCTTCACGAACCTGTACTATTGTTTCGTTAGTTTTTTCTAACCCTTCATTTGTTTTGGCTATTTCTAATTTTCTTTCCTCATTAATTTGGTCCACCTTCTGGGTAATTGTCACATGAAGGTTTTAAATTTTTTCATTAATTTGCCTTAAATTTTCTTCATGTATTTGTAAGATGTCTTCCTTCATTTGTTTTAAACCCTCATCATTCCTATCTAACCTTTCGTGAATTTGGTTTAATCTTTCGTTCATTTGTTTTGAGGTTTCTTTAATTTCCTCATTTGTTTTCCTGAAGTTTTCCTCCTGTTTCCTAAATTGTTCCCTTCAGTCTTCCTTAATTTCCTCTTTCATTTGTCTGTTGCTTTCCATTATTATCCTCAACAGCTCCTGCATACTCATGTCTTTCTTCTTGTTGGATTTATCTGATTGGTCCCCTTGGGCATCTTCTTCCATTACTTCCTTCTCCTTGTCCGCAATTATTTCAGTTTCCGTTATTTCGTCTGTCTGTTGTTCCATTTCACTATCTGTTATTAGTTCTATTTCCTGTTCTTGTTCATCTATTTCCTTCTCCGTTTCTCCTGCCCTAATCCTTGATCTACCTCTGGTATGCATGTTTATTCTCCCACAGTTGCCTGCTCTGGTTAAGTAATGTTAACATAGTTATAGTTACTTAACTTAAGCCCTACACTGGTTGAGCGCCAATTTGTAAGTAAACGAGTACGTACGGTTCAAGTCCCACTGTTGGGTTCGTCAATTTGTAAGTAGACGACTACTTGCGTCTTATAATGTGTCACGCAATATTAGCCTAGTCGTTGCTATTAACGGGTATGTTCCCCTGTCTTTACTCTCTTAGGTCGTTTTAATCTACTTAATTATTTAAATATCTGAGATATTTGGAGTTGAGGGCTATAATGATTTAATTAACTAATATTAACTTATCTCTCTAAAAAATATCAGTGTTAGTATACTTGAAACTTAAATAATTAATGTGTTATTCTGTAATTTCGTTCAACCCTATTATACCTTGAAGAGAATTATGTATAATTTTGTATTTTTACGCTCTCTCTTTGGTGTCGGAGAATTCCCCTATAAGCGCTGTAGTACCGGAGCAACGAAACTTAGAGGTTATTTAACTGTTTATTTTAACCAATTATTCTATACTTAGTCAGTTACTTTTTATTCCACATTCATTAAATCATACTCCAAATGACAAGATTTTGCAACTATACAAAGGTTCTTTATTTGTTTACTTCTTTAACATTGAATAAGATATGTTCTAACTGACATACACATGGGCTATAGATTGCGTGAATCGATTATTAATCAGTCCGATACTTTATTTAGATTCGGTTATATAATGTGTTTTAATTTGTAATTAACTTAATTCAGGGTGTGAAGGTTCTTGTAACTGTGGGGAAGATTAAAAATACATAGATAAGAATGCAAGATTTACAGATTTGAAGTGTTGTGTAGTTAATATGATTTATACAATAATAATTTACCAGACTATAACGAAGCGAATCTGGTAGGCGGTTGTTGATAATTTTGCTGTACTGGATGATTACGCCGTACGATATTCTTTCTTCGGTTTAATAAAATGGAATTCTTGTCCTGTCCACCTCGGAAATACAGCTCTCTGGATTGATTTGCAGCCCGATTGATGTTCCTTCTGCAATTCCTGGATCCAAATACGTTCTTCTCTCGGTTGAAGCAATTAGTGATGTTCCGTGTATTTGAAAGGTTATAAGTTCTCGTGTAGTGTATATTATTAGTTGTGATACAGTTAACTCTTTCTATTTGGTTTAATATATCATCAATTCCTTTCGGATATGGGACAATTCAAGTCCTTCTTTGTAGAACCCAGTTATTTATTTTCTATTGTGATTTCATACTATAGTCTTGTTTGGTTAAACTGTACTGGCAAGATTCAAGGATATTATCCTTAGTATTTTGTTTATTATAATTGTGTTAAATATTTTAGAATATTCCGATTATATAAGATATTTACTAGATTTTTAATCTCATCACATTCAGATCATAAAAAGCAATAATTGAAAATCAACAACTTCTTCATTTCCTGTAGTCCATAGCAACCCAGAATTTTTCTTCCTTCTACATGTTTTGTATATAGTGTTTATTTCATATATTTTTTGTATATTCCTTATTAATTTGCTATCATATCGGAATATAACTTTACCGATAGTTGGTTTATTATTTTCTACACATATTCTGCTGGTTTTTTGATATGAGCCTGTTTCTTTTATATTTACTATCTTTTCGATATTAAACGTTATTAATCGATATCATGGCATTGTGGCATTATCACAATTTGTATAAATTGATATGGTTTATCATATATCATTACTAATTTAATGTTTTTCCCTAGCTCTTCAAACCGTATTCATTAATTATTATTAATTTATGTACCTAACCTTTATGTATGAGTGGTTATATAGTGTTTTTGGCTGTTAGGCCTTTTATTGTAAACGGACCTACCTGTGTTTATAACTGGTAAACATCTATAGCCCTTTTACATAAATACATACATATAATCACATCTTAACTATTAATATTTACATAAACAATTATTTTTTCCATATCTAATGACAATTTTATCTTGACCTATGGATCACATATAAGAAAATTCAAATCTATTAACGCTAACTAGCTGCTTCACACATCATTCTACAACAGTAATTGAATAATACATCTTGTTTCATTACCTTTCATTAACTCAACAAGTAATTGGTATAACATAACATAAACTTTATCATAACATTCGTTGTCACAAAATAATATTATTTAACTCAAAATCCTTACTTGCTATTGCTATAAGGTAAATTATTGTTTCATTTTTGTTTACTTTCATGGTCATTTACTTTGACAATTTCTGTACTATTCTACTTCTTACACTTCTCATCAGTATCACATTGATTTACTTTTCACTGAACATAAATCATTAACTATTATCTAACTTACAGGTTTGTTTATTCTCGTTATTTTTACCTTGCATCCTTATTTATCTTTATCTATAATTATAAATGTAATTATTAGACTTTTGTTTTATCATGGGGTTAGATATTGACTTGTTTATTATTTTGTTAATATAATTTTTATGTAACATGGATGCCAGCATTTCTGTTGCGTTACATATGCTCCCCCTCCTAAAAAAGTTTAGTTTACCTGAATGAAGTTTAGGTCAAATAAACTTGTCTTTTTCACATGCCTTTTCTTCATATCAATATGAATGGTTGACGATGGGATTCTCAATGTAACTTCATTAGACTAGTATTAATAATTCTTTATTTAATAACATTTCATCATTTTAATTAACATTCTTGATCATTTTTACTTTCTGTAAACAGTATTTGTTGATAGTTGGCTACAATATTCAATGATACTTTAGGTTCACATCTCTTCTACTTATAATTACTGTAATCACTGTATTTCTCAATTATTCTTCTGTCATCTAATTTCTTTCTGTTTTCTTCGTCCTACTCTTTTGGAAACTGAGGTAATTCTTGCAACTATTCTAATATTCCTTAAATATTTAATTTCCCTAACAATCCCTAATATGTGCGTTGGTACAGTTCAGAGCGGCACTGTTTGGCTTCATACTCTGCTGCCCACACCACACCTTAATATAGTACTGCTGGAATTCATCTACAGTCAGCTATAAAATATAATAATCTCCTAATAATCTCTTTAATTACTTAATAATAAATATTTGGGAAAACATTTTTTTTTTGTCTTTGTTGCTTTTATATTTCTTCATTACTATCCTCCATACTTTGTGATTCCATTTTAGTTTCCTTAAACATTCTTTGATATTAAATCTGACAGTTACCATTTGTAATTATTTTTGTTTTTCATTTTTGTTGTGATTATAATGCTAAGTATCTTCTTCATTTGTTTTTCTGATCTCAATATTTTCTAAATAGTTATTGTGTGATAATCATTATAACTGTGTTTCTGACTAAATAGAGTCCTTAGCTCAACTATTATTTTTCTTATCGTATTTCATTATTTTGGCTGTTTATTTTTCAATGAATTATGTTCATAAATACTCTTTCTTTCTTGTTTTCTTTAATATTACATTGGTTACATTCAATCGTTTACTGAAGTTGTTTCCTTCACTTGGCAATGTGGTATGTATTTTAGGTCATACGATTTTTCTCTTTCTTTATTTTGCATAGGTAGATTTGAGGTAAAAACTTTTATCTTGGGGTTTCATTATTCATTATTCACACTATTTCTTTGTAGACGTTTAGTAATAATTCTAGCTTTCTTCTGTAATCTTGGGGTTTCATTATTCATTATTCACACTATTTCTTTGTAGACATTTAGTAATAATCCTAGTTTTCTTCTGTAATCTTGGGATTTCAATACTCATTATTCACACTATTTCTTTGTAGACGTTTAGTAATAATTCTAGCTTTCTTCTGTAATCTTGGGGTTTCGTTATTCATTATTCACACTATTTCTTTGTAGACGTTTAGTAATAATCCTAGTTTTCTTCTGTAATCTTGGGATTTCATTATTCATTATTCACACTATTTCTTTGTAGACGTTTAGTAATAATTCTAGCTTTCTTCTGTAATCTTGGGATTTCATTATTCATTATTCACACTATTTCTTTGTAGACGTTTAGTAATAATTCTAGCTTTCTTCTGTAATCTTGGGGGTTGTTATTAACGCTTCTTAATACCTTCTTTATAACTATATTTTAATTCAGACTTACTTCATTTTGAATGACATTTTTTTCTATTTATTTTATTGTTCAACAAATTCTCTTTTATTTACAAGTGTTTTTTCTTCAAAATCGATAATAAGTGGTTCTTATTGTATTTTAGAATTTAGTGGTTTTATTCAAATTCAAATTCTTTTTAAATTCCAATTATTTTCTCTTCAAGACTGGTAATAAGTTGTTCTTATTGTATTTTAGAATTTATTCATAATATTTCTTTATGGACTCCTGATTGTATGTTCCCTTAATCCTTTTTGTGATAGGGTTCATTATTTCGTATGTATTGTTATTATTATCTTTTGTTATCACATATGGCCCAGTATATAATAATAATAAGTTTTTAGTTATTCCCTCTAGAGTGTTTGGTAGCTCCCTGTTTCTTACTAATATTTTCTCGCCCACTTGGTACTTAATTGGTTTTGGATTATTTTTTTCATATTTCCTTTTCTTCATTTCCGCCTTTTCCATTACTCGGTTATAAAATTTAACAGTTTCAAATTGATATTCTGGGTTATTTGGAAAGTTTATAATATCCTGGATTTCTCTAGGTGGAAGCCTTTCAAACATAACAGTATAAGGGGTATTTTCAATGGATTGATGGTAAGATATATTTAAGAACTCTTCGGTCAGTGACAAGTATTCGTACCACCTTCTCTGTTGGTCATGACAGTAAGTTCGGAGTATTCTGCCAACTTCCCTCAATACACGTTCTGCCGGATTACTGCTGGGGTGGTATACTGAATTCTTATATGTTCTAATGTTGTGTTTTAAAAGATTATTTCTCCATTTACAGCCCTTGAATTGCGTACCATGATCGGTGATAATAGATGACGGTTTACCAATCTCTGTTATGTAACGTACAATGACTATTTCCAGAATGTTCTTGGTCGTGGCTCTGCTAATAGCGTAGAGTTTAGTGTATTTGGAAAAGTGATCAAAAATAATAATTATGAATTTATATCTATGGTTTCCTCCACTGCGTGGGAATGGTACACATATATCCAGAAATACTTTCTCCAGCTTATATTTGGATGTGATAGGGATCATGACTCCCTCCTTCTTCTCATTATTATGTTTAACCATCTGGCAGATGTGGCATGCTTGTATAGATTTTTGTACTTTCCTGGTTATATTCTTTATGTACACTTGTTCTTCCAGGGCTTTGACGATTTTCATGGCTCCCATGTGTCCATATCGTTCATGGTAATCCAATATCAATTTGTCTTCCACAGCGGTGGGAATTACTAGTTTCCAGTTTATTTGTTTATGGGTGACGTTAATAAATAATCGATCATCATGTATAAAGTAATATTTAGTAATAACTTCATCAGCACTTTGTATCTTCTGGCGTATGTTTATTAATTTGGGATCCGATTTTTGGTGTTGATTAATTTCATTTGTAATAATTTCCAAATCCTTCCGACTCTTAATGACATGGTACACTTTTGCAATCTCTTCCTTTTCTCCCTCGAACGATTGGTCTTGTATGTTTATTCGGGACAAGATATCGGCTGCTATGTTCTTTCTTCCAGGTATATATTCCCAATCAATGCAATACTCTTGCAATGCAAGGACCCATCTAGTTAGCCGGCCATGACTAAGTTTACATCTTTTTAGAAATGAAATTGATTTATGGTCACTTCTTACTGTCACTGGGTATCCGAGTATGTAAGTTCTAAATTTATTGCATGCGTACACTATACTTAGCAGCTCCTTCTCGGTAACGTTATAATTGCGTTCGCAGTTGTTAAGCACTCTGCTGGCGAAGCTGATTACCATATGATGTCCTTCTTTATCTTCTTGACATAGGGTAGCTCCTAAGCTAACATTGCTCGCATCACAATTTAAATAAAAGCGTTTGTTAAAATCAGGGTGGTACAACATAACTGTTTCTAAAAATTTCTTCTTGATTAATTGCAGAATTTTATTTTGTTCTGGTCCCCATGCCCATTTGTCTTTGGATGATAATTGTTTCTGAAACTTGGCAGTTACTTCCGAATAGTTATCTTGGAATTTTCGGTAATAATTACAAATTCCAAGAAAGGATTGTAGCTGTTTTCTATTTTTTGGAGTAGGGAACAGTTGAATTGCTTCTACTTTTTCTGTTGAAGGTGTGATACCCTCCTCAGACAAATTAAAGCCTAAGAACTTTACTTGATTGGCGATAAATTTAGATTTATTCAGCTTGAGTGTTATGTTGTTTTCGGATAATTTTCTCAGTACCTGTTCCACCCGCTCGCAATGTTCATCCCAATGTGAAGAAGTTATAAGTAGATCATCTACATAGACCGTAGTGAACTGCAGTGTTTCTTGTCCCAATACTTGGTCCATACATTTTACAAATATTGCAACAGAATTGATTAGTCCGAAAGGTAGCCTTTTAAATTGATAGTTCCTTCCGTCAAAAGGAACGCCATGTATTTTCTACTATCTGGATGTAGTTCGACCTGCCAGTAACCGCATACCGTATCCCAAGTACTGATGTATTTAATGCCGTGGAATTTCTTTAAAATTTCTTCTATTTCGCCTGGTGAAGTCCTATCATTGATGATCATTTTATTTATTTCCCTAGCGTCCAGGCAAATTCTCACCCTTCCGTTCTTTTTCGGGACTGCCACTATGGGACTGGTATATGGTGATTGACTATATTCTATTATGTCATCTTGAATCATACGATTAATCTCGTCCCGGACTTCGTTTTTTATGGAATAAGCAATTGGGTAGGATTTTCTGCGAAAGTCCACTGGTTCTTTAAAATTTATCACACACTGGTATCCCTTTACTTTACCTGGAGTATTGGAGAATACATGTTTGTATTTATTATATATTTGAATTAAATTTTCGGCCTGTATCTTACTTATTTGTCTATAAGTTTTTTCCCTTTGGAATTCTCGGATCTCTTCTAACTTACTCTGCCACAGTTCGGGATCATCGTCCTCATATTGAATGACTTCTGGTATTTTATTTTTCTTACAAAAGTAGCTTTTTATGGCTAGACATCTGGTGTTAACTGGAACGGTTCTATTAGTGTCAACTAATTCGGCTGTCCATAATCCTTCTTCGGATGTTAAAGATATTATACCTTTATGTAAGTCAATTACTGCGGAATGCTGGCGCAATACATCGCATCCAATCAATACATTGAACGGTAATCCCGTTGCGACCAATAATCCTATTGGTAGGGTCATATTATTATTGGTAAGATCGAGCGATACTTGTTTTTTAACTGTTTTATTTTGTCGCCCAGTGGCTCCGATAATTATCACATTATTGACAGGTAAGGTCGGTATGGTCAACTGGCCTTCTCGCTGTATTTTTTCAAGTTCAGTGCTGTCTATCAACGGTATGTTAGACCCAGTATCTATCATTATGGTAGATTGTACCCCATTTAATTTTGCTGTTACATATATGATTTCGTTATTACTATTACTGTTTACATGTTTCTTATCCTCTTCCAATAAATCTTCTCTGATATTCTTTAAATAGTGGTTATTAATTATAGTTATGGTATTATTATTCTTAATTTTGTTTACAAGTCGTTTTTCCCCAAGATTACGGTTCAGTGAAGGGTATTCATTATTTTTCACTGCCTCTATTAGTTTAAATGAGGGATTACCCCCTCTTCTCTATTTTCATTCGGATTATTATGTTGATTTAGTAGAGTTTCGGTGCGGTCCTCTGTATTAGGTTCCGCTATCCTATGATTTCTTTCACGTGGATAGTTGTCTTCACGCCGGGATTGGTCATAATGATTGTCATATCGGTGACTCCTTGGGTAATACCGTCGCTGATTACCTTGAGGCCTGGAGTAGATATAATTAACGTTATGCCTATAATTATTGGGTCGTCTGTCCCCATCTCCTCTATTATTGCGACTATCGCGGTAATTATAAGTATTATTGCCACGATAATTATAGTTCCTGGAATTATTATTCGCGTGCTCATTTTGGGTTCTATTTGCATTAACGTTCTGCGCAGGTCGATTGTGATCATTATTATGAGAATTGGTTGGTGGCGCATTATTATTATACTTCTGATATTTATAATTTAACATCCTATTTCTTTGGTATTGGTTCTCGTGCTCATAATTCTCAAGGAATTTGGCCATGGCTGAAATCGTTTTGATTTGGCTACACATACGTGCATTTTTTATCCCTTCCTCGTAATGGTAGAATAGTTGTATCACCAAACATTCTTCGGGAATTCTGGGCTCTAAGTTCCGTGCCATACATACTTTTTCTAGAAAGTATGAAGTAGGAGACTGGCCTATGTTTGTTTCGTATCGACCGTTACTCAAATTATTTCTTATCATGTTCTGGGTCGATTCAGACCAATATTTCTCTTTAAATTGTTTTTTGAACTCGGTCATGTCCAGTATATCCGGGCGTACCGCTGTCCACCAATTATCATAGGTATCTTTAAATGTCTCATCAATCATACTGCGTATAATACTCCAGCGATTTTCTCTATTTTTTGTAATCATCTCTTCCAACCTCTTTAAAAATTCCATCGGATTGCGCTTGTAATTACGAAAATTAATCGACTCCCGGTTCTCGTGGTTATTTGTATGACTATGTTGGCATGTCCTATCCCGCCATGACTCTACTTCTTCTTGTAATTGTAATTCACGTCTACTAATTTCCTCTATTTTATTTTTACTGGTATTAATTTGACCTTCCATACTGTTTAAATTGCCATAGACTCTTTCGAGTCGTTCGCCCATGTCTGTCTGTATTTGCGTAATACCTTCCTTATTCTCTTCCCGTACCTGATGTACTTCATTTTTAATTTGCTCATATTTTCCGACAGTTTCCTGTTGGATTTCTTCGACCAATGTTTTACTCTCAATTTTTATGTCATTAATTTTATTTTGTAGTTCTTCACGAACCTGTACTATTGTTTCGTTAGTTTTTTCTAACCCTTCATTTGTTTTGGCTATTTCTAATTTTCTTTCCTCATTAATTTGGTCCACCTTCTGGGTAATTGTCACATGAAGGTTTTAAATTTTTTCATTAATTTGCCTTAAATTTTCTTCATGTATTTGTAAGATGTCTTCCTTCATTTGTTTTAAACCCTCATCATTCCTATCTAACCTTTCGTGAATTTGGTTTAATCTTTCGTTCATTTGTTTTGAGGTTTCTTTAATTTCCTCATTTGTTTTCCTGGAGTTTTCCTCCTGTTTCCTAAATTGTTCCCTTGAGTCTTCCTTAATTTCCTCTTTCATTTGTCTGTTGCTTTCCATTATTATCCTCAACAGCTCCTGCATACTCATGTCTTTCTTCTTGTTGGATTTATCTGATTGGTCCCCTTGGGCATCTTCTTCCATTACTTCCTTTTCCTTGTCCGCAATTATTTCAGTTTCCGTTATTTCGTCTGTCTGTTGTTCCATTTCACTATCTGTTATTAGTTCTATTTCCTGTTCTTGTTCATCTATTTCCTTCTCCGTTTCTCCTGCCCTAATCCTTGATCTACCTCTGGTATGCATGTTTATTCTCCCATAGTTGCCTGATCTGGTTAAGTAATGTTAACATAGTTATAGTTACTTAACTTAAGCCCTACACTGGTTGAGCGCCAATTTGTAAGTAAACGAGTACGTACGGTTCAAGTCCCACTGTTGGGTTCGTCAATTTGTAAGTAGACGACTACTTGCGTCTTATAATGTGTCACGCAATATTAGCCTAGTCGTTGCTATTAACGGGTATGTTCCCCTGTCTTTACTCTCTTAGGTCGTTTTAATCTACTTAATTATTTAAATATCTGAGATATTTGGAGTTGAGGGATATAATGATTTAATTAACTAATATTAACTTATCTCTCTAAAAAAATATCAGTGTTAGTATACTTGAAACTTAAATAATTAATGTGTTATTCTGTAATTTCGTTCAACCCTATTATACCTTGAAGAGAATTATGTATAATTTTGTATTTTTACGCTCTCTCTTTGGTGTCGGAGAATTCCGCTATAAGCGCTGTAGTACCGGAGCAACGAAACTTAGAGGTTATTTAACTGTTTATTTTAACCAATTATTCTATACTTAGTCAGTTACTTTTTATTCCACATTCATTAAATCATACTCCAAATGACAAGATTTTGCAACTATACAAAGGTTCTTTATTTGTTTACTTCTTTAACATTGAATAAGATATGTTCTAACTGACATACACATGGGCTATAGATTGCGTGAATCGATTATTAATCAGTCCGATACTTTATTTAGATTCGGTTATATAATGTGTTTTAATTTGTAATTAACTTAATTCAGGGTGTGAAGGTTCTTGTAACTGTGGGGAAGATTAAAAATACATAGATAAGAATGCAAGATTTACAGATTTGAAGTGTTGTGTAGTTAATATGATTTATACAATAATAATTTACCAGACTATAACGAAGCGAATCTGGTAGGCGGTTGTTGATAATTTTGCTGTACTGGATGATTACGCCGTACGATATTCTTTCTTCGGTTTAATAAAATGGAATTCTTGTCCTGTCCACCTCGGAAATACAGCTCTCTGGATTGATTTGCAGCCCGATTGATGTTCCTTCTGCAATTCCTGGATCCAAATACGTTCTTCTCTCGGTTGAAGCAATTAGTGATGTTCCGTGTATTTGAAAGGTTATAAGTTCTCGTGTAGTGTATATTATTAGTTGTGATACAGTTAACTCTTTCTATTTGGTTTAATATATCATCAATTCCTTTCGGATATGGGACAATTCAAGTCCTTCTTTGTAGAACCCAGTTATTTATTTTCTATTGTGATTTCATACTATAGTCTTGTTTGGTTAAACTGTACTGGCAAGATTCAAGGATATTATCTTTAGTATTTTGTTTATTATAATTGTGTTAAATATTTTAGAATATTCCGATTATATAAGATATTTACTAGATTTTTAATCTCATCACATTCAGATCATAAAAAGCAATAATTGAAAATCAACAACTTCTTCATTTCCTGTAGTCCATAGCAACCCAGAATTTTTCTTCCTTCTACATGTTTTGTATATAGTGTTTATTTCATATATTTTTTGTATATTCCTTATTAATTTGCTATCATATCGGAATATAACTTTACCGATAGTTGGTTTATTATTTTCTACACATATTCTGCTGGTTTTTTGATATGAGCCTGTTTCTTTTATATTTACTATCTTTTCGATATTAAACGTTATTAATCGATATCATGGCATTGTGGCATTATCATAATTTGTATAAATTGATATGGTTTATCATATATCATTACTAATTTAATGTTTTTCCCTAGCTCTTCAAACCGTATTCATTAATTATTATTAATTTATGTACCTAACCTTTATGTATGAGTGGTTATATAGTGTTTTTGGCTGTTAGGCCTTTTATTGTAAACGGACCTACCTGTGTTTATAACTGGTAAACATCTATAGCCCTTTTACATAAATACATACATATAATCACATCTTAACTATTAATATTTACATAAACAATTATTTTTTCCATATCTAATGACAATTTTATCTTGACCTATGGATCACATATAAGAAAATTCAAATCTATTAACGCTAACTAGCTGCTTCACACATCATTCTACAACAGTAATTGAATAATACATCTTGTTTCATTACCTTTCATTAACTCAACAAGTAATTGGTATAACATAACATAAACTTTATCATAACATTCGTTGTCACAAAATAATATTATTTAACTCAAAATCCTTACTTGCTATTGCTATAAGGTAAATTATTGTTTCATTTTTGTTTACTTTCATGGTCATTTACTTTGACAATTTCTGTACTATTCTACTTCTTACACTTCTCATCAGTATCACATTGATTTACTTTTCACTGAACATAAATCATTAACTATTATCTAACTTACAGGTTTGTTTATTCTCGTTATTTTTACCTTGCATCCTTATTTATCTTTATCTATAATTATAAATGTAATTATTAGACTTTTGTTTTATCATGGGGTTAGATATTGACTTGTTTATTATTTTGTTAATATAATTTTTATGTAACATGGATGCCAGTATTTCTGTTGCGTTACAATATATATATAAACGTTTATAGTTATTAATCAATGGCAATATATTAAATTCTAAGAATCTAACATTGCCGATACAATAACGTCAGTGACTTGTAATATCTACAAAGTGTTTTACATAAAATTTATGTGCCGGTAATGAAGCAACATTTCAACTAGCGTTTGATATTGGTTCACATACATTATTATTGTAAAGCTATATTGGTTTACATATAATATTACTGCAAAAGTAATATTGATAAACATTAATATATCCAACGTTAGACCTACAATTGGATTGATTAATGCTTGACAGAAATAGAATGGGCAGAGTAGCTTTGATTGTTTACAAAATTGAAAAAAGCCCTCATGATGCCGATAGACTTGCTTCTAAACTACCGTTATGCCTACACATATTTTACAGTTTAACATCGATCACATGTAAGTAGTACAATTGGTAACACAATACACAAAATTACATTAATCGGTTATTATAAGCTACCCTCTAGATAACGTAGTCTACCGGAGGACTAACTAGATTGACAATAGAAATGTCAAGTACAGCAGTTTGTCAGTAATATTTTACTGCTGACAAAAGTATTACTGCAACAGTAATACAATAATGCTGTGCATATTATCGGTTGAAGTATGGTTGCATATGCTTGAATCGATCAGAATAAAAGTTTTTAAACGCTTTCGTCCATATCGCATTTAATTCAAAATGGTTTACATAATTGTAATAATCGGTTACTAAAATCATAAAAATTACTGACATATAAATTACAATTACAAACAAATAAAACGTTATTATGTTTTCGCATCAATGATCCGCACAACTACTGTACAAAGTATTATGCTAAAAAGTAAGTCGTTAACTAACTATACGAATGTAGTAACTCGTTTCTATCATCGATGTATAACACATTGATTTGTTATTATACATCGATGGTTTCTATATGTCGAAAGGAAGTCTACTAATGAGCATTACATTATATCGACCGCAAACGGAAGTTATTCGATTGTTTGACAACCTTCGACAGTGCTATCTTGTTTACAGTTTGTTATTCGTTAATTTAATCAGCGATAGTCGTCATGTCCCAATAACCAATCAACAACACGTGTAGCAGACATATCCTATATTGTTGATATATAATTACCTTAATATCCACTTTAGCGATACACAGTTTCGTCACTGATGACGCGTTTCGGGACTAAGTCCCATCCTCAGATACATAATTAATAAATTAAAATATTAAAATCACGACCATCATACTGGTCAAGTCAAAATAAATAAAATAAATTATAAATCGCATGTAATAAGTTTTGCTAACCACGGCTGGAGCTCCCGCATGCGTTCACCCGCAACCGCGATTTTCACGCGACTGGTCAAAGATTAAGACAAACTGATTGCAGTGTCGAACAGGTAATTTGACGCAAAATTTACCTGGTCATTTAATAAACTGTTTTTGGTGTTACTATCTTTTAAAGCTTTATAAATTTCAAATTCCTCCAGACTATCCATCTGTCTACCCTTTTTACAAATACGCAACGCTGTTAAATTTTCTTCGAAGTTCGTATATTTATGTCCGCTTGATATTAAATGTATCAAGTTAACCAACTGATGATGATACTAAAAACCATTCTTCATCAAAACTATTTTTCATTTGAAAATGCATATTATAAACAGAATGAAGGACTTGCCATGGGATCTCCACTTTCTGGCATCCTGGCGGACCTATATCTAAACCATTTAGAAAATACAAAAATTTTAAAAGATAATTATTTCGCCAGTAAAATCATCCATTACTCCAGATATGTAGATGATACCTTTATTATTTTTAACGGGAATGCCAGACAAATAGAATTATTTAAAAATTACCTAAACAAAATTCATAACAAATTAAAATTTACTATGGAGATCGAAAACAACAAAAATATCAATTTTTTAGACCTCACTGTATTACACAACGGGAATAATTTAAAATACAAAATCTTTAGAAAACACACTAGTACTGACACAGTAATACACTATGATTCATATCATCCCGTTACACAAAAAGTGGCAGTGTTTAACAGTCTTGTCAACAGACTTTTAAATGTTCCCCTCGAAAAGGAGGACTACTTAAATGAGGTTAGCACTATCAAACAAATAGCAATAAATAACGGGTATAAATCTACAATAGTTGACAAAATAATAAATAGGCATAGGAAACGTTTAGAAAATAAAAATTCAAACTCTATAAAAGCAAGTAACAAAAATTATAAATATCTTTCGGCTAATTTCACAGGTATTATGCCAAATATTTTAAGACCCGTTCTTAAAAATAATAACTATATTTTATCATTTAAAACAAATAATAATTTAGGAAATTATTTCAAAAACAAAAACAAATTACCATTAAAAAAGCAATGTGGTGTATATAAAATAAAATGTGATGATTGTGATGCGTTCTATATCGGTCAATCTGGCAGATGTTTTTATAAAAGATTTCTAGAACATATTCCTAAGCCAAGTAATAATAAGTCCAACTTTGCACAACATTTAATATCAAGCGGACATAAATATACGAACTTCGAAGAAAATTTAACAGCGTTGCATATTTGTAAAAAGGGTAGACAGATGGATAGTCTGGAGGAATTTGAAATTTATAAAGCTTTAAAAGATAGTAACACCAAAAACAGTTTATTAAATGACCAGGTAAATTTTGCGTCAAATTACCTGTTCGACACTGCAATCAGTTTGTCTTAATCTTTGACCAGTCGCGTGAAAATCGCGGTTGCGGGTGAACGCATGCGGGAGCTCCAGCCGTGGTTAGCAAAACTTATTACATGCGATTTATAATTTATTTTATTTATTTTGACTTGACCAGTATGATGGTCGTGATTTTAATATTTTAATTTATTAATTATGTATCTGAGGATGGGACTTAGTCCCGAAACGCGTCATCAGTGACGAAACTGTGTATCGCTAAAGTGGATATTAAGGTAATTATATATCATATAATAAGTGATACGGTACGCAAACAAATAAGTAATATCCTATATTCCCTTTTGCAAACAATTAAAAATGAATTATACTATTCCGAGTACAAATAAATATTGGTTTTGTGTAATTATGAAATAAACGGGCACTGTATAATTACCCCACTTAAAAAACTTAATAGTTTGCTGTTATTTCGTTTTTACCCTGTGACGTATATCAGAAAATTAAATCAACAAAAAAAGACAAAACAAGTTACTGACAAACATTAAAAACAAACAGCATTTATCAGGAGCGTCCGTCAGCGAGCTATTATGATGTGTATTGTGTGTAAACAACGGAGTCTGATAACGTCAACCTCGTAATTGTAACGTTAGTCTGTGTTATCAACGTATACTCTTACACAGCTGGGTGTGACATTAGCATTGTCAGGAGGCCTATTTAGCAATACCAAAAGAGGTACTAGTACACTAGAATATTTACATTTATAAACCATACCTTACTATACATTATTGTATCAATAAACGCAATTTTTATTTTATTATTAATTTATTGATAACAATACAATAAATATATAAATAGTAGGCAGAATGGCAAATGAGTGTTTATTAATTTTCAACTATCAAATGAAACTAATGGAAGATAAACGAAAATAATGAATAATAATCTTTAAAAAAGAGTCTGATTCAGTGTTAATTATAACCTGTGTGTGTGTGTGTGTGTGTGTGTGTGTGTGTGTGTGTGTGTGTGTGTGTGTGTGTGTGTGTGTGTGTGTGTGTGTGTGTGTGTGTGTGTGTGTGTGTATTGCAATAGGTGAATTCTGCATATGAAATAGTAATTTTACTCTAAGCTATGATAGCATGTTGCAATAAAAATTTGTTAAAGTAAAGACTGCAGGTTCGGGCATGTATAACAGATAATAAAACAGGCCTACATGTTGAATTTATTTATTAATTTTTGACAGTAAAAAATGAACACTATTTTTGACAAGTAGTGTTGTGAAGTGGTGCGAAAATATGCGTATCGTGAAAATAAAAATTCTGACATAAGACTTACACCAGAATACGCATAAAAAAAAGACATTTCGAGTGGTAATATTTGTTCAAAAAGTAAAGAACTAAATATATGAGTTTTTAATAAAAAAGTTTTATAACCCTGAAAAAAGTAATAAAATTAGACTGGTTTTTGCAAACTTAACTTTGTTCGTAAACAGTATGGTGCATGAATTCAGTAACATAACTTATACCACAGAGAAAGGAAATATTCCGGCCAATGAAATTGGATAAAATCTTAGTTAAGTTTGTTCTTTATATCGTATAATTTACTCTTTCTCTGAACTCGGTAACGTATCGTTGCTGCTTCTAGGCTAGACGATTGGTCTACAAAAGCGCACTAGCACAAGTCAGAAAGTTTGCGATTTGATTGAATATCGAGTGCTAATCCTGTGTAGTACAAGATTGTCCGCATAGGCTTTTTAAAGAACACTTCAAGTTTGCTGGATTATTGTGTTTGTTTAATACACTGAATACATTACAATTAAGATTAGTTCACTACAAATTGTAGAAGTACCCACGCCGAGGAGGATTAGCCGGACAACAGGAGGAGATCGCCGCGTATCCAGAAGGAACAACTGTAGCTGCGCTTACCAAGACTGGATCATCGACATCTTATCATACATTATAAAGAAAAAGAAAAATTATTTGTAAACTTTATTAAAACACATTTGTAAACTTAAAGACAAAAGAATACATATAAATAGAATATTTATATATTAGAGTATAAGAGAAAATTATTTTAAAATTGTAAAAAAGGTCAACAGAGATAGTTAAATTAGTTTTATTTTGTTATCAGGAACAGTAATAAATTATTAGTGCAATTTAAAAAAAATCATTCCGAAGCATACCAGTATACAATATAACCGACTACTTATTCCATGCGACCCCTGTACATCGCATATTATATATAGATGTTTGTGTGTGTGTGTAGGTCTTTTGTTGTTTGTTGGTATGTACAATTGTTACTAAAACTTTTATTGTACGAAATCTAGTTACAGTACAAATAAAGTATTTATTCAGTATATTCTATTTGTAAATAGACCAAGTACTGAGCAAAACAATTTGCATACTAAAATGTGTTAGACTATTGAAATTATATTACTGGAATACGCTACGTGGATTAGAGGTAGAAATGCAGCTTGAAGGAGTTCGAAAATATTAAAAGTCAAAGCTACGCCTATCAAAGTTAAAGTCTTGGCCGTGTTCAGGACATTGTATGTCAGAATACGTTACTTCAGCAAAACAGAAAACAAGTACAGTTTCGTAGCTAACCAGATATCTATATTGTTTCTAATGCCTTCAGCTAAAGAGGGGCATGTGTCTTTAGAGCTATGTGATTAAGGTTGATCTCAGGACATGCTGCAAATACGCTCTGCAAATTTGTAGCAACAAGAAATATAACAGCATTTCAAAGAGCGCATAAACTGAAAATTTTGTAGAACACAGTCGCTACTATATAGTTTGAAATATTTACTTTTACGTTTTTCTCGAGCAGCTCACTTTTATCTGATTTAAGTTTAATTAAAATAGTTTATGTCTGCCATGAAAAAAGTATTCACTAAAGTTTTTTTTAAATCTCTACCTTGAAGTTAAATTTTTGTTCTTTTTTCGTTTTCGTTGTTTAAGACAGTGGCTGAAATCTGATTAATTTCTTTAACCAGAAGTAGGCTGCATATATGGCAATTCTACTTAAGTGCTTGTTTTAACAGTCATTGTTGTTGCAACGGGCAAGACAGCAACTAAAGATAAACTACCTCACATTAGCCAAAATGCGTATCTGAAAAAATGTGCCACATGTGACTCAATATCCAGAAAACAAAAGTAACTCAAACCAGGAAACATTTTACATTTTCTTTTGGTTCTTTCTCAGTCAGTATTCACTTGATAAATTTTTCTTTATCTTTTATTTTAACAGAATTTTTCTTAGTTTTCTGTTATATTATTATTTGCATTCCTTTTCATGTACATTACTGTATACTTTTTGCGAGCTTATTATGGCGTTTATATTGTTATGATATAAGTCGTTTTATTTGACAGTAGAAACACTATAACTAAACACAGTGAAGTCTGTAATTACAACTTTAGCAACTATTTAAACGATTAGAACAACAACAAACACTTGTATACAATAGTGCTTGAAGTTCATTATTCTCCAACACATAGAATTGTAATAAACAATCAATACCAATTACAACTGAACAATCTAATTAGCAGTAATACTAATTAACAGTGAATACACCTTATTGAGACTGTAGCAATAAAAGTCACCAATTACATGTGCTCGCACACAATACTTCAAAATTACCACTTTACATTATAGCGCCCTCTGAACTGCCGTGCATAAAACTGACTTGCTGCTTCAGATATTGCTTTTATACGTGATATAATACGTGACAAGACTGACCTGGATACCGGCAACATAATCGACAGTGTTCTGGAAGGAATGTCTGGAAACGTCTAGAGCATCTCGTAATCCTGCCGCTTACATAAGGCGTACAAAACATCACATAGCCGCGCATGTTAAGCCTTCAGTGGAGCAATATAATGCCTGTGGCTGGACGCGAGTCTCATTGCTCTCTTCTAAGTGCATTCAAACACATAAGTATGTACACATAACTTACATAAAGAAATAATAAGTAGGAGGGTATCAGCTTCGTGTGAGTATTGAAATATTTTGTATAGGGCAAAATCAGAGGCGGTCCAATTATACTTGAAGCATTTGAATATGATAGAGATGGCCGAGAGAATTAGCGTTATAATATTGCTCTGTGGTAAATTACATTATTGGTTTATGATTCTGTACAATAGACGGAACTTATAAAACAATAGTTACACATGTTTTGTTTACAGACAAGGCCTCTACAGGTATAGGCTACATGCTTTTATAATGTGTAGCAAGAACCAATAATATTACCGAAATTAATAATAAAATTTTTCCATTTTTATGCAATAATACTTTAAACAATTATACATATATGGATGTTGTTATAAAACAAATAAAAGATAATGATAAATAATGTATAATGTGTTGATAAGGAAAACTTTTTGTTAATTAATTTAATTAATTAATTGTATGTTTTTCAATTACCTTCGATTAAATAAATGAGATTTTGTGTTTTGAAAATATTTGTTTCTATAGATAATCTATTTATGTTGTTGGATCTATTATCCTCTCTTCTAACTTTGCTGTTCTTCTTCTTCCTTCTGGTATATTTCTTGAACGACTCTAAATAATATTTAGAAGAAATAAATAACTAGTATTTACTATACAAATAAATATAAACGCTTGTAACTGGATAATTATGATGTTTATTTATTAACATTTAAAATTATGCGCCACTCTGATGCGCGTGGACCAGGCTTTAGTTGAGCTCCACTCGGGTCGCTAGTGAACAAAATGACAAAGTATATGTTTACAAAATTAAATATTTCGGATTCTTTTAACTGTCGAATGGTCAGAGAGGTCAAGGAGCAAGATACAATGCTTACAAATATTTTAAAATAAGTTATTATTGCTGAAAAAATAACAGTATTATGCAAATTGCCAATTTATTAAAATAAAATGGAACCATTCGCAGAATGACGTCACTGACTCGGGAAGGCGGTGTCACGTCGCTGACAGTAAATCCAATATGGCCGCCGTCACCTCGACTTCTACGATGTAATGCCGACGTTATGTGTGATCTTCTCCCTCAGAAATAAATGAGAATTCCTTTCTCTGCGAAGTTGTAGTATCCCTGGAAAATAGTGTGAAGTGTTCTTCCCTCTTCGGCGATGTCGTTCTGTGATTGTTTGTTGGTGCAGTGTTCTGTGTTCAAATATGTTGAGTTCGTGTCCAGCTAATATGGTTTAAAATTTCCTCAAAATGGTGGTTGATTTCTCGTTCTCGTAACTGGTATTATTATTGTAGTTGTTCTGGATTAGTTTGGTGTTAATTATTAAATGTTGGTGTTAGATTTCGTTTGGTAACCTCTGTTACACTTTTTGAGGTTGCACACAATGTTTTTTCACTATTTTATAATTTTTGGTCTTCCGTCAGTAATTTCTGAACTGTTCACATTAACGATTAACAATAGACTGATGACTGAAAGTCGTCGTTTTGGGGTAATTTATAAAATGTTTTTTTTCTCTTCCCATTGTCTTTTTATAAAGTTACATGTCTTGGATTTGATTTCAACTACTAAACATACATAACAAGTTTTCCTATTTATTGCTGTAACTCAATTATTGATTAATTTTACGAAAATCTAACTATTCAGAAATATTCTTAAGTTAATTTTACATAATTTGATATATAACTGGGTCTGTTTTAAGTTCAGATAAGCCTAAAATTTACAATTTTTGATATTTATTGTAGGCCTCATATTTTTTACAAATTTAGTATTTAAATGGTTTACAAGTGTTTTTATGTTAATGTTTCCATGAAATAATATTACTCACTCCATAATTATTGCTGGTTGTTAATAATTTGTTGTTATAATACACCAATATTGATTAATTTACTTTTTATTTGAGTTGAGTACTCTTTAGGCCTAGTTTTTACTTATTTCCAAATAAAGTTAATTTTCTTCTTTTGTCATTACATTTGTTATTATTTGTATCTGTACTGATTACATTTTCATATCTTTGTGTTGTATGGACTAGATTCTATTCATTATATTATGTTTGATTGAATTTATTTATTTGAGTTTGAATCTATGATAGATGATTTTGATTCACAATGCTGGTTTGTTTTTCTATTGTAGTGTGTTAGTTAGTTTGCCTTATACTTTTTATATGGTTTACAATTTAATAAAAAAAAATATACAACATTCCTATTACCTACTTGCCTTCTCTGTCTTAACAAACTTGAAAATGATTTAACATTATTTTGAATACAATAGAACATCTTATTATCTACTAATTTTTTTATATATCCCTTAATTATAATAAAAATATCTTATGCCTATTCTCCTTAACTGTCTTATTTAATTATAACAAAATACCTTATCTATTATCCTTATTTACCTAATATATAATTTGATTAACAAAAAATAAAAACATATTATTATTAGTCATACTCTCAGTTATGAACTGTCCTTTGGTATTTATGTCCTTCTTATAACTTATTTAACTGTAATTAAAACATCTTATTAGTAATAATATTTCTTATATATAATTTTAAACACTCTCATTACTAATAATATTGTCAGTCATTAGGCTGTCTTTGATTCTTGTGTTTTTTCTAGTATCATTCTACACTCATGGTAGTCTTTTTAAATCATTTTTTTCAACTCCTTCATTGAACATTTTTTATAGATTTTTTAACTGGGTTGTTCACTACACTCACTGTAGTTTCTAACTTTTATTATATCACTTCACTTTATATTTTCTACACTATGGTAGTCTTTTTAGTGGTTTATACACTATGGTAGTCTCTTGGTTTGCTCTTACATTAGACTTATACTTAGTTCACAATTTAGTTTTAATTGTATTGTATCCTGTAACTTGAGTTACTGGGTCTAACATATATGGGTTTTAATTTAGTTTCAATTGGGTATGTATTCCTTTATCAACATTTTGGGAATAGCTCTTCTTATTTCTATGTTCTTTTTAGGAACCTTGACATATTTTGTCTCTTCTTTCTTATTATATAAGTAAATTCCTCCTCTTGTGTTTTCAAGTCTTTTGTGGCATTAATTCAATGCATCTTATTTGAATATTCGGTTTCATTTAATGTTTATTTACAGCTCTTTGTTAACTTGTTATTGGTTTCGTATCTTGGGGTTTCTCTGCTTCTTAATTTAATAAATTTCCCTTATTAAAATTGTGTTTACCTTTTTATCTTTCTTCTTTCCTTTTTACTGCTCCCCCAACCTACTGGGTATACTGCTGTTTTATTGGGTTTTATATAGTTGGTTATTCGTATATGGACCAAGAGTTTCCTTTGTTATTTAGTTTGATTTTATCGACTTAATGTACAGTTTCTTTAGTTTAATCTTTAACCATTTATTGTTCTCACTCACTATTGACATTTTCTTCTTTATTCATGTTGTATTACATTAAAATTTTAATGTGATAATTTTGTTATGCTACAATGTGTGTATGTTTATGTGTGTGTGTGTGTGTATGTCATCCATAAAAACTAAATACAATTATGCACAAATATTTTTAAAAATTGGAATTTTTTACACAACTATTGAACGAATTAAAGCATGATTGTAATAAATCATAATCTCTTGTTTCAAAATCGTTACTAGCAATATTATTTACACGAGTTCTCAAAACTGAAAGCACATGTTGTTTTAAACCTTCTAAAATGAAAATATTTTTATAAATGACTTGAGTTTTCTGGAATTTCATTTATTATATTATAAGCAGTATCTGAAAACTTTAAGAGACGCTCAGAGGTATGTGATTATTTTATAGGTACATTAACTGTATATTGTACAGAAGGCAACTTTTGAAGTACGCACTGAAAAATTTTCGTTGTTACCGTTTTCTGCGGCATGAATATTTCATTATATCTTCAACTTCTGTAACCAACTTCTGCCATTTATTTCTATAGTTGGGTGACACAACTGTCTCTGTTCTTTCTTCTTCATGAATTTATACATTCGTATTATCTCAGTATCTTTTAACTGATTGTAGGCTGTGTCTGCTGAACTTAATACTTTACCCTGTTGGCGGTAGCTTTTGTTGCTGTACTGTAATCTTATATAAAGGCCATCTAAGATTTCGTTTTATTCCATCCTGTATCAACGGTTTGGAGTTTCTGCGTAACGTCTGTGTAGTTTTAATTTTTCTTTCCTATATTATCCAAGGAGGTATTCATATTTATAATTCATTGCTTTTACACGGCCGTAAAGAGAAGACGAATTCAATAACTCTGTAGATGATAACAATTTAACGCTGCCAAGTATATTACATTGTAACATTACTTCTTTCACAAGAAATAAAGTAAAGGACGTTATTTATTGCACCATATAATAACATCTGTCATTCTAACGTCAGTTAAAAGAACGCAATATAAAATTATACGTGAATGAAATTAATAAAAATGTTAGAGGCCAAGTTTTCTCTATTCAGTGTAAATGTTGTCTGTCGGTCTCTGTAGTATCACGCCTTTAGAACAAGGAATTCATAGACACGTAACTAGGAAGTAAAGTGAAGGTACATAAAAATACAGAGACAGTAAGTGTCACAGTTATAGAGACATAAGGTAAGAGGTTGAAAAAGAGAGGCAAACGGACTGAAATCAGAGGGAGAGGAAAGGCGAGGGAAAACAAAATAGTAGACGTAGCAATGAAGTGAGAGAAGTGTAAACTTCAATGTACGTATCTAGATGTCAAACCTTAAACACAGAACATGGGTTCGTGCTGGCTTGGCTTAACCATCCAACTCGTTTATTGCACTTTCACTCTGATACCCGTAACTAATGTGCGGAGATGTCTATGTACATGACACAGTTTGTTTAGTTTCTTCTAAGGATTTTTCCAACGGTTTTGTCTTCTCGAGGATTGTTCCTCTTCCGGTGATCTTTAGTCATTCTTTGCTTTGATACCATTGAGTGGCCCATTAATGGTTTGCCGTGCATTTCGCCCCCTCACCGGTTTTGGAAAGGTTTGACATAGCCAAACTCGTTTTGTTCTTTAAATTTCTTTTTAAACTGGCTTATGGTTTGTTGTCGACAGCTCTGTGTGATAAAGTACTCTACTCTGATTAGATAAAGTACAATTTCCTAGTTACCCATTTATATATGAAGACCTGAATTTATTATAGATTTGTAAATTTTCATGATTTGCTACAAGGTATGACGATAGATTTGATGCTGAAGCTGAAAAAAGGAATTCTAGTTTTAGCGAAGTAAAGTTTTCACTTCCATGTGTTTATAAACATTTCAAACGATTTAATGGCCTTCAGTACCCTCTTATTATTATTAAGATTGGTGACTTCAATAACCTGATAGAATGAAGGTAAGAAACTACTTAATAGTTTCAGTAGGCTTATTGTTTACTAGCTGTACACCCGTGCTTCGCTACGGTTTTTACTGAATAAACACATTGGTTCGGTGGTTTTTTTTTTAACCTTGGGTAACCAAGCACATTGTATAAATGTAATATTTACAAATTTTTAAAAGCATAAATGGGTGCTAATACTAAGTCTACTGAAATCGTTTTGTGAAACGAAATACGGCACTTATAAAACTTTCCTGTAGACAACGTTCTTTGTTTGACCCTGTGGCTGAAGGATAGTTAAACTCTCAGAAGAGCTAACTCGTGAGCAAGCAACATACAACTGGCCATGGGAGAAGCAGTCTTCCCTCAGATCAACACCGGCCATTTTCAAATACTGCCCTTGTGATTTATTTATTGTTATAGCAAAGCAGAGCTTGACAGGGAACTGGAGTCTTTTAAACTGAAAATGGTAATCCGATGGAATTAAGGGAATGGGTGGAATGAAGACTGCTTCCCCCTGACCACATCCAGTGAATATTGTTGCTTCTATGACGTTGTTGTGCAACGATTTAATCTGCAGCCTAGTACCGTTACAAAGCTTAGGCGGTACCAGGTTTCGTAGCAGCATTATTGGAGCTCCAACTTTAAGGCAAAGATTGTGCGGTGGAATGCCTGGAGGATTAAGCGTGTGCAAGAACTCTACTGGGTAATGGACCGCATCTTCTACTTCTACCACAGAGTCCACGGATTGGTACTGGACAATCTCAGTTGGCAGTTTTTCCAATAATGTTTTATTGATATTTGCAGCAGTGTCATTCTTTGGAGTAAGGATAGCTCTTTCTTTCAGCCAAGATACATCTTTCAAGTAAAAATTAGTTAAATCTGGGTAAATTTTTTCAGCCAACGTTGTCACGTCACATACAACTTCACATAAGTCTTTTGTAATATTGACTTTGCCATTTTCTTCAGGTAGATTTCCATTACCGATCTGTAAAAGTAAACTTGAAAACTCGTCTGCCTTTAAACTGCCTTTAAAATGCACCCGCATGTTGACTCTCAAGGAAAGAACTTGGACTTTAGGCCACAGGACAGAACTCTTTAGACAGGCTTTAACTTCATCTGCTCGAGTTCCCCTAGGTACAACAGGTAAAGTCTGTCTGAAGTCTCCAGCCATTAGAAGTGTGACTCCACCCATCAGGTTTTTATTGCTTCTAATGTCCTGCAGAGTTCTATCCAAAGCTTCAATTCCTCCCTTGTGAGCCATGGTGCACTCGTCCCAAATTATCAACTTACAATCCTTAAGTACCTTCGCTGTGTCGCTTTTTTGATATGTTGCAAAATGGGGTCTCAGAATGGTTTAAGTTGAGAGGGTTTTTTAACTTTCAAATGAAACACTCGAGCTATGATGTCATGTCTGTCTTGAGGCTTTTATCTGTCTCTTAAGGCAGCTCCAATTTCAGACCATTTCGGGTTACATGTAAATGTGATAAACAAATCAGGACGACCATAGTGACGAACATATGTCATGGCGTCCTGAGTTCTCTCGTGCATATAGCGGTGCCCACCAGTAAAACTGGATGGTAACACGACCCTCTTTCCCATATCTGAAACGTTAGCATCCCCCTTACACATGGCGTCTTTAAGATGAACATAGTTTTCCGCTCGCAGCTTACTCTGGTTGAATCTTATAAAGTTAAGCCTTTCTGTCTCTATCTTGGCATACATATCAACCAAAAACTGGTTGAAAAGACTACGGTACAGCAACAGGTAACTTTCTTCACCTTGTCTTTCCATTATTCTGTAAGCGTAGAAGTCTGAAGCGGAAACTATTTTCTTGAGAGATGCTTTAGATATTGGTTCATATTGTGGAATATTGATAGAGTAGCCGTCTTCTCCAAGGCAGAACATAAGAGGGTACTGGAGGGCGTCGTATGCACGATGAGTTTCGCTGATCCGTACCAACTTTGTGTCTCTGCTGTGAAGAATTATGTCTCTCTTTTCAAACTCCTGTCCCACAATAACCAAAGCTACCTCGCTTGTTGTTGGCGCGTTGTAACGACCCCTATGTTCAACTGCAGGCTTCCTGTCTGCATGAATAACAACTTTGAACTCCTGCCCCTCCGGAACATTTTCCATTGCGGTTTTAAAATCTCGTATGTAGGGATTGTTATCATGCAGACATTTTTGAAGTTGGCCAACTAACCAAGGCTTAGCCACAGTAAAGAGTTTGGATCTGATTTCTGTTTCTTTTTCATCGTTTCCAACAAAATAAATTTGTAGAAAAGAGGGGTCTTGCTGGGGAGAAGGTAACAAACTTCCTATTCTATGGTAAACCTGCCCTTGGACCTTAAAAGTTGGCATGAAATTTCCTTCGTGCACCTCTTTAGCTCCAAATGAAGTCATTTGAAAACATCCGTTATACTTTCTGGTATTTGCTAAAAAATGCTGAGACTGACGGTGACTGTAAGTAAGAAGACTATGGAGCGGCTCAGGAAGCTGTTGAGTAGAAGGAAGACGAACCTTGCCATTGCTGCAGCATAAACCAGGGCTCTCTTCTTTCCACTTTTTCGCATGGCACCACTTGCATTCAATGTGGTGACCAAGAGAAACAACCTTGTCATTATTGTAGTCTGTACTACGGTCATATTTAAATCCTGATAAAGACTTTGTTTTCCATGGGATCAGTTGCCTCTTCTCAGTGTACCTTCGAACAGCTTCCTGATTAACTTCCGGATGTTTCTTTGAGTATCTAGAAACTGAACCCCTGTTAACGTCAAGGTTTGCCTTGTTGTATCTTTTAACAGCCTCTCTATGAACTTCAGGATTTTTGCTATTGTATTTTCTTACGGACTCCCTATTTTTGTGTCTTTTGATTCTGTCATTAACTCTTGAACGTCGATTTTTTCTTCTTTTCTTCCCAACACTCGAATCAACTGTAGCACTGATCTCTGAGGAAGACGAAATTAGGTCAGTAGGGGGCGTCACACAACTATTCTGGATATCACGTTTAGCAGAGTTTAGCAAATAAATAAGTGGTATATCATCCTCGGATTGGTCTTGGGCAGTTTGCTCGACAACGAATTTTTCTAGGCTCTCAGTACCAAGCGAGGTGCAGATGGGACGGTTAACAACAGTAAGCGGTATATCATCGTCGGATTGGTCTTAGGCAGTTTGTCGACAACGATTTTTTTTAGGCTCTCAGTACCAAGCGAGGTGCAGATGGGACGGTTAACAACAGTTGATGTATGAGGAGGAATGTATTGAGGACTTAGAGGTTCAAAGTGGGCATCATCATGGGTCCAGAACACTTGAATCGCAATATGGGCATTCCCTCCTCATACTCATCAGGCTGTACAATCACCTCACCATCACGATACACCACCAGATGGTAAGGGTATATTTCGGCAGCAGCCTGAATTTCACAGTGGGTGGCATATGTGGTGTACAGAGACATGTGAGCACGGTATTCAGCCAAACTTCTATAAAAGTTACCACACGCCATCATTGTATGCTCCTCAAACCGTTGCCAGTTGTTACAAATGTACTGTACAACGCTTGTTCGCACTTGAGACGCATGGGAGACAGTACCGTACATGAGGTAAGACAGGGAGTAAAAGAAGCACGACCCATCTGCACCCACAGGCACAATACGGTGAGGTACCATGATCCAATCAACTTCAATTTGTTCCATCATGTATTAGGGATATAGAATTTATATAAAAAGCAGAAAAGAAAGCCTATTTAAAACAAACTAAAACAAAATTATTCTCTTCTTAACAAAAACTGTAAGAGCAACAATGGGGGTAGAAGAAAAACCTATTGAATAAAGTGGAACCTACACTGCAAAAATAAGAAAAATATTCAAACTTGACAAATAAACTAAAAAATAAGATACAAACTAATAAAACAAATGTAAAAAGTAGAAAAGAAAGCCTATTTAAAACAAACTGAAACAAAATTATTCTCTTCTTAACAAAAACTGTAAGAGCAACAACGGCGGTAGAACAAAAACCTATTAAATAAAGTGGAATCTACACTGCAAAAATAAGAAAAATAGTCAAACTTGACAAATAAACTAAAAAATAAGATACAAACTAATAAAACAAATAGAAAAAGTAGAAAAGAAAGCTTATTTAAAACAAACTAAAACAAAATTATTCTCTTCTTAACAAAAACTGTAAGAGCAACAACGGCGGTAGAACAAAAACCTATTTATAAAGTGGAATCTACACTGCAAAAATAAGAAAAATAGTCAAACTTGCAAACTTGACAAATAAACTAAAAAATAAGATACAAACTAATAAAAAATCAAGAATATCCAATGCTCAAACTAAAACTAACAAAATAATCGTCTTAACCAAAGTAGCAGGAGTGTGCAGTGGCAGTGTAGCGACTGAACTGAACTGAAAAAAGCAGAATTCTGGCCTGTTATCAGTGGCCTTTAGACTGAACCCCATGACGCAAGTGTGTCTGAGTTGTGTCCAGACCAGACTAAACATAACAACTCTTTATGGACTACATTGCAACGTAAACAAATACGTTTCGTAAATTGTGTGATAGTACTTCTGGGAACACGTTCTTATCTCAGGAATGCATAAAATTCATGTGTTCATATGTAATTAATATTTATTTAAGATAATAGTTAATATATCGTATAATATTGTTTTCTACCGACAAATATTTTCTATATATTTATTACGCTCCTTTTACAACTTTGAATCAATTTACTCGGAAATATTTTCTTTGTAGGCCCTGTTGTTCTTGAGATACAGTGATGACTAAGTGAGTAAGTGGTATTTAGCAAATATATTATAGATTTCTTTCGGGTAGTTTTAATTAAAATTATTTAAGATTGACCTTTGTGTTCTTTAAAAGAGGGTTAAGTTAACTTGTAGAACAAATTTCATGTTTCTATCTCATCTAGAAGCTGCCTAACAGTTGTCACGTTTTAACTGTCATGTATTTCTTATGAGAATATTCGGTCATTTTGACCCCTCCAAAACCCCCCTAAAATTTTCGATTTTGTCAAACCCCGTCTTATTGCACATCTACAGTACCTAGTGAATATCTATGTAAAGTTTCATCTTTCTAGGCCTTGTCATTGTTGAGATACAGTGATGAGTCAGTGAGTGGGCTTTGGCAAATATATTATAGATTCAGGGTGCTCCAGTGTCATGAAACTTTTGACAAAGGTGTTTTGAGTATTTAGGCATATTACTGTACTAGCTAACGTCTGCCCTCTTGTTTATTGCAAATAATATGTTTTTTGACCAGATTACTTCATCTACCTTGGTGTCTTGTTTTACAATAATAAAATGTACCCTTATGACACGTATCTGTGCAGCTGTCCCAAAGTGTGTCCCAAGTTCCTGTTATTTATTAATGAGACTACATATATTCTCTGTAGTTTACATGACGAAAGGTATAGTATATATATATATGTATATATAAACCTCATTGCAAAACACGATTGTTTTTGTTAAATAATTTGCAGACTCGTTGTATTTTCCGCTTGTGGTAAAAGTAAGTACACCAGTTGCACACAACAACTGCAGTTGCAGTTGCATTGTAAGCACGTTGACTTTAAAACTAATACTGGACTGACGTTTTGGATTGGAGATACAGAAAATACACAGTGGCAAAGTGGGAAAAAGTTAGTTTTATGCAGTAAGTGCTTACAATAGGGACTTACAAATTTTAATTTGTAAGTAGATGAATGATTTGAGAAAGGATTTATCAATGGAAACGTGTTATCGTAGTCTGAAAATGTTCACCAGATGGCAAATAAAGTATTTTTTGATAACAGATACAGAGTGTAAGCGATAAGGATGAATAATCAGTTCATAGAGCAAATTTAAAATTAGGTATATAAGTTTCCAAGTAGTGTTTCATTAAACACAGAAACTAAAATGTGATTTCTAAAAATTAAAATACACCATCTTGTGACGATTTCATTAATAAAAATATGTTAATTAATTAAATTGTTAATGTATAAGCTGAGAAATTTTAAAATTTTAATAAAATCTCACATTTTAAACTAAATCTTATTGCTATCATTAAATAATAATAATATTTAATAAAAAGTCTAATAATAAAATAAAAGGGAATACAATTGTACAGAAAGGGTAAAGCTTGTTAATTAATCCTGCATATACAGGCACTGACCAGAATTAACTTGTTTTCTGACCCCTAAACAAACTAAATATAATTGTAAATTTTGTTATTATTTAAATAATTAAATAAGACCACTGTAATGTACTTTGATAACGTCTGTAACTAAGAATATCTCTATTTAATTATTTAATCAAACTTTAGTCCTTTACTTAAATTAGAAACATGGAACTACTTTTATGTTAACTAGTAATTGTCGCGAGATTACTACTCTTCCCCTAACTATTTTTGCCCACTTGCAATGGAGCGCTCACGCCGTAAGCTGCGTACAGCGTTGTTTCGCGACGCGTGTATAATTATGTGAATGGTTGGTTCAATGAATATTTAAATAACTAAATTTGTGCGGCGATGACATCTCTCTCTCAATGAATAAATAACAAACTATGTAATTCATACATTACTACAAACATGAAGGTGATATTCAACTAATCTATAATCATGTGAAGTGTATTACTGTGAAACAAACTTTCTATTTATTTATTATAACTACAAGAATTACAACAGTCGTCTAAGATGAGAGTATCCTACAAGAATTACTACAGTCGCCTAAGATGAGAGTACTTCAGCCCGAATGATATAACAGACTTCAGGAACTTCACCGTCACCGGATACTACGGCAACGACAGACCTTCAGGAAACGCACGAGGACCGAAGAACCAATTCTGCAGCAAATACTGAAAACCAGGTGACATGGAGGCTTGTCTTCCATGGTTATGAGTTACTAAAATTATTACCCACAAAAGACAATTTAACTCACCACTTTTAAGACTTTAAAAGACAGACAGTATATGTAACATGTAGTCTGTAATCTAATAACACTGGTTATAGCAAAAGAGTAAATGTTTAAACTAAAAGTTTTCTTGTTTTGAAAGATTAATAAAGTCCATTCTTCAAATGGCTCAATTTTCAATATTGTATATGGCAAGGTGACCATTATTAACTATATATTCAATCCCGGATCCGTGGAGTAAATTAAATAGATGTACATCATATTTTGAGGGCCCTTATGAAAGAGTAATATATATAATTATACTGTAAACTATATATGTTGAGAACTTTAAATAGAGAAATTTATCTCATAATGTAATAAAGAGATGTCATCTGAGTACCGAGTAAACAGAGTGCATAAATCAACAGTCTCCCCTTCCCAATATCCTGATATAAGAATTGTTTTATTTGTTGTGATTAATTTTCAGCTCGTCACAACGAAAGGCAGCCTGTATAATTGGCATAACCAATTAACGCGGGTTCCCTACGTTATAACACAAGTTAAGATGTTATAAATTGCGCCACTCTGCTGCTAATTAATTTGCTAATTTGCAAAAAAAAAAAGAAAGAAGTAATTGTTTCCCGATATCCCACACACCCAAGCTGTTGATCTATTCACTCATGTATTTTAATATGTGTCAGAATTTTAAATAAGACAAAAATAATAATAATTATTATAGTAATATAGTAGAGGTAACTTTATTTGTAAATATAATATGTGTAAAGTAATACTAACATATTGTCCCATGTAATCAAAACCATGTAGGTGCTTGTCTAAAAGTTTCATTCTTCAACGTGTCAATTTGACGACAAACTCGGACATGTAAATTTCCTGTTGCCGATTGTTTAAAACTGTCATAGTTGCTCTCCCTCAAGTTACGTTAGACAATACGCCACCCTCTTTGTTTGGTCTATTGTTAATAGAAGCGTGTCTGTTCCTGTGTTTAGTAACCGAAGATTCCCCCCTTTTGTAGTACGCATATTCAAGCCTGTGTGAAATTTCTCTCTCTCTCTCAATGTAAAATGCTAAAGGTTGTCATAACATTTTAAGTGTTTATTTGTAAAAAAAAAATGTAAGAATACTATTGATTTATATTTTTATATTTTTGGTGTAAAAAAAAGGAAGCGTTGTATAGCATTTAATGCAAATAGTAGAATAATTAGTTATAGCCACTCACGTTACGAAAATGGCTGAATTTAATCCTGATCTATTATTAAAAGACGAGCTATGCTACGAAGCACTTTTACGAGGTCTAAAACACGTGAATGTAACCGTGTCGGAATTACGAAAATCATTACGCCAAACCGGATCAGATATACCCTCGCAGTTAGATAGATTGCGTGAACTCGATTATGACGGCGAACGAGAAACCTGTTATGCGAAATATAGGGAACTGATGGTATTATCTCAGAACCTTCAGGACAAAAAATCAACTACTGATATTTTGCGCGTTACGCAACGTATAGAACATTTAACCCGCCGGTTGAATAATTTATTAAGCTGGCCCGACGTCACCGTAATCCCCGCCGATGTGCAGAAATTTGCGGATGAGGCATTAAGCCAATTACCCATAATTATCAACGACTTACGACGAAAGTCTGACTCATCGAGAATGGAGGAAATTGAGCACTACTTACAAAAATTATATATTTCCCCAGTTCAATCCCCTACTTTAGAACACCCTCTCTCCACCTCGAACCACGAATCACCCACCGTATCGAAGATACAACAGACTCATGAACAAATACCTAGTAGAGAATTAAATACCCTAACTATGTCAGAACCCCCACCGCCTAATGTTCAGCAAACTCGCACTAGTAAATATGCTATTACAAATCCTAATGCAACCACCAATCCTTCGAAAAGTATACCAAACGTATATTTTAATGTAGACCTCTACGGAAAGATTTCCCACCCAGTAGAGAAAATAATTAATGAAATTCCGTACACCGATGGCTTAAGTATCACGATTCTATTGACTTTTATCAGATACCTACTGCAAATAAAAGATCTACAACAATTGAGCGATTGGCAAATACTGCAGGTTATCCTACCCAAATGTAAACCACCTTCACGAAATCGTGTGCTAGAATCATTAAACTCGACTCTTCCAGTAGAAGAACTTCATACTGCTATAATCAAATATTTTATCCCCACGGGAATTTATGAGGAGATCAAAAGAAATACCGTACTTCGAGTACAAGGAGCCCATGAAAGACTGGCCCACTATATTGCAGACATCAGAGAATCTTCACGTCTACTGCAAGTCGACTGGACTGAAAAACAATTGGTCGATACTATCTTGGTAGGCTTGTCTCCTGAAGAACGCTCCCGTTTAGCACTAATAAGTAGACTCCTCACTTTTGCTGACCTTGAACAATGTAGTGTTCACTCGTCAAATGTGTGGTACGCAGATCAGTACAGACATGCACCGGTATCCACAACACCACATAGAAAGGAAACGCAAGCCCTAGTCTCAGATGCAAGAAGTCTACGAGAACGGCGACCAACCTATGTTCATGGCCATGCTAAGTCCAAGGAGCCTCCACCTCGACACGAAACCAGTGAGACCCCGCGTAAAGAATATCACTGGGAAAATATGAACAGTGAGATCGCCAATTTTGTGAAAAGGTGTAAGTTGTGTGCACTCAGCAAACCAGCGAGAAACAGTCAAATAAGTCAATTAATCTCAGAGATTCCTGCTACCCCGTTATCCAAAATTTATTTAGACTTTTCAGGACCCTACCCGCGTTCTAAATCAGGAAATACAATGTTACTAATTTGTGTGGACTCTTTTAGCAAATTCGTCTGGATGTACCCCATGCGGCGAGCCTTAGCTACAACCACAGTAAGTATTTTACAGCATAGATTATTTAAAGAATTCGGTATTCCTGTCCATCTAGTGTCGGATAACGGACCACAGTTTAAGTCCAAGGAATTCAGGAACATGTGTTTCAAACTAGGAATAGACCACATTACCACTACAGAGTATCGTCCGCAAGGTAATATAGCTGAGAGGTATTTGCGAAACCTAAAATCTGCTTTAATAGCCTACCATGCTAACGATCATACTTCTTGGGACCAGAACCTATCCTGGATACAGTTCGCCTTTAATTCAGCATATCATGAAGGACATAAGTCTACCCCATTCGAATTATTGTTCAAGTATAAACCTAACCACCCATTATCCACTAAGTGGAAAATACATGAATTGTTACCCCTTGAAATTAGGGATAAAAATATTAGGAAAATATGGAATGAAGCGCGCGCTAATTTACGAACAAACTTAGCGAAATCAAGGAAATATCACGAGCGAATAATAATAATAATGAAGTAAAGTACCAAATTGGTGACTTAGTTATGTGTAAAACACACCCTACGAGTAGTGCAATCGATAAGACAACTTCCAAGCTATCATACCGATGGTGCGGTCCTTATCAAATTCACAAATATTTAACCACAGTAACCGTAGCCCTGTACGAACCCTCTACTCAAAAATATGTACGAAGGACACATATTTCGCAGATAAAACGTTATCACGAAGAAGGAAATGGTAGAGTACAAGTTAAATAAATGTAAAAAAAAAGGTATATGTCTGGTACTCAAATGCAAAAGAGTACTTGAGTAACATTTAGCTAGCTAATCGTATAAATAGGTACGAGGCCTGATCAACCTTGAATCCTATTCATCGAAAGTAGAGCAAAGTAAGAAGTCAGCTGACATCAAATATGAGGAATAATTAAGTAACCAATTACTTAATGAGAAATTCTATAACTAGAATAACTCGCATCTAAAGAAAAACCCGGTAGTAGTCATAAGTAGTAGAGTTAAGAAAATTTAGAATGTTTACAATATGTTTTATAATGTGTGAATTTTATGTAGTATTAGAATTAGTCTGTAAAGTATGATATGTAGATAGTAAGAATAAGCTAGTCGAGACTGACTTGTGCAACTCGTAATTACATACAGAGAAAAACGGGTGAGAGAAATTTTACACGGAAATCTCCAAACATACTCCCGGTACATTCCTAACAAATAAGCCGGAGGCTGTGTCTTAAGCGGCGGAGTATGTGACGATTTCATTAATAAAAATATGTTAATTAATTAAATTGTTAATGTATAAGCTGAGAAATTTTAAAATTTTAATAAAATCTCACATTTTAAACTAAATCTTATTGCTATCATTAAATAATAATAATATTTAATAAAAAGTCTAATAATAAAATAAAATGGAATACAATTGTACAGAAAGGGTAAAGCTTGTTAATTAATCCTGCATATACAGGCACTGACCAGAATTAACTTGTTTTCTGACCCCTAAACAAACTAAATATAATTGTAAATTTTGTTATTATTTAAATAATTAAATAAGACCACTGTAATGTACTTTGATAACGTCTGTAACTAAGAATATCTCTATTTAATTATTTAATCAAACTTTAGTCCTTTACTTAAATTAGAAACATGGAACTACTTTTATGTTAACTAGTAATTGTCGCGAGATTACTACTCTTCCCCTAACTATTTTTGCCCACTTGCAATGGAGCGCTCACGCCGTAAGCTGCGTACAGCGTTGTTTCGCGACGCGTGTATAATTATGTGAATGGTTGGTTCAATGAATATTTAAATAACTAAATTTGTGCGGCGATGATATCTCTCTCTCAATGAATAAATAACAAACTATGTAATTCATACATTACTACAAACATGAAGGTGATATTCAACTAATCTATAATCATGTGAAGTGTATTACTGTGAAACAAACTTTCTATTTATTTATTATAACTACAAGAATTACAACAGTCGTCTAAGATGAGAGTATCCTACAAGAATTACTACAGTCGCCTAAGATGAGAGTACTTCAGCCCGAATGATATAACAGACTTCAGGAACTTCACCGTCACCGGATACTACGGCAACGACAGACCTTCAGGAAACGCACGAGGACCGAAGAACCAATTCTGCAGCAAATACTGAAAACCAGGTGACATGGAGGCTTGTCTTCCATGGTTATGAGTTACTAAAATTATTACCCACAAAAGACAATTTAACTCACCACTTTTAAGACTTTAAAAGACAGACAGTATATGTAACATGTAGTCTGTAATCTAATAACACTGGTTATAGCAAAAGAGTAAATGTTTAAACTAAAAGTTTTCTTGTTTTGAAAGATTAATAAAGTCCATTCTTCAAATGGCTCAATTTTCAATATTGTATATGGCAAGGTGACCATTATTAACTATATATTCAATCCCGGATCCGTGGAGTAAATTAAATAGATGTACATCATATTTTGAGGGCCCTTATGAAAGAGTAATATATATAATTATACTGTAAACTATATATGTTGAGAACTTTAAATAGAGAAATTTATCTCATAATGTAATAAAGAGATGTCATCTGAGTACCGAGTAAACAGAGTGCATAAATCAACAGTCTCCCCTTCCCAATATCCTGATATAAGAATTGTTTTATTTGTTGTGATTAATTTTCAGCTCGTCACAACGAAAGGCAGCCTGTATAATTGGCATAACCAATTAACGCGGGTTCCCTACGTTATAACACAAGTTAAGATGTTATAAATTGCGCCACTCTGCTGCTAATTAATTTGCTAATTTGCAAAAAAAAAAAAAAAAGAAGTAATTGTTTCCCGATATCCCACACACCCAAGCTGTTGATCTATTCACTCATGTATTTTAATATGTGTCAGAATTTTAAATAAGACAAAAATAATAATAATTATTATAGTAATATAGTAGAGGTAACTTTATTTGTAAATATAATATGTGTAAAGTAATACTAACATATTGTCCCATGTAATCAAAACCATGTAGGTGCTTGTCTAAAAGTTTCATTCTTCAACGTGTCAATTTGACGACAAACTCGGACATGTAAATTTCCTGTTGCCGATTGTTTAAAACTGTCATAGTTGCTCTCCCTCAAGTTACGTTAGACAATACGCCACCCTCTTTGTTTGGTCTATTGTTAATAGAAGCGTGTCTGTTCCTGTGTTTAGTAACCGAAGATTCCCCCCTTTTGTAGTACGCATATTCAAGCCTGTGTGAAATTTCTCTCTCTCTCTCAATGTAAAATGCTAAAGGTTGTCATAACATTTTAAGTGTTTATTTGTAAAAAAAAAGTGTAAGAATACGATTGATTTATATTTTTATATTTTTGGTGTAAAAAAAAGGAAGCGTTGTATAGCATTTAATGCAAATAGTAGAATAATTAGTTATAGCCACTCACGTTACGAAAATGGCTGAATTTAATCCTGATCTATTATTAAAAGACGAGCTATGCTACGAAGCACTTTTACGAGGTCTAAAACACGTGAATGTAACCGTGTCGGAATTACGAAAATCATTACGCCAAACCGGATCAGATATACCCTCGCAGTTAGATAGATTGCGTGAACTCGATTATGACGGCGAACGAGAAACCTGTTATGCGAAATATAGGGAACTGATGGTATTATCTCAGAACCTTCAGGACAAAAAATCAACTACTGATATTTTGCGCGTTACGCAACGTATAGAACATTTAACCCGCCGGTTGAATAATTTATTAAGCTGGCCCGACGTCACCGTAATCCCCGCCGATGTGCAGAAATTTGCGGATGAGGCATTAAGCCAATTACCCATAATTATCAACGACTTACGACGAAAGTCTGACTCATCGAGAATGGAGGAAATTGAGCACTACTTACAAAAATTATATATTTCCCCAGTTCAATCCCCTACTTTAGAACACCCTCTCTCCACCTCGAACCACGAATCACCCACCGTATCGAAGATACAACAGACTCATGAACAAATACCTAGTAGAGAATTAAATACCCTAACTATGTCAGAACCCCCACCGCCTAATGTTCAGCAAACTCGCACTAGTAAATATGCTATTACAAATCCTAATGCAACCACCAATCCTTCGAAAAGTATACCAAACGTATATTTTAATGTAGACCTCTACGGAAAGATTTCCCACCCAGTAGAGAAAATAATTAATGAAATTCCGTACACCGATGGCTTAAGTATCACGATTCTATTGACTTTTATCAGATACCTACTGCAAATAAAAGATCTACAACAATTGAGCGATTGGCAAATACTGCAGGTTATCCTACCCAAATGTAAACCACCTTCACGAAATCGTGTGCTAGAATCATTAAACTCGACTCTTCCAGTAGAAGAACTTCATACTGCTATAATCAAATATTTTATCCCCACGGGAATTTATGAGGAGATCAAAAGAAATACCGTACTTCGAGTACAAGGAGCCCATGAAAGACTGGCCCACTATATTGCAGACATCAGAGAATCTTCACGTCTACTGCAAGTCGACTGGACTGAAAAACAATTGGTCGATACTATCTTGGTAGGCTTGTCTCCTGAAGAACGCTCCCGTTTAGCACTAATAAGTAGACTCCTCACTTTTGCTGACCTTGAACAATGTAGTGTTCACTCGTCAAATGTGTGGTACGCAGATCAGTACAGACATGCACCGGTATCCACAACACCACATAGAAAGGAAACGCAAGCCCTAGTCTCAGATGCAAGAAGTCTACGAGAACGGCGACCAACCTATGTTCATGGCCATGCTAAGTCCAAGGAGCCTCCACCTCGACACGAAACCAGTGAGACCCCGCGTAAAAAATATCACTGGGAAAATATGAACAGTGAGATCGCCAATTTTGTGAAAAGGTGTAAGTTGTGTGCACTCAGCAAACCAGCGAGAAACAGTCAAATAAGTCAATTAATCTCAGAGATTCCTGCTACCCCGTTCTCCAAAATTTATTTAGACTTTTCAGGACCCTACCCGCGTTCTAAATCAGGAAATACAATGTTACTAATTTGTGTGGACTCTTTTAGCAAATTCGTCTGGATGTACCCCATGCGGCGAGCCTTAGCTACAACCACAGTAAGTATTTTACAGCATAGATTATTTAAAGAATTCGGTATTCCTGTCCATCTAGTGTCGGATAACGGACCACAGTTTAAGTCCAAGGAATTCAGGAACATGTGTTTCAAACTAGGAATAGACCACATTACCACAACAGAGTATCGTCCGCAAGGTAATATAGCTGAGAGGTATTTGCGAAACCTAAAATCTGCTTTAATAGCCTACCATGCTAACGATCATACTTCTTGGGACCAGAACCTATCCTGGATACAGTTCGCCTTTAATTCAGCATATCATGAAGGACATAAGTCTACCCCATTCGAATTATTGTTCAAGTATAAACCTAACCACCCATTATCCACTAAGTGGAAAATACATGAATTGTTACCCCTTGAAATTAGGGATAAAAATATTAGGAAAATATGGAATGAAGCGCGCGCTAATTTACGAACAAACTTAGCGAAATCAAGGAAATATCACGAGCGAATAATAATAATAATGAAGTAAAGTACCAAATTGGTGACTTAGTTATGTGTAAAACACACCCTACGAGTAGTGCAATCGATAAGACAACTTCCAAGCTATCATACCGATGGTGCGGTCCTTATCAAATTCACAAATATTTAACCACAGTAACCGTAGCCCTGTACGAACCCTCTACTCAAAAATATGTACGAAGGACACATATTTCGCAGATAAAACGTTATCACGAAGAAGGAAATGGTAGAGTACAAGTTAAATAAATGTAAAAAAAAAGGTATATGTCTGGTACTCAAATGCAAAAGAGTACTTGAGTAACATTTAGCTAGCTAATCGTATAAATAGGTACGAGGCCTGATCAACCTTGAATCCTATTCATCGAAAGTAGAGCAAAGTAAGAAGTCAGCTGACATCAAATATGAGGAATAATTAAGTAACCAATTACTTAATGAGAAATTCTATAACTAGAATAACTCGCATCTAAAGAAAAACCCGGTAGTAGTCATAAGTAGTAGAGTTAAGAAAATTTAGAATGTTTACAATATGTTTTATAATGTGTGAATTTTATGTAGTATTAGAATTAGTCTGTAAAGTATGATATGTAGATAGTAAGAATAAGCTAGTCGAGACTGACTTGTGCAACTCGTAATTACATACAGAGAAAAACGGGTGAGAGAAATTTCACACGGAAATCTCCAAACATACTCCCGGTACATTCCTAACAAATAAGCCGGAGGCTGTGTCTTAAGCGGCGGAGTATGTGACGATTTCATTAATAAAAATATGTTAATTAATTAAATTGTTAATGTATAAGCTGAGAAATTTTAAAATTTTAATAAAATCTCACATTTTAAACTAAATCTTATTGCTATCATTAAATAATAATAATATTTAATAAAAAGTCTAATAATAAAATAAAAGGGAATACAATTGTACAGAAAGGGTAAAGCTTGTTAATTAATCCTGCATATACAGGCACTGACCAGAATTAACTTGTTTTCTGACCCCTAAACAAACTAAATATAATTGTAAATTTTGTTATTATTTAAATAATTAAATAAGACCACTGTAATGTACTTTGATAACGTCTGTAACTAAGAATATCTCTATTTAATTATTTAATCAAACTTTAGTCCTTTACTTAAATTAGAAACATGGAACTACTTTTATGTTAACTAGTAATTGTCGCGAGATTACTACTCTTCCCCTAACTATTTTTGCCCACTTGCAATGGAGCGCTCACGCCGTAAGCTGCGTACAGCGTTGTTTCGCGACGCGTGTATAATTATGTGAATGGTTGGTTCAATGAATATTTAAATAACTAAATTTGTGCGGCGATGATATCTCTCTCTCAATGAATAAATAACAAACTATGTAATTCATACATTACTACAAACATGAAGGTGATATT
This sequence comes from Magicicada septendecula, assembly GCA_034769895.1. NCBI lineage: Eukaryota > Metazoa > Arthropoda > Insecta > Hemiptera > Cicadidae > Magicicada > Magicicada septendecula. The sequence goes on from CM068369.1 coordinate 231,849,749, forward strand.
CAACTAATCTATAATCATGTGAAGTGTATTACTGTGAAACAAACTTTCTATTTATTTATTATAACTACAAGAATTACAACAGTCGTCTAAGATGAGAGTATCCTACAAGAATTACTACAGTCGCCTAAGATGAGAGTACTTCAGCCCGAATGATATAACAGACTTCAGGAACTTCACCGTCACCGGATACTACGGCAACGACAGACCTTCAGGAAACGCACGAGGACCGAAGAACCAATTCTGCAGCAAATACTGAAAACCAGGTGACATGGAGGCTTGTCTTCCATGGTTATGAGTTACTAAAATTATTACCCACAAAAGACAATTTAACTCACCACTTTTAAGACTTTAAAAGACAGACAGTATATGTAACATGTAGTCTGTAATCTAATAACACTGGTTATAGCAAAAGAGTAAATGTTTAAACTAAAAGTTTTCTTGTTTTGAAAGATTAATAAAGTCCATTCTTCAAATGGCTCAATTTTCAATATTGTATATGGTAAGGTGACCATTATTAACTTAATATATATTCAATCCCGGATCCGTGGAATAAATTAAATAGATGTACATCATATTTTGAGGGCCCTTATGAAAGAGTAATATATATAATTATACTGTAAACTATATATGTTGAGAACTTTAAATAGAGAACCTTATCTCATAATGTAATAAAGAGATGTCATCTGAGTACCGAGTAAACTGAGTGCATAAATCAACAGTCTCCCCTTCCCAATATCCTGATATAAGAATTGTTTTATTTGTTGTGATTAATTTTCAGCTCGTCACAACGAAAGGCAGCCTGTATAATTGGCATAACCAATTAACGCGGGTTCCCTACGTTATAACACAAGTTAAGATGTTATAATCTATTATAATTAAAAATTAAGAAATTAAATAAGCATTGAATTTAACGTAAAAATCGAACAAATAGAATACGGTAAATGAAATATACTTATAAAGTGTTTATGGTAAGGCGAAACCTTTTTTTTCAGTGTAATTTTTCAGTTAGCTTCTTCTGAAACAAATATGAGAAAATACAAAACACATCTTTCACAAATACGTGAGAAATTGCTTACTTGTACACACAGATTTATAGACTTGAATATGGGAAAAAATTTGAAGGTAAGAGACGGCTAGACACAATGAAAGTAAGTGAAATAAATGAGAGCAATGCTATAAGCAATGCTTAATAATAGCACACATGTGATTCTCAAAGATCACACGTAGATTGTAAAAACGCTGCAAAATTAATCCCTAATATAAAGAAAAACGAATTAGTTTTTCAACAAAGAGCCAAACAAACTTGTTTACTAAGAGAACAAAAGTTAATAAGAACGTGTATCTAAAAGTAAAATAATTGGTCAGTTTTTAGAGAAAATGATCATGGAAAGGTACATGCGAACAGGACAGCAACGGCAAACGTTATCTTCATGCTTTCATATCCATTACCTCTTTACATATGCTTTGTGAGAAATAATGCTCAATTATAATTTTTAGTAAGTTTCCAATATAGTGCAGCTTTAATATAAGTATAGCACATTCCGTTATGTTATGGAGTACTATAATTTACAATTAAAGTCTGAAAGGAAATACAATTTGAATATAGTACTCATATTAAATTTTGAAAAACTTTAAAATTTTGGGACTAGGGCTTAAAAAGTGAGGCAACAGTTTGAAAAATTTTGCAAATTCCACGTGGCGTACCAAATAAAAGACAATTTTTATCAAAATCTAAATATAATGTAGCGTTTAAATAATTTCAACAATTTTGTCCCCAGGTCCAAAAACGTTTAAAATATTAAACAATATCAACCGGGTGTCAGACTAAAGTGGATTTTAACACAAATCCAATTGTATGAAATTTTAATTTATATTTTATGATTGCTCTACAGTTGATACTTTACTAAACACAAAATAGTAGGGTAATCGAAATTTTTAGAATCATTATGATAATTAAAAAATTATGTCATGTCAAAATTTATCCAATAATAAATATGTACTTTGTTCAAAATGGTGAGCGAGTTTTGCAGCTCATGGAGCATTCTAAGTTACATTATTGTTGATAGCAAAATTTGTTAGTGTTTTTACGATAGTCGCATGGATGTCATGTTTGAACAATGGAAACATAATAATTGAACACACAGAAATCATACTTAAAACTTTATTGGGTGTTTAAATAAACAGAGACACTAAACAAACACTCGTATACAATTCTTAAATTTATGATTGTCCAATACACCCTAACGAAACAATCTATAAATGCCACATAGTTAACACTCTCCTACAAAAATCAGCAATTTACAGAGGTCCACACACACACACACGCACACACACACACACACACACACACACACACACACACACACACACACACACACACACACACACACACACACAGATTTATTACATAAGTCTACAGTAATTGACAATTATCATTGTACATTAAACCTGTATAAACAGACGCAGAACAATAGTAAATCGACTCATTATTGTTCCGCTTCGAAATCTCACACTAACTGCTTCCAAAACGCACTTTCATACTTAGCTTGTGTGGCGTAGTACGTGACAGACCTGACCTCGATGCCGGTAAAATAATCGACCACAATCTAGAAGGCGTGTCTGGAAAGTTCGAGAAGGTGCGCGAGCATTACGTAATCACCCCGCTCACACAAAAAACCCGTGCAAAGCGTCGCGTAGCTGTATATTTTATGTATCTCTTCACTGTAGCGATAATATTATTACCTTTCAGAATATATCTTCCCGGCGGAGGCTCAGTACGACGTGCACGCAGCGTCGTATGGCAAAACTGAATAGCCGACTGAAATAACAGCGGCGCGTCCTAGCTTTGAATACCGCAACTAGCGGCTGGCGACGCGTTGTACTAGCCATGTAACCATTCCACTAAACACAAAAGTCGTGAGATATGTCTTGGTCCTTTACGGACTGTTGAGCAGATGTTTATTTGATTTATTTTTATTATTATAATATATCTTATTAACAAAATATAAGGATAATAAAATAGTTATATTGTCGTTACTTGTGAATTGTCCTGTAATAAAGTAGGTTTCTTTCCAATGATTGTTGAAAAAAAAATAATTTAACGAGTCGTGTAGCTGAAATAATTGAAATATGCGTACGTATTCTGTTTAAAACAGGAAATATAGAACTATGTTTTATTTGAGTGTGTGCGTGTGCGTGTGCGTGCGTGTGTGTATGTGTGTGTGTGAGAGAGAGAGAGAGAGGGAGGAAGAGAGTTAAGGAAAGAGTGTGGAAGGGAGTGAGAGAAATGGAGCTTGCCATAGTTGATACAAATAATTTACGGTTTGTATTTGATAGTTGTACTTGTTCTTGCGCAATTAAATCGATTACTAGTTCTGTAGTGTGACAACCAACTATCTTAATAAAATTGAATACAGAGGAACAGGTCACATAATACCTAGACGTGGCTTTAAGGCGATGCCGCCAATCTAAATGCTATACCAGCAACCACTGAACTGCTAAGTTCTACGTTAAACGCAGTACTGACGGTCAAGTAATTACTTTTAGGTGTTGCAGTTTGTGCTTGGTCACATGAGCGGAAACAAACAGTAGCTACTTTAACTAGACGTGACGGTCACTATGTGCTTGATACAAAGTTGTAGATTCGATCTTGTAACCTGTGACGATTTAAATAAAAGAAATAATCAAGAAAATAAAATTAAAAAAAAAATTAAGGTTGCGAGCTCTTAAGCCATTTAAATCTCACTGTATTAATATAAAATACCTGTATGTACTCAGTATGAGAGGAAGCAGTAATTAATTAGTTATTTAGAAGATACTCTAATAAAAAGATAAATTGTAAAGAGTTATTAATATCGTATTTAACCCTTTGCTTGTAAGCAGGCGCTGTCCTGTTGATTCCAGACTCGACATGTTTTCCGAGTCTTGTGTGAGTAAGAATAAGATAAAAAAACTAATGTTAATAATAAAAAAACTGAAGTCGCTAAAACAACTGATTTAAATTATGTATATTTGTTTAGGGATAGTTTGTATAAATAAAAAAGTTAACTTAAATATAGTTAGGAACTATATTCTCGCGCGGAAATTGTCCCACTAACTTTTGCCCAGTACCAGGCGAAGGGAGCGGAATTTCTCTCTCTTGCAATGGTGACTTCGTACAGTATAGACGTAGGAGCTGTGCGCTTAAAATATGTTAACTATATTTTGTCTCACCTTAAGATGGTGTACCAGATGTAGCTGTTTAAAGCATCTGGATGTGTTAATTAATATAGTCATGTAAATAGACAAGAAAAGTAAAGTAAAAAAAAATCGAAACGTAAAAAAAGGAGTGTAACACAAGATGACTTCGTGCTTAACAAATAACAACAATTCCAAAGTCATACCCGGAGATGTGAACTATCAGAAGACACAAACTCTACTGCACGTGACAGAATATGCAGATCAGGACATCCGAGAATCTACAAGATCATCGTAGATATCTATACCACATATTGTTCAACCTGCGAACTTTTGGAGCCCTTTACAGAGGAAGGCCAGACCGAGATGACGACGTAGCTGTTCCTGTCTCCCAAGACGGATACCCCAGGACGAGTCTTCTGCATACCAATTAAAAGGTGACTCGATAGCCTGTCTATCGAGGGTTACTAATATTTGTTACACAACACATCTTGAAAGAGACTTTTCAGAAACTATTAACTTTGTAAAGACTTATAAATTAAATCTAAGAATTTCATGTTGCTATTCTAACTTCGTACGTTGTAACAATTTATATGCTAATGTAGAGTAATATAATTCAAGCAATAATACCATTCTTCCAATGGTTGAATAAAAGAAAGTCTTGCAAGCTAATATCATGAAATGAGTATAATTAAAAGTCTTAATTACAGAAATACAGAAAGTTGACCCGGATCCGAGGTATAGCTATATAAAATCAAGTTTGATCTCAAAGTTTAAAGAAACCTTTCAAATAACTTAATAATTGAATTAGTAATGTCATGGGATCTGTCAGTATATGTTTTTTAAATGTTAAATAAAGAGAAGTCTTCTTGTTACACACATATGAGGAGTGCTTAAATCAATTGTATACCTTGCCGTTGTTTCCTTACACAGTTAGTAAGTAATTTGTTACATTAATTATTTGTGATCAATTCTGTTACAACGTAGGCAGCCCATCTAATTAACGGAGTTTAATTACGAGGGGTTCCCTGGATTTGTAACGCGGCGAAAAGACGTTACAAAAAGTGCGCCACTCTGCTTACATTGTAAAAAAAAAATAAAAGGGTAATTGTTTACAGAGTGTCACAAAAGTAACATTTCAAACAAAATTGCGTCTTTCAAAAAAAATAAAGGGAACAAAGGAAAGAGTTTTAATTGTGTATATAGTGTCACAAACGAAATTGCATTCACTATGCGTGGATAAATTGTATGATCAATAACTAAATATATAATATTGATATATGCACTCAGAAAGTTACTTTAATAAATGTAATGTTCGAAACATATTTAATAGTGTATTAAGTTACGTAGATGGTAGTATGTATAAGTAAAATATACTTAGCGTCATACAATGCATGTAGCTTTTGCATTCTATAGGCCAGTAGGAACCTGCATAATTCGATATAATTACTTGCATACATGAATTGTGACCAAGCATAACAATTTTGGTCAACCGAACAATCTGTAACAGGTTTGTTTACGACAATCTATGACCTGTTGTTTCCTGAATCATTCTGCACAGTGTATGTCCAACTATCTAGCTTACATCCACTAGTAAGTGTTATAAAAAAAAATTTTTGATTAAAAATAACTTTGTTAATAATAATAAAGTAATTAAGTAGAAGTTCGTGATTTAAAACTTGTGAACAAAATAAGTAATTATTTAATTGAGAAAAGTTTATGAATGAACGGAGCCAAAGTGTTGTCTAAGCGGAATAATAATAATAGAATCTAGCGTCTGCGCTCCCCTTCTCTTGTTTAAACCGGTATACAGTAGTTGTGTTATTCAGTCGCATTGTGGAGAACAATAAGAGTAAAACCCCCTTTCTCACTGACACGCTCAACCCTCCTTTGTTAACTAAATATGTAGGCCACCCTCTGACCTACATTCCAGTAAACAGCTGATCGGCTATTTAACCTTGAAAGATATGTGTGTGTGATTTCTGTCTCTCCCTTAGAAGAGAAATTGTTCTTTTCTAATTTGTGTAAATTGATTACTTATGAATTTATTGTATGTATATGTAATATATGTGTAATATACTAGTATTAATTGTAAGTACGTGCTAATGTGTTAGAACAAAATGGCCCAATTTAACCCGGATTTGTTATTAAAAGACGAGCTGTCTTACGAAGCCCTTTTGCGTGGACTACCCCATGCTGATTTAACAGTCGCGGAATTACGAAGTTCAATTCGCGAATGTGGATTTGATGCGCCCGTGCAATTAAACAATCTAAGCCAACTCGATTATGAAAGCGAGAAAGAAATTTGTAATGCCAAGTATAGTGAACTATACTTATTGTCTCAAACACTCCAAGACGAGAAATCTCCGGCAAAAATTTTGCGGACTACCCAGAGAATAGAGCATTTAACCAGGCGAATAAAAAATTTGTCGATCTGGCCGAATCTCACAGAAATACCCGTTGATGTACAAAAGCTAGCAGACGAAGCTCTACGCCGCTTACCTTCAATTATCAACGATTTAAGACAAAAATCCGACTCATTCAGGATGGACGAAATAGAGAAATCATTAATGAAATTACACATCTCCCCAGTACAATCCCCCACCACTGGTTTACCTCCGCCTAACTCGGATCGGAACTCACCTATCGTATCGCAAGTGCAAGCGAACCCAGAACAAAAAACTGATACAGATGTAAATGTCCCTCCTCCCGAGCATTTTCAGTTTCGTCCCGGAAATAATGAATTGACCAACACCCCCAATTAATATAATCGCCCTCATCGAGGAATTACCCCTATGAACTATAACGCAGATCTATACGGAAAAATGACACCCTGTGGAGAATATTTTAACCGAAATCCCTTATACAGATGGTTTAAATGTTTCCAAGTTACTAACATTTATTAGTTATCTTCTTCAGATAAAGGATCTACAGCAGCTGAATGACTGGCAAATTTTACAAGTTCTGTTACCAAAGTGTAAACCCCCGTTAAAAAATCGTGTGCTAGAAGCCCTAACCTCTACTTTCCCAGTAGAAGAGCTACATACCTCTTTAATAAAATACTTTATTCCCACCGGCATCTATGAAGAAATAAAAAGGAAGACAGTACTCCGAGTACAAGGACATCAGGAGAGATTAGCTCACTAAATCTCCGATATTAGGGAGTCCTCTCGACTACTACGTGTAAGCTGGAATGAAACACAACTGGTGGACACCATTTTAATAGGAGTGTCACCTGAAGAAAGATCTCGACTATCATTGATGAATAGACCCAATACAATTGCTGATCTAGAACAGTGCAGTATCCATTCTTCAAATGTATGGTACTCAGATCAAAATAGAGAAGCAATGAAAACCTCTGGAACTAATAGACGATAGTTCTAGGAGCGTTTCTTAAATCCCCAAAGTAGTTTAATAAATAATAAATAATAAAGTGAATAATAATAATTGATTTAAATACTAGAGCTAAATAAATCCTAAGTTATACTAAATTTGTGTGAAGTGTAGAAGTAAGTAGGAAAAAGAAAATAATAATAAAACGTTCAGTTGCATATTGTAAACGCTCCCAGTGGTGGCCAGTTAGAGAAAATAAAAGCGTGTTCAGTATTGTAGGAATTGTACTAAGCAGCCCCGAACGCACCCTTCCAATTGTGATAAACCGGTGCAGGCCTGAACAATTGAAAAACCACCCCTAGTGAGTATGACAATGCATTATGTAAAGTGTCTCCCCTCCCGCATAGTTTGTTTAAGTATTGTAAAAAGAGATAAAAGAGAATCATATTCGTGAGATTCCGCTTCTCTCAAACCAGTGTTCTAAAGTGGAGTATGGGATCCTCTTTAGATCACATTAGAAATAAGTTTATGAGATATAATCAAGTATTGATTATACATGTAACGTAACAGGTCACAACGGCGCCGACTGAAAGGGTAATGATAGGGCAGAAATGTGCCAAAGATCATTAATAAATGCTGAAAGCTAACTTCCGTAGTTAGAGTAAGCTGGTGTCAGCCGGGCCGGGATGTTGTGAGTTACGGATAAGTAGGGATCATTCCAATCTAAGGTTTGGAAATTAGTATTAAGATTAAAATGTAAGTTAGTACTTAAGAAGTGAGGAAAAGGGAATTTCACGAAGGCGATCATTTAAATGAACAATGTCATTTAAAGAGAATTAAAAAAAAAAAAACGAACTGACACTAATCGTACTCCCAGTCCCCAATAGTGAGTTAAAAAAAAAAAAAAAAAAAGCTTAACCGTAGCGTGCAATTTAAGCGGTGGAGTATGTGACGATTTAAATAAAAGAAATAATCAAGAAAATAAAATTTAAAAAAAAATTAAGGTTGCGAGCTCTTAAGCCATTTAAATCTCACTGTATTAATATAAAATACCTGTATGTACTCAGTATGAGAGGAAGCAGTAATTAATTAGTTATTTAGAAGATACTCTAATAAAAAGATAAATTGTAAAGCGTTATTAATATCGTATTTAACCCTTTGCTTGTAAGCAGGCGCTGTCCTGTTGATTCCAGACTCGACATGTTTTCCGAGTCTTGTGTGAGTAAGAATAAGATAAAAAAACTAATGTTAATAATAAAAAAACTGAAGTCGCTAAAACAACTGATTTAAATTATGTATATTTGTTTAGGGATAGTTTGTATAAATAAAAAAGTTAACTTAAATATAGTTAGGAACTATATTCTCGCGCGGAAATTGTCCCACTAACTTTTGCCCAGTACCAGGCGAAGGGAGCGGAATTTCTCTCTCTTGCAATGGTGACTTCGTACAGTATAGACGTAGGAGCTGTGCGCTTAAAATATGTTAACTATATTTTGTCTCACCTTAAGATGGTGTACCAGATGTAGCTGTTTAAAGCATCTGGATGTGTTAATTAATATAGTCATGTAAATAGACAAGAAAAGTAAAGTAAAAAAAAATCGAAACGTAAAAAAAGGAGTGTAACACAAGATGACTTCGTGCTTAACAAATAACAACAATTCCAAAGTCATACCCGGAGATGTGAACTATCAGAAGACACAAACTCTACTGCACGTGACAGAATATGCAGATCAGGACATCCGAGAATCTACAAGATCATCGTAGATATCTATACCACATATTGTTCAACCTGCGAACTTTTGGAGCCCTTTACAGAGGAAGGCCAGACCGAGATGACGACGTAGCTGTTCCTGTCTCCCAAGACGGATACCCCAGGACGAGTCTTCTGCATACCAATTAAAAGGTGACTCGATAGCCTGTCTATCGAGGGTTACTAATATTTGTTACACAACACATCTTGAAAGAGACTTTTCAGAAACTATTAACTTTGTAAAGACTTATAAATTAAATCTAAGAATTTCATGTTGCTATTCTAACTTCGTACGTTGTAACAATTTATATGCTAATGTAGAGTAATATAATTCAAGCAATAATACCATTCTTCCAATGGTTGAATAAAAGAAAGTCTTGCAAGCTAATATCATGAAATGAGTATAATTAAAAGTCTTAATTACAGAAATACAGAAAGTTGACCCGGATCCGAGGTATAGCTATATAAAATCAAGTTTGATCTCAAAGTTTAAAGAAACCTTTCAAATAACTTAATAATTGAATTAGTAATGTCATGGGATCTGTCAGTATATGTTTTTTAAATGTTAAATAAAGAGAAGTCTTCTTGTTACACACATATGAGGAGTGCTTAAATCAATTGTATACCTTGCCGTTGTTTCCTTACACAGTTAGTAAGTAATTTGTTACATTAATTATTTGTGATCAATTCTGTTACAACGTAGGCAGCCCATCTAATTAACGGAGTTTAATTACGAGGGGTTCCCTGGATTTGTAACGCGGCGAAAAGACGTTACAAACCTTCTAGTGTAATATATATATTTTCTGTCAGTACTTTACTTTAACATGTCACATTCATAAAATCAACGTGAAGCTCCTAAATCCAACGTGGAACATTGTCTATTGTTTTAGGTTTCCTTTTGTCTGGACGATATCTTTTTTATCTGGATTTAAGAACACAAAAATCTACATCACCTAAATCCGTTACATAATTTCATTCAGTTTACTGTGGAAGGAGAAACTAATGCTGGCACTCCATTCTTAGATGTACTTGTATCTCAAAAAGCGGACGGAACTCTAGGCCGTTGGATGTACGGAAAACCTACTCACACTGATATTTACCTTCATAAAATTTCTCTTCATCATCCGGCACAAAGCAACAATGCTCAATACCCTTTTCCACAGAGCGAAGAAAGTCGCTGATGAGGATCATTTCCTGCTGGAATAAAACACCTAACGGACGCTCTGTAATGGCTGTAACTGCAAGCGTTTTAAAAGACTGTAAAACCTTTAAAGACACTTGTAGCAAAAGATAATAATCACAGAGTATTCTTACTCTGTGAACGGTGTGTGTATTCTTATCTGTGCGTGTGAACGGTATTAAAGACCAAAATTAGTGATATTTGAGGAAATATGGTATTCAGACCACATGAAAAACTAGCACAATATTGTTAAAACCAATCGCAGAGAGAATCCCGTTCAACACTGAAAGTGTGTACAATTTTCGTTCAGCCGCGGAAAGATCTATATTGGTCAGACGACCCTACATCTACAAGGGTCCAAGAACATATCAAACATTGAACTTTGCCACTGAAAAGTCGGCGGTTGCTGAGCATTCAGCCACAACTAATCACACGATAAACTTTAGAGGCGCATATGTTTTAAAGTCGTTCAATAAGCATTATAATAGAAGTTATAGAAATAATTAAACACAAAGATAACATAAACGGTGAAGCATTAACGCTCAGCATGACATGGTATCTGTTACTTTCTATCTTGACTATACGAGAGTTGACTGGCCGCACAAATAATGCAAACCGCGTAACACCTTCAGGGCAGGATCTACTTACTGGACCACCCCACCGCCACTTCTAGACTATATACTAAATTTGTTTGTGTTACAAGACATTTTCCATACCGGAACAAGATTTGAAATACACAATGGACACGGAACGTGGTAGCCTGAGTGAGCATATAACACACGCACACACACACACACACACACACACACACACACACAAACACTGTTGTAGTGTTTGTTTTTGTTTTGTATATAAACTTTTTAATCGACTACATCTTGTATTATCATCTTTATGTCCGATAATCAAAAGGTTGTTACGGGAATAAGTTAACGAGCAAGTTGACGTCAAACCCCTGGTGAATCGTCGCGTAATGATGATGTGAGAACCGAGGAACATTCTACAAGGTCTGGATACACATTGTGCTGTCCGGTTTCGTGTATGTCATTGTTAACGCTGACGTTAAAAAGGCAGGGGACAATGATAACCAGTTGGTTAGCAATCTGTTTTTAATCAACTAATGCATGTCGTATTTAGTGCAATGTTACAGCAGGCTCTATTTATTTTAACTGCAGATAAATAAATTTATTAACGTAGAATAATATTTTTTATTGATAGTTTATATAAATTTCTAAATTCCAAGGCTGATTTTTGGAAAAGCGTCCATTAAACTTATGACTGTTGCTTCCCTTCTATTAAATTTGAGTTCACTGTACTAAGGATCGTTGCCAACGTAACAGTATCATAATCAGTAACTGTTACCTGTGAGGGTGTACATAAATCTCATACTGCCATTTTGCTAAACAGTGTAGAAATAAATTTTTTGAACTTGGTAATAATTTGGTAATAACTTGGTAATAATGTTAATTTTTTGAACTAAAGTAACAATAAAAACTTAACAGCGAAACATAGAGGACTAGAATTTTTGTAATAAGGTAAGGTTGTACACAATATGACTAAATTGTTGTTTGAGGCTAGTTATATGATAAATTTTAACGTAGGCTCTTTGTGAGACTTGTTTTTATTACTTCACCAGTTAACTTGTCAGTCTGTATATTTCGTTGCTGACAGTGAAGCTAATTGCAGACATCGTGAATTATGTTTCTCGCAATATAACATTTCAAGTTAACGCTTTCTAAGATTACTAGTGATGGTTATTGAATTTTGCAATTTAAATTGTTGTATGTCTTAATTTTTATTTTACAACAATGTATGTGTTTATTTTTAATTATCTTTTTAACGCATTAGTTTTAAATAAAGGAAGAAATTGGTTTTAAGATATATACAATATGGCCAACGTACGATAATAAGATGGTAAGAGTGTATACGACATAAGGTCTTTTATTTGCGTGTATTACAATTCCTAAAGAATGGTTTTGAAGAGAAATTTTTTAGAAAAATGAAATCTTTGGTTATTAAATTGTTATAAAAGTTAATTTATTTTGGTTAATATTTGAGTACCGTACTCTTATGTAGTGTGAAATTGACTACCAATACTCTACAAGGCAGTGTAAGCCAGCTTACTCAAAAACGGTGCACACACCCGAATGCACTCTGTGTTACTTAGAAACTAACACAAAGTAAGAAATGGAAGACAAAATGGAATATTGTGCGGACAAAGAAGAACTTGCAAAAGAGACAGAATGTATTTGCAAAAAACAAGAGAAACAAGAAACGTAAACCACCTACTATTGGAAAGTCCTCCTTAATTACCGAGAGTAATTGCATATAATCTATAAGTAAGCGTGTTGAAAAAAAAGTTCTGTTACTATCACCTATTAGTCTGATCAATATACAGTATATGAATTTACGATGCAATATATAATCTACTTCGTGTAGCAGAATTAGACCACAAGTTAATAAATGTTCTCTGAGAAAATATAAAGGAATACTTCATTTAATAAGCATAAACGTTGGCGTATAAACGTTGTGGCAAGGGGTTTACAACTAACATGTGATCAGAAATAAATACTGAATACTTCTTACTTAAATGTTTATGTATCCGTCCAGATATTCAAAGCTTATCTCCCACTACGAATATATATTGAGCAGAACATTGCAGTAAAGCCATGGCAAATGAATGTGAACACATTGTTACACACTTTATGACGATAATAGACATGTTAAACATTGGTTTTGTTCATTTTTGTAAATTAGCTATAAGTTGTGAAATAAGAGATGGGTAGTTATGTACTGTATATCAAAATACCCACAAATATATTCTCTTTCATTTCTAGTCCAGGTTTAGTGCACGAGTGCTCGTGTGCGCGTATCATTAGTATTTTTCTGAATAACGTCTATATTAATTAACATTCGGAATGAAATTTGGACAGCATATGCGTCATAATTAGAGCTATATTTCTTATATGTCAAACGCTCCAAACAAACAATTTTGCTATGTGGCTCTTAACTAAATTTATTTTTTATAAACACATTATTGCAGAAAAGTCATACAAGTTTTAGATAACATCTCCACAAGCTTTTGCAGACTTTAACGTAATCGTAACATGATGTGAAGCTTTCTTTGTGAAATCTATCACGTGTTGCAAATTTCAACCAATCAGGAACTCTAATACTCATTCGGTTATGTCTCTGGTCAAATGCAGATTGTCTAGCCGTCTACTGACCAACAGGAGAAGGAATTTCTTCAAACAATGAAAAGTAAACAAGTTGTTTAAGATGAACATTTAATAAATACATATAAGACACAGTATTTCAGTAAAATAATTTTTGAAAGAAAAATAACAGACAAGATTTAAAATTGTTTTTAATTTAATAAATTTTCCTACCTCCAGATAATAGACTCTGTTGCATATTAATATTTACTATTGCCTATCTATGCACATTCATTTGTTTCGTTGCAATACACACACACGCACACGCACACGCACGCGCACACACACACACACACACACACACACACACACACACACACACACACACACACACACACACACATAGAGAGAGAGACGATGTTGTGCAACTATCCAATGGAAGGTTAAATAAACCCCGGAATTAAATTGACACTATTCAGTCAGTGAATCAATACACTATTTGCGGATGATCAGGTTATTATGCAAAAAACAGAAATATATCTCCAGCTAGAAGTTTTTCACTTAAGCCAAATATGAAAAGAATACACAGAAAACAAAAGTTATGGCTTTTAGAGGAAAGAATCCGATAGTTCCAAGATTACTATTAACAGTAGAACAAGTATTTCATTCAATTTTCTGGGGTGCGATATATCTTACGAGTATGACAAAGATATAGATGTGAAGATAAATAAATTTTAAATTATATGCGGTACTATACACAGAACACTTGGAAATAAGACAAGGAAAGACACCAAGAAAAATGTCTGCAAAGTAATAGTAACACCTGTTTAACTTATGGAAGTGAAACTTGAACGAAGAGGAGAAATGATGAGCGCAGAATACAAAGAAGTGAAATGAAGTTCTTAAGAAAAGCCAAAGGTTGCACCTTTCCGGGTTCACACGGGGCGTGAATCACGAGGGTGAGCCACGACGCTGTCGTACGCCACGTTCCTGTGTGAACACACACTCGTTAAACTTGCATTCGTGAGTAACCCTGTATAATCCAAGGTGAAGAGATTAAACCTGTTTGATATTTCAGTCGTGGGCAGGTCTTCGTGAAGGTAAGATGTCGTCACAGAGACCAATAGAATCCAACGATAATGAAACTGCACGTTTATGAATTGGAAAAAGGTTTGTATCATCAAAGTTTGAAAGATTATCGGGATAGAGATTTGGGAGCGGCCGCAGCTAAGATAATAAAAGAAAATGTATTGTTACTTACCTTTATGTAGTATATTAGTACACTGTATATAGCTTCGCAGGTTCCGGGAATAAATATACGTATTTTGTGTTTTGAAACCTGGAAAAAAAACTTTTAAACAAGTCTCCTGTGGCTAAATAGCGTATCGTCACTTATTGTTTTTGCAAAAATCGTTTCCTCATGTTTACATTAGATTTTTGAAATTAGAATTGCAACACGTTGCAAGAATTTTCAAACTGATCTTCAGTCGTCCGCAGTAGGTTTGTGAAATAATCTGCACACTGATTTTTCAGTTTCGTATCAACTAAATGCGTTGCTCCTGAAATTCCTTTTCATAGTATCCACTCTCTAATTCACCAGCGTCATTGTCGTCATTTTTTGTCATCGTGTCACGCATGCAAACCATCCTTTCAGCCAAAATAGTACAAAAAAATGGAACTCACAACAGCAACGTTTTCAGGAACTAGCTTGTTCATGGCTGGCATTTTGTTATAAACTAGTCGTGGAAGTTTGAACTGTTCACGATTACATACTTTCGTGAGCGCTACTAACGCAAGCTCGCTAGCGTGGCTCACTCTCATGATTCACGCTCCGTGTGAACCCGGACCAATACCGCACCACAGAAAGTTGATACAACCCTGCATTAATAGTGTCGTTTTTTAAAACAAATTGTGAAAACAAAATGCCAGTAATAAGGAGTTTAACATGCAGGCCTACACGAGGTCAATTATTTCAAAGGATAGGAAAACTAGCAAATGAATGGGCACAATGAAGAGAGGAAGGGATAAATATACATTTCCCTTCCATACTGCCATACGTTACGTATTATTCTGGATTCAAAATCCCAAGAAATAAGGTGGCTAACATGTGGGGCTACACACGAGAGTAGGGCAAAGGATTCTAGCGGATGGATGCTAGCAAGTGAATGTGCGTAATGAAGACAGGAAGGGACAGACATAAATTTCCTTCCGAAACTTCCATACGTAATATGGTATACAAATCGTGCTGATGTTATAACACTTTATAACAAACATGATTCATGATGCGTTGTCATCCGCGATACAAACATGCACGCCGTTTATCTCCCCGTTATTGTTTATATTGATATATCTCAGGTTCTGAAATGTGGGTTAATTCTTAATATACATATGGTGTGTTAGCTTTACACCTTCCAGTTATCTTAAAGTGTCCTCGCGTTAACACAGGAGTATTCCTCTTAATACTACTGGACCTAAACGGATATCTTGCAGTAACGCGGGTTAGCACTGTTAAATGATCTATGCAATATCAATTGCAAATTCAATTAACGAGTTCTATCAACCCTTGAAATAGCATACGGGTAACTCATAGCTAGAATCTCGGACTTGCGTCACCTTAAAGAAAAACGTGTTCTGACACGAAAAACTCGCACAGGGGGTACGTCTTTAAGAGACGAGTTTTAAAAGCGAAATGACAATCTGCATTTGACCAGAGACATAACCGAATGAGTATTAGAGTTCCTCATTGGTTAAAATTTGCAACACGTGATAGATTTCACAAAGATAGCTTCACATCATGTTACGATTACGTTAAAGTCTGCAAAAGCTTGTGGAGATGTTATCTAAAACATGTATGACTTTTCTGCAGATAATGTGTCTATAGAAAAGTAAATTTAGTTAAGAGCCACATAGTAAAATTGTATGTTTGGAGCGTTTGACATACAAGAAATATAGCGCTAATTATGACGCATATGCTGTCCAAATTTCATTCCGAAATGTTAATTAATATAGACGTTATTCAGAAAAATACTAATGATACGCGCACACGCGCACTCTTACACTAAAACTGGACTAGACATGAAAGAGAATATATTTATGGGTATTTTGATATATAGTACATAACTACCCATCTCTAATTTCACAAGTTATAGCTAATTTACAAAATGAACAAAACCAATTTTTAACATGTCTATTAACGTCATAAAGTGTGTAACAATATGTAATTAACAGTTTGTTGCAATTTCGTCAAAAGCCATTAGTTAAAAGATATTTTATAAAACAAGTAAGTTTGAATCAGAAGTCGGATATAAATATTAACAGCGTATTGCAACACCATTCATTGTATGGAAAGGAACGATTAATATTTATTTCAATTGAGAAATAAAATTAATTGATGACTCGTTGGGCACTTGGTAAAATTAATTGATGACTCGTTGGGCACTTGGTGAAACATATCAATACGACGGTTTTAAAAATATACCAAACACTTGGTAAGTTTCACAGTTTATTATTTACCTCTGACAGCTGTTTCAGCTTATTAAGCTATTCTCAAAGAGATCAAGGAACAACTAAACAAAGAATATAAGGTGGTGAAAGTGTGTTTAGGATGTGTATCCGGACATGTGTATGGCGTGTGTATGATTGAGGGGTGGGGGCTAGTAAGGGAAGGTCAAGTGTCTGTAAAAACTAAGTAGGGTATAATCGGAGGGTAAAATATAAAAATTAACTAAACTAAATAACATAACAACTTTTAATAAAGAGAATACATAGAATTTAGTTTGTTCGTTTGTTAAATTTTTGTAACTTTTGATTGCTTTTCTAATTTCTAGAATTTCTTATAAATCCATTTTTTTACCTTTTTCTATGTTGTGCAGTACTGTTTTTTTTGTCTCTATGAATGATTGTGTTGTAAGCAATGGTCTGTAAAACATGTATTGGCTGTATTAGTTAAAATCGATTATGTTCAGAAATGCGATGTTTCAGAGCACGGCCAGATTGTCCAATATAAATAGCATCGCATTCTGCACAGTGTATTTTATATATTCCATTTTTCTCTAGTATGTTTGATTTACCTTTATTGTTGACTAGTAATGAAAAAAGATTACGTTTGTTTACTGACACCATGTTAAGACCATGCTTTTTAACTTATTATTATTCATATCTGTTAGAAACGGAATGTAATTTGTTAAATTAAAATTTTTGTTACCCTGATCTAGCTCTAAGGAATAAAATAATTTTCTTCTTTTTGTTAACTAAAGAGTCTATTATCCTTTTGTCATAACCGTTATTTTCTGCTATGGTTACTATAATATCAACTTCTTTATTAAATTTTCTTTGGGTAAAGGAACTATGAGGAAACGATTAACTATTGCATAAAAACTGCTTAATTTAATGTACCATGACGTTAGTGACTGTTTATGTATAACGGTATCTGTAAAAGTTGGTTTTATATGTATCTGCAAAACTAAGATTATTATGTGACCTAGTAATGGTGAGATCCAATAATTTAAACTTTTCATATTTTTTGTTTCAAGTGTAAATTGCACAGTACTATAAAAGGAATTAATATAATCTAAGAACATATGGAGCTGTCTATCTGTTCCCGTTCAGATACAAAATATATCGTCAACATATCTTGCCCAATGAAAAACATATTTAATTTATTATTGAGGTTATTGGATGTAAAAATGGTTTGTCCAAAATATCATAAAGATTTCACTTAATAAAGGTGACAAAGGAGAGCCCATAGGTAAGCTATTTAATTGTTTATAGATTTTTTTATTAAACTGGAAATAATTTTGTCCTATGCAAATATCTAAGGCTGAGAATAATTAATTTTTCTGATCACTATTCAAATTTAAAGTATTTTCTGTACAAAAAACCGGATTACTCTACTATTTCTTTAGTAACATAACCATTTTTGACCACACAATCATACAATAAACACTAAAATTTGACACGTTCGGATTTGATTACAATTCGTTTTAGTCTGACACTCCGCTGGATTTTCAAAATTTTTCAATTTATTGGTCTTTTTTCACCCTGGGATCCCAAAATTTTGAACTTTCCTAAACTTAACACTACATTCAGAGTTCAGACAAAATTATCTTGAATGTTATACTTCGCACGGATTTTTGCGCATTTATCACTTGTTTTACCAACTTTTTAGGTTCTGACGTTCATAAGTTTTGAAATTTTCAAAAATTAATACTGTATTCAGGTTGTGGTTAAAATTCCTCTTAAGTTGATACTCTACAAGTACTTTTGCGATTTTTTAAATGATTTCGATCCTCTCAAATTTTGCCTTCATTCCCTCTCCTTTTGGGGAGATCAAATTAAAAAACAATGCCTTCTGTAGAATAAAAGCGTGGACACGCGTGCCAAGTTTTAAGAAAATCAGTTGATGCGTTCTTGAGACATACTCGAAATAGGTAGACAGACATATGCCAAACGGCCGATTAAAAACTGAGAACTCACTTCTCCCGTTCAATAATTATTGGTATGTGAACGAACATGTGTTATATGGGCCTGAAAAAAATTTCAAATATATTTGAGGTGTATTCTTTCTACACTGACTGTCTACCTCACTATCGCACACACACTTCTTTACGTTGATAAAGCACACTGAATCACAAGTCACAGTAACAACTAATAATACTTATTATTGCTTCGATTCGCAATGTTAAGTTGACTGTTTCTGCGTTGTGATCGCTGTAGCCTATTTATAATCGTCACGAATTGCGCAATATGTAAAGCAAAAATTCTACTGTGTTCCATAATCGGGAAGAAGGAAGGTAGTCGTCAGCGAGAACATTCCAAGCATACGACGGCCAGCCGCTTATATAATACGTGTATAACGTTAGAGCGCTTTATCAGTTAGATAACTCTCGTCGTAATAGTATATTCTGTCTACTTAACGTTCGAGTTTTAACTGCGATACTAATTTACGTACAAATATAAGAAGAATACAAATTTAGGTACAATAGTTAACTTTAAATTATCATTGGTAAAGATAATAATCATTCTTTCTATGATTTCTCCACCAGTAATTTGAGCTAACACAGATAAATAAATGTTCAATGAAGGAACGCAAAATCGGAGCAGCTGTCTACTTTTAAGTGCGTAGATAACAGGGTTTTATTGGACAGAAGTTCCGTTTGATCCAAGACATCAACTATCACAGAAACTAAACTTCATTTAACAAAAACAGAAGTTGGTAATACAAAGAAATGTGTAATGACACAGGAAAACAAGCAACGTTAAAGTGTTGAAGACGATACGTGAGAATAAATGTTGTGTTAAAGTTTCAGGAAAGGCAAATACCGAATAAAATTAAAATAAATTTCGAGCACTTAATTATGTAGCTTGTACTAGCTATAAGGCCACAGGTTGGGCGAAATGCTATCGGAATATCAAGTAATGTGTTCTTGGGCACAGTAACTTCAGAATTTGTTTGACACCTGTGATAGAGAATTACGCAAAGAGAGAGATGAAGAACCTTCCGACGGCGCTTGCATCAGAATGTAGCCTATACGTATGTATTGTATCTATAAATGTATATGTGAAAATACAATGTATGTGTGTATGTATGTATTACGACATATGAAGTATGAACTGTGTGTGTGTGTGTGTGTGTGTGTGTGTGTGTGTGGACGCGCGCGCGAAGTATACAGTTACTTCGGAAGGCTATCTTTTAAGTTTATACAGAATCCTTTCACAGATACGAACACACAAAAACGTTTAGAAAATTTGTTAAACAGACTTGAGACTAAAAACTGTACTTAATATTATAAATTGGATAACAACGAACAAATATAACTACATTTAAAGATACAATTACTAAATAGGTTTGTCAATTATTTTATTTATTGCGAACTATAAATTTTTTCTGTTGAATCACATCGTCATTTTGATATTTTTTCGAAATTTATTTAAACAAAAGTGATAAAGTTTTCAATATATTTAATTATTTCATTATATTTTATTAATATTGTAAAGAATAATTTGAAAAGCGCAAGTTCACTTAATATTTAATCATATAACAGATATTTAAGGATGTAAATATTTAAATACATAAAATGTCTTTGCTTGAAGTAAGAGTTTTCACTGAAATAACACTCCTTTATTCTGCCCTTGATAAACCAATTAACCTAAGCGGACAATAAGAGCCAACAAACCACGACTATAAACCACTGCTGCGGTTACCACTGCCACCATGACTGTTACCTTAACAAAAAGTGCAACAAACGCAGGTAAAGCAATGTCTTTATTACCATAATACATTTATTCCCTTTATTGTCCGTCACAGTCATATTTGAAAGCGTAAAGCGTAACGTAATCAGTCACACACCTAATTTTAAATTAAAGTTCAGGTGAGAATATTTTCATATCTAGATGTTATGAAATTAATATTTTGTTAAATAATAACAACATATATGTTAAGTATTACATTAAATAATACTATGACACCAATAAGCAATTAGATAATATATTTTTAAAACAGCATAAATGCATGCATAAATAATGCAGGCTTAAGTTATAGCTTACATAATACAATTAGTTTTTCTGAAAATTAATGTATCACCCCAGCGAGCTTCCATTGTATAACGGCAAACTGGAAATCAACCAAAATTGTAGACGTAGGTAGAGGCAAACGAAATTCATCGTTATGTAGATTTTCAGATTTCATCATTTGCCAGAATTAACCATTTTGCATACTTTGTTTATAAATTACTGCTGCCGAGTGAAGAGCTAGGAGATACTTTTAAACGTTCAGAAGACAACGTAAAAGCAAAAACAGGAACAACGATAACATTTTCTGTATTATTAGAGACAAAGAGAAAAGGGGGAAAAGGAGAAATGAGTGAGAGTAATAGAGCCCAATAAGTATATAGGTAGATAGATAGAGAGAGAGAGAGAGAGAGAGAGAGAGAGAGAGAGAGAGAGAGAGAGAGAGAGAGAGAGAGAGAGAGAGAGAGAGAAAAAGAGAGAGTGAGGGAGAGTTATTTGTGTGTGCAAAGTTTCACTAACCTCAGTTAGAAGTATGGATAAAAATACAACGGCACAGTAGATGTCATATTCATGTTTTGTCGTACATTTTAAAAACAATTTCTAATTTTAAATCATAATGAAAAATTGTTGAAAAATAAAAGTTTTGGCAACACCATTCCACTTACAAAATGAATAAAATTGCTTCCAGAGTTTCTTGCACAGACAACTATCCAACTGTCACTGCTGTACGTAGATACGAACGCGCGCGAAGGTAATGGTTTTATCAGGCTAGTTTTAAATGTAAAGTTACTTTAGTTTTAAGCATATCACTGTCTAAATATGTTTTTACTAAAGATCAGACGAAAGGAATTTCTATATTTGAAATGTTTAAGGCACACAGATCTGTAATCTGTAATGTTATCATTTATTTAACAGGACAGACTCAAGTTGTTTCCAAAAATGATTCCCTTAAATATTAATTACTCTTTTGATTTCCATTTTATTTTAAGTAGTTCAATCATGTCCGTCACCAGAACCTACCACCACATAAAACATAATTACATAAGTACGTATATTGGTCTTTACACATGGAATACACATCACGTAAGCCTGAAAGTTACAAACAGGACATTATAAATACTTAAACAATGTTTAAATACAACTTAATCCTTCACAAATAGAAGATAATAATTTAAGTATTAAGTATTTTCGTAAAGAAAAAGAATAAAACGATCTGTCTAGCTGTTTCAGCTATTTGTTGCCTTGGTAATGCACAAATTTCAAATATCTTGAATTTGCTGAGCGATTTACAACTTGATAGACACTGATTTGGATTTTATGTCTATTCATTATATTACTTTATGCCGATGCTTTTACATTCAGATTATACTTTCCTAATCAGCAGATTGTAGGAATTTGATCTAATCTAATTTTCTAATGAGCACATTATGCGTTTGTTTACTACTGTTATTATTATTATTATTATTATTATTATTATTAGTAGTAGTAGTAGTAGTAGTAGTAATTCTACACTACTGAGGTAATAAACAGAAACTCAAGAACAGTTTTTAAATTATTTGGAAAGAACGTAATGCATTTGTATTACTGTTTAGCACCTTTTTGTTCGTTCCAGAATTCTCAATTTTAAGAAATTCATACACAAAATTTTCTTGCTTAAAACTATGTTTGGTTTACGTTAAGGATAAAACTACTTTTCTTTTTCATTTTTCTTCCATTGTTCCTTGTACAAATTACGTATTTTGCCTTTAGTATTGTTGTTAGTCTATATTATCTTATATATTCCTTATTAATATTATTTCCCGTTTTTAATTTATGATTCTACCCATATGATCCTACAAACGTTTGTGGACCTGTGATTAGCTGCGACGCTTCATAATAGACTACAATTTATTGCCAACTTGAAACGTCCCCCAAAATTTTGTAGATTTTTTTTTGAGGGGCGTCACTTAAAATTTAAAACTAGACTATATGTCTAGACGGAAGATAAAATGTGCGGGGCCCATGGTGACAGAACTTGCAATTAAAACGATGGTTTTAACATCAACAGTTTTTATTAGTGTTTAATAACCAAGTCTTTACATTTGTGATAATAAGTTACAGCAATTCAGATCATCATCAACATATATAAGTGTATGTATGTGAAATCATGTTAACAACATGCTCAATTAATTGAGATATACAATTAAATAGTATAGTGCAGTAGCTCTGGCTATTTCAATACATCACCAAGCTATATAAAAATTTTCTAAATACTAGTTGCTCTGAATATTTAGTTACATCATCAAAATATATAAAAAAATCATAAGTACTAGTTGCTCTGAATATTTAGTTTATATATATATATATATATATATAAATACATAAGTGCATGCGTTAATAAATTATTAAATTGTTATAGACCCTTTGTACAATGTAGACACAACGTTAAATTGAAGAACAAGGTAAGACTTGCATGAACATGACCTCAGCTGATACAATTATTTCTGTAGTTGGTTAGACTTTTGCTGAACACAAATCGTAGTTATGTTATTATCTGACTGTACTGAACAAACAGTTAGTCATTATCACTGTATCATTGTTGTTTTGGGCTGAGCTAAACCAAATTTTTGTCGTTAAAAACGAAACATAGTATGAAGGCGAAACTCGAAAACTATCACTGCAATTACTTGAACTATGAGTTCCTCCTCTGAGTGCGTGTGCGCGCGCGCATGTATTAAACTGTATCAGAGTTCGGTGACATTCAGAAGAAAGAACACTGATATGCGAGATAAAGCTAAACGCACACAAAAAACTTGAGCGACCTGTAGAGCGTCAACCGCATATTTATTTGCTCACGGTAAACTTTTAAATTGAAACGAAGGAGCTGAGTGGACAAAGTTTTATAAATTCAGTTCAAATAAATCTACAACCAAATTCAACTCATCGAGGCTTGTTTTCTACTATTCAGTATTGCTCTGCCATGGTTGTGATAACGATGCTTGAATACTATAATATTAACAAAAGTTTTAATAAGGAGCGGTGAAGAGAGTGCTATCTCTTAAAATGGACAGCGGCAGTGAAAACGTCTACGAAACCCTCACTGATCCGATCTAATGGGTATGACGGACTACGGCAACAAACCATAAACAACGAAACATTTACTATAATACGTAACCATTATCTAAAGGATATTAGGGGAGATCTAATGGAAGAAGAAACCACGAAAACTAATAACAATAACAGCGAGATCGCTTATATATCTGCTGAGGTGAATGGCATAACTACGAGAATAATAATCGACACAGGAGCTAATGTATCACTGATTGATCAACTGGAATTAAACAAAATACAAAATGGAAATAAGGAGACAATACCAACCTTACCAATAAACAATATCACGTTAATCGGAGCTACAGGACGACAAAATATAACCATAAGGAAACAGGTCCAGTTAGAAGTCACCAGTCAAGGTAAAACAATTCCTATAATCTTTTTAGTAGCCAGTGGGTTACCGTTTAATTTCTTAATAGGCTGTGACGTATTAAGAATATACGCAGCTGTGATTGATACGAGCAGAGCGAAAGTATCTCTGAGCTCAAATTATGTGCAATGGACGGCGGAGTTAATTGGAAGCAAAGAAGCCCCTCACGACCGGATCATTTGTTATGTTAGAGAAAATAATAATTATAGGAATATGATACCCAGAGAAGAGATTAATTATGAAAATGAAAGAGATGACCTTTTGGAAGAAAAATTACAAGAGATCCGAAAGTTCCAAACAGCTAAAAGTGATAGACTAATAACCAACGATCAAGTAGAAGAATTGATCACAATTTATAAGCGATATCGACATGTATTTTCCGATACACCCGGAAAAATAAAAAACTTCCAATACGAAATTAAATTTAAGGAACCAGCCGATTTTAAAAGGAAATCATACCCTATTGCCTATTCTCAGAAAGAAATGAAATTATGGACCCCATTACCAACAGAACAAAGTCTATAACCAAGCATCATTAAAGAAATACCATCCAGAATAAATGTTAAAAATCTGACATTTGAAGGAGAAGAGAAGAAAACCAGCAAAGAGAGTATTATATAAGAGGAGATTATAAGAAAGGGAATTGATCAGGAAGAAGAAAGAAAAAATCAATACGAAGAACATTTGTCACAAGAAGAAGAAGAAAATAAAAAGTATTTACACATGCTACTTGTCAACAACGTTAACTAATAAAGATCTACAGAAAATAAGAAGGAATCCAGAAAAAAATGTATAATCAAATATAGACGGCAAAAGAGTGAATTACCCCAAGAGTGTTTTTTATTAGTCGCCAATCGACTACTTATAAGTTTTTATATAATGAATTGACTGTAGAAATGTTCCAGCAATCATTTTCCTGAGCAGACGGTACGTCCCTCTGTACTCAGAAGGTGTAGGATGGACAGCGGAGTAATGGAGCCAAAAGTGCCCGCCTGACTGAACCAACGCACATGATAGGGAAAAATGTTAGCGAACTAAATTTTTCAGGGATAACACGCTAGCCAAGAAGATGTTTAACCAGATTCCAGAATTATGAAAGAAGATAAAAGGTAGAAATTTAATGAAGTGAAGACAAGTATAGAAGTAGATAGAAATATGAAAGCATTATATGCGACTAAAGAGTAAAATAAAAAATTGATAATTTCTTCAATATTAGAGAAGCATCTCAGAAATAATCAATTCTAGTAAGGAGGCAATATGTAATGGTACATATAACACATCCAACACCAACGTATCACAAATGAATTGAAAGCCACTACAAATAAAATTATCTACAAAGTTGAACCTACAATCATGAATAAACGAAGTATCATAAGCCAAAATAGATGAATAAAATAAATAACGAATTACCAGTAAATGTACAACTGAAGAAAATAAAACAAGACTAACGACGAGACAACATACCTAATTACCCAATAGATCAAACAGTGAGAAAGAAACTAGTGACAACACCATCAAGAAGAAATCTACTAAGAGTGAGGAAGGAAACAGTGCAGATAAGAAGAAAACATATCCAGGTCAAACACCAAAGGGAGATAATATGAATTAGAGTGAATTAACATATGCAAATAAAAGTATTATTATAGAGAAAGAAAGTATAAGTGAAACAAACAACATGATTTAAATCCCTAAGCTGTAAATTGACACTGACCTAAACTTATTAATCAAATACCTTCCTTAACAATACAATACAAACAGAACTCAATTAAAGTTAATTACTGAAAACAGGAGTTAATAAAGAGAATGAGTAACAGTATGATAATTTCATAGCTAATGATGTGTAAACATTACAAAAAAGACTATGTCCAAAACACTAATAACAGATTGTAAAGTGGAATTGAAATTGTAGATAACCACTAATTATCAATGACAAAGACTTTGAAAATAAAAAAATTGAAATCTAGTGATAAACAATAAATATACCAGTGCTATATAAAGTTAAATAAATCAGATGTAATGTAGAAATTCAAAAATGACAATCAACCATTGTTGCATAACTAGATTGTAACATAACCTAATCTGGTCAACTAGTTTTCAACAAAACCATAGAAAAATAAGACTAAAGCAATGTTGAACTAAAATGTGCTGTAGTATAACATAAATAGATAATATAAGGAACATTTAATGTACAACAGATAATGTGTTGAGGAAACATAAAGGCCGAATTGATGTAATTTAATATAACCATATGCATAACATGGAATGGTTGCATGAAACAGCAAAACTATCAAGTAAACTTGTAATAAAAGAGTAGGAACTCAACCAATAACATTGAATAAGGCAGAATAACGTTTAAATAAATAAATTCAAGGATTATATCCACCTAATTAACAATAATAACACAAATGATAAGTAAACTATAGTAACAGCTAGATGCAAGTAGTCAGGGTAACTTCAAACCAAAGTAATTGTCAATGTAAATTCAGAATTAACTACTGCACAGTACTAACAGTGTTATCAGAACACTGATAATAGATAATAAAACAACAATGAGATTAATGTGAAGGAATTACAAGTCACGAAAAAATGTAAATTTCAAGAGTATTGAAAACTCACCTAAAAGACTATATTAAGGTAATAAAACCCAGTGATAAATAAAAAGGACACTATCAGATGTGATAATGACCAATGCATTATGCATAGGCCATAATAAAATGGTATTATCAACAACTATTATTGTAATTTAATGATAAACAATGTATGTGACAATAGGCCTAGGATTTGAACCTAGGAAAATGGATATTTTATAATCATTAGTACATGACCAGACGTGAAAAGTGCATAATACTGTAATAATATATTATCACCATGAACACACGGGATAAAAACAATATATTTAAGATATTAGGTAACTTAAGAATTATTATTAATTTGTACCCAGTGCGGTTTTATCAACCCCATATCAGAACTATATGATGAGGGTATGCAAATTACTCGTAATCAAAAGATAGAAACGATGGGAATTATAAAAATATTGTCAGTGTAATTATAGATAAGATATTTGACTTATAAGAAAAAATTAGTAAGTGACAAGCCCTTGCGCTTGGCTGTGTAACCAGTAAATCATAGCCTTGGACCCAGCCACTGACGCTAGTTTAAGCTTCTATTTTGACGAACCTCGCCGAGAGTAAACGACATAAAGACAATTAGCCAATCAGAGCTCATTAAAAAGTACGAAGTGCCGAATCCCGACCAGGTAACATCAATGAGTTCATCTCCGGCATTCGAGAGATACTCCAAGTTAGCGGAGCGCCCATCATAACATTGAATTGACAGCCGACAGCTGATAATGCACAGCTAACCTCGAAAATTTGAGTTGAGGTTAGGTCGGACCGAAAGGACAGTGAAGTCTATTTTCAAAGTGTTCTATAACGAAGTTGATGCGTATAGGCAGTGTGTGATGTGAATTAATAAAAATTAATTAAAATATTAATTAATTATTAAAAATTAAAAAGTGTTAATTCGTCGACTCAGCAGAATACGCAAGTATCAGTGCAAATGATAATTACATTATATAACAAATTATTAATCAATTAAGGAACGCTAATAGCGAATTTAATTTCTTTAAATTAAATAACAAATAACGCGATTTCCACAAGGAAGGGGACTTTGAAAAATAACATAAACAATAATCAATTTGAAAGATTTTGCTAATGACAATTTTAACTTTCTAGATTGAAATTAATTGTAATAGTTTAAGAAGAGACGTTGAATAATCAATGAGGGAACAATGAACCCTAACAATTAATAATTTTAAGATATTATTGTATTTAATTGTTGTACATTAACTCAAGGTCACACATGAGTGGACCCTAGTAGTAGCGAATTAATTTGAATTACCTGTTTTGTTTATATCCAATTTTGGAGATCATTCAGGAAAATAACACTGAATTTAATACATAATAATTATGTACAAAATAAGTAATGCCTCAAAGAAGCATCCATTAATTAATTTCAAATTAGTAAGGTTACCATGAACCGTAATTAACCTCAATTGTAAACAATGAACAATCGTTCATATTTTGTGTTATGTTAAAGCAACAATTAATATTTGTATTCTCCGCCTACTCATTAGCACAGTAGTACATTTTATTGTTGAAGCGTATCTTGTAGACTCAAAGAACCTACTAATTTTGTAAAGCATAATAACCAAATTATTTACAAACAAAAATAATCGATTTTCAAAATGCAGTCTTACCACCCTGAGAGTTTAATAATTTTAAGAGTCCATATTCAACTTTAATTATTTTTTAAAAGGAAAATAAATAATAGAATTTTTACTATAAACAACAATAAATAAACAACAATAGGAAAATAAATAAACAACAATCTTTCAACTTGAGTTAAATAAATAACTATTATTTCACGAACAAATTAAAGTGTTGACATTTATTGAACAGAATAGAATTACAGCTTAGGTGAGCAACAAGAGACAGTTGGCACCAGGAGCCACAGCGAGAATTTAAATCTAATGATTATCACCAGCAATATTATCTCATCTCATTAACATACTACAACTGTTAGTAAGTATCATATAAATGTTGTGCTTATGTTAATTTCAGTACAGAAATTCACCGATCGACTCACCTCAGCTAATGGCAGAAAAGTCAACGCAACTTATTCAAATACAAACTCAAGACATCGAAAAAAAAAAAAAAAATCTAAACATATTTAATAAACAACTTCAAGAGTAAGTGAACAGATTTATTTATATTGGATTCAATAATAGATTGAATTGGATTTAATAAATCACTAAA
Source organism: Magicicada septendecula (assembly GCA_034769895.1). Taxonomy (NCBI): domain Eukaryota; kingdom Metazoa; phylum Arthropoda; class Insecta; order Hemiptera; family Cicadidae; genus Magicicada; species Magicicada septendecula. The sequence continues at coordinate 231,879,126 of CM068369.1, forward strand.
CCCAAAAACTAATGATAAAAAACCAAACCTTAATAATAAACTTATAACAAATTCTCTACGAGACGACGACCTCGTCTAATTACAAAGAGATGACCTACTTTGTCTATATCTACTTTGACTTATTTAAAATATATTTACTTTACCTCAAGATGTTATTTTCCCTTATTTGGAACATGCTTTCCATTGGTTTTTGGAAGCCGTAACAAAAGCCAACCAGCACACAAGTACTCCACAAGATTCAAAAGTAGGAAGGCTGATGATGGGAACACTAAGGGTCCGGAAACATGTTCGAAATAAGGAAAAAATAACATCTTGAGGCAAAGTAAATATAAATTTTTAAATATAGTATATACGACAAGAAATAGACTGTAGCAAAAAGTGTTTGAATATATATATATATATATATATATATATATATATATATTGTTACAACACAAAAAGCCGCCCCAATACCAGACAAAAACTATAATGAATTAACTATATTAAGCTAATGAAAACAAAATGACTATGACGAGACAAATGACTATAACCCAACCCAAGTGATTGACCCAATAAAGGAAATAAAATGAGAAAGTATAAACTCAAATAATGATGAAAAAGGCACAAACAAATAATAAATGTACATAAAATGAGAAGGTATAAACTCAAATAATGATGAAAAAAGGCACAAACAAATAATAAATATCTAGTAACAAGTATTAAAATTAAATAATATTATCTCAGTTAAAGTACACTAACCAGAGTAATAGATATTATATGTTATTAATAACTCTATGATGATAAGAAAAATTGATATTTAAAAGGTAATTTAAAAGCACTATGAGCAGTGTTTCCTCCTTCTGAAAGGTAGCAGCAATCCCAGAAGACGCTGTAGCTAAAACAATTTTTTTTATTACTTCTCACTTTTGCTAATAGTAAATTAATTAAAAATGTCTTCCCAGTCCCACCCGGTGCATCTAGAAAATATGTCTGCGCTTCGGATGATTCTATGCTATTCATAATTTTAATAATAATAACTCTATGATGATAAGAAAATCAAAATATAAAATTGTTAACAGACTAACTATCAATTGTGTATAAAACAATAAAAAAACCCAAAAGTGAGAGATAGGTAGGAAGCGAAAGTGATTAACAGTGTAATTGTTAGAAGTGAGTAAAAGAAATAAATATTAGGGAATAACCACTATTAACACTAAAGTACAGTAAAAAGGTACAAAGTGCAAGTGTAACCCAAAATAGAGATAAACAACCAGAATTATAAATCAGAACTCATATAGAAGTGAGGGTGAATAAGTAAATATAAAACACAACATATAGGTAAAGACACCAAAACCAGTGATTAACACTAAGGGTGAAAGGTACCAAAAACTAAGAGTAACCAGAATATTGTTAATATAGTTAGAATTGATAGTAGATTAATAGTACAGTTGTATTCAGGATAAAAAACCCATAATGATATTTAAGGATGCTATTGTTACAATGTTTAAAGAGTAAAAATATATAGTGAATGTTAAAAGATGGATAGACCATTAATATAATAGTGTTAAATAACAATAAATTAGTTATGAGTGCAATGAAAATAAGACATACTATGTCAATTAAAATGTTCAAAGGGATAATTATCAAAATAGTATAAAAATAAAGTAGTGTTATAAAAATATTCACCAAAATTGTTATTTGTTCAATTAAAAGAGTTAAGTTTATAAGAAGGAATATAGCTGAAAAAAGTAAACAGACCATAAACCTAATTTTTATGTTATGTTTTATAAGTAATATTAAATGATAAACAAGTTAAAAGAAATGACAATAGATATGAGTAAGGAGATAAAATTTTACAAACATAATAATAATCATTAGAGTGAAGACAGAAAAAGAAATAAGAGAATAACAGACAAGCAATGATTTTGTAAATGAATAATAACATTCAATTATCGTAAAACAGCCCAAATTAATGCAAAATGTAAATAAGTCATAGGTGACACCAAGCAAAAAAAATGTAAATGAAGAATAATCTTTAATTTGTGTAAAATAAGAAGATATAGCCAATTACTACTTAGGCCTATAAAATGCCTAACTGTATAAATCCAAAATAGACAAATTGTAAGAAATTAACTATTCTATTAGAAAATTCAGGGCAAGTAACTCATTAAGTACAATTAGTGAACCATATTAAGATGTCAGAGTTAGATTAAAAACATAAAATAAGAAAGAAATGTAATAACATAATATTAACATTTTTGTGAAAACTTTAATACATGAACAAACCCAGCTATGTGGGATGTCAAAATGATCTTTGAAAGAAAATAGAAACAGTTGTGATAATATCTAATACATAGATGAGAAGACAGAAGAATAGTAGCCATAAGAAAATATTTATTCATTTTGAATTAAAATTCAAATATTATAACAACAGACATAAATGTAATCAACCAATGAGAGTATAGGCAGTTGCCATAACAACGGAACGTTAATTAATATAATTCCGTTATAAAACATTAGACCATTATTGACGATCAAGAGATACAGAAGCCAAACCATATTCGACTCAATTTTCAATTAAAATAATAATAAATACTTCAAAATTTAACGAGATGAGGATGCAAGAAGTCTAATAAAGAATTAGTCAAACCAACAGAGATAATAGACCAGATTTTAATATTCAAAATTAATTATTTTATCCAATTTAACTGAAAAAGAAGCCAGATGCAATCCAAAATATAAATGATGGAAGACTGATGATCGTATCGACCCAACCTAACTAAGAACTAAGTGACTCTTCACCAGAATTCAACAAGATTTGTTAAGTATGTCTGAACTACCCGAATTTACGAAATAAATTCTAATTAACTTTTCTCACAACACAAATAACTCTCACTCCGAACTGATAGCTAAATTTCTTTCAAGGATTGATTGATAATCAAAACTAAACTTGTATGTAAACATAAAATAACCTATGTACAAATTACGAATTATTAACACACACTTTTTAATACTTAAAAAACGAATTGTATTTAACTCTAATAGTATATAAGTACCATTGATGTAAGGTAGTGTACTTTATTATTATCTTATTAATATTTTTTCGTAAACAAAAGAACTCAACTATTGAACGAACTGTAGAAAACAAACATTGATGACAGGCATGTCGATTTAGAAACGTTTCAATCAACTTAGCCAACCTGAGAATATTGTCTATTTATTGCCGGAACAACATTATTTAATAACAGTATATTTTTGTATTTAACTGAAAAACTATTAACTATTTCTCGTTAATAAACTAGTACTGAGTAGAAATAACCGTCCTTTATTTCATTATAAGTTGTGTTACAAAGTTTGTGTACTTTAGCGACGAGCAAAATTGTCTGCCAGCGTTAGACGTCGGCAGCACGACGAACTACAAGCGAGATTCAAATGCCCGCCAGTTGCGAGGGTAATTTGAATTAGTCATCACCGCATAGAACGACCGCTCAGTTTAACATTTTTAATTGTTTTCATAAACAATTTGACGCCGCCTGGGAAATAAATTTACTCATTGAAGGACAGGTAAGATTACACTCGTGAAGCTATCGGTACTGGTAATTCGTGAGTTCGAGACGGACCTCGTCAGCGTGAAAAGTTAGAAAAAGTACGACTGTTAGAAATAAACATAAAGTATCGACTACAACGTGTGGGGCTAACACACGACAAAACACACTTATACAGATTACGACAGAGCTTATCGTTACAAATTGACGTCCACAACGTGTGGCATAATAATTATAAACGTAAACTTAAAGAGTACATACAGAACAAATTGTTACGAATTGACGCTCCATCGCGGGGCTTAAACGTACATACCGGTCTAGTAGTAGTTACAATATATATATATATATATATAGCGACTATAGCGACGATAAAGATTTAATTATCGCTAAGAATATAGTGTGTGTGCAGAAATTACAAACTTATCTATAATGGAGGTGATGAAAAATTATTGATTATACACAAGGCATAATTGGTTTTATGATGTATATTATATTATAAATTGTCATGCATTTTATATTTTGAAATAATAGTTTATATAGTTCGATTTTATATCGATTTTACTTGTTTGATGATCTCCGTGCACTTGCGTGATACGTCCGCCGTATGTGCGTTCCTCCTCTTCTGATCGTCGCTCCCGTCCTGGCGTCCTCTTCTTCGGCGTCACTTTCCTTCCTGGCGTCCTCTTCTTCGCCAGGACTAGACTGACAGACAAACGACTATGACCCAACCCCAGTGATTGGCCAGATAAAGTCTATAAAATAAACAAATGTGAACTAATAAAAAACACAAATAGTAGATCAAATTTAGTAACGAGTATTACATAAGTTATGTAAATGGAAGTACACTACCAATAATAAATAAGTAAACAAGTAGTTAGTATATTAGGTGTGTTTGTAATAACCTTATTGAGAGATAAAGTAAACATAAAATGATAAAAAACTGACTTGAAAATTACGTTGTAAAAAGTAATATAAACCAAGAGTGAGAGGTAGGTAGGAAGTGATAATAATAAGCAGTGAAGGTGATAAAGAGAATAAGAAGAATTAAGATAAACAGTTTATAATCTTAATAAAAGAAAAGAACAATGGTAAGAAAACAAAAACAATAATAAAAAATGTTGATAGACAACCAATTTCATGGTATTAGCAATTAAGCCACAAAGTAGTTATTAGTTTATTATTTAAAAGAGTTGTGTTTATAAAAAGGAATATGGCTGGATTATGAACCGACCATAAACCTATTTTTATGTTATATGTTCTCATAGTAGGATTAAGTGATAAAAAAGTGTGTAAAAGATTGTAGTAGGTATAAGCAAACAAGTGTATAAATTTAAATGTTCCAATAGTACTCATCGTTGTAAAAATAGAAAAAAGAATATTAGACAAGAAATGATTTTGTGAAATTATAGTAACATTCATTTATTGTAAAACAGCCATAAGTAATTCAAAAGTAAACAAGTACTAAGTGACAGTAAGCAGAATATATGAAAGTAATAAATATTGTTTAAATTGTGTAAAATAAGAAATTCTAGACAGTTACAGCTTAGGCCTATAAAATACCTGTCAAAATTCAGAAAAAACAATTGTAAGCAATTAACCATTGTATTTGAAAATTAAGACCAAGTAACTTATTTATTTCAATTAGCTAACCATAATAGTATGTCAGAAAAAGACTAAACAGAAAAATTAAGTGAAATATGTAATAACATAAGATTAGCAAATTTGTCAAAACATTAATACATGACCAAGCCCAGCTTTATGGGATACCAAAGTAATCTTTGAAAGAAAATAGAGACATTTATGTTAATATCTCACACATTGGGAATAACACCAAGGAATAATAGCAATTATAAAATATTTATTGATTTTGAACCAAAACCTAGGATTTATAACAATAGGTACAAATATTTACCACCAATAAGGTATGAGATGGTTACTATAACAACGAAACGTTATTATATAGAAAACCGATATAAAACGAGGAGTCCATTATTAACGATCAAGAGAGACAGATGCCAAACTAAATTCGACTCAATTAAAGTTAAAAAAGAGAGAAATGCAATCAAGATTAAAATAATATGAACTCAAGAAGTTGAACATAGATCCATTAAACCTATGAAGAAACTGGAAAACAAATTTCAATAATCCAAATTAATAAAACTTTGAATAATTAAAAGTGAAATCATAAAAAGGAGGAAAACCAAATGACGAAGAATTAATTAATATATCAACACAATTTGGAAGAAATACCTGTGACTCATCACAAGAAAAGACAAGGTTTTGTTAAGTATAAATGAATTATCAGTAATTGCGAACTAAACTAGTTAACTTTTTCACAACACAATAACTCTCACTCCGAACTTGGTGTACTAAATTCTTTCAAGGATTAATCGAAAACATTTATTAAACCTGTATGTAAACTATAGCTTAACCTATGTGCGAGACCTAAAAGGTTGACACGCTTTTTAAACACTAAGAACTGAATTTTATGTAAACCTTTAGAGTATTTATGTAACATTGATGTAAGGTTGTGTACTTTAATAACATCTTGTTTAATTTTTCGTAATCAAAAAACTCATTGACTGAATGAATTGTATAAATAATTAATGTCAGCGTCCATGCTGGTTTCGTTAAACTGTTCAGCCAACATAGCCAACCCCTGAGATATAATTTGTTTATAGCCGGAGCAAATTTTTTTTATAATAACATCTTTTATATTTAAATGATAAATGATTAACGAAACTGGACACTAATAAATTAGTACTGAACATTAATAACCGTCCTTTGTTTTATTTGATGTATATTGTAAAATTTGTGTACTGTAAGAGTGAAGAAAATTATTTACCAGAATTCAGGTTGGCAACACGACGTGCGCTGCGCGAGATTTGAATTCCCGCCAGTCCGGGTGAGTAAGTTGGATTTATTATCATCGCACAGAAAGCGACACAGATCGAAACTTTTAATTGTTTTTAGTAAAACAATTTGGCGCCTATCGGGAAGTAAGTACATCAATTAAGGACAGGTAAGGAGAAGAACGGAAAAGAATCGGTACTGGTTATTAGCGCGTTCGCGATCTTCATCGTCAGCGAGAGAAGTAAGAAAACGGACGACTTCGTTTGGTTACAATATATATATATATATATATATATATATATATATATATTGTAACAGTACAAACTGTCTCATAAAAATCAACTAATTAAGTAACCAGATGTGATGATAACCAGTAGTAAATCTACTATCAGCATTCAATGACAATACAACATGACCAGACAAATAGACAGAGACATTGACGAAGACTAGTTCCCAAATAGGTTAGTTAAGTGAGCATAAAACCAATAAACAATGTCAAACACCATAAATAAAATAAAAGGTGAAACAACTGATATTTACAAAATACAGTATATTAGAGTAGTGAAAACAGCACATTAGCAGAGTAATTGAAAAGTAATAATTTGCATAAGAAGTAAAATGAAACATAGTGTTGATAATAATAAACTGTAGAGGAATTATGATAAATGAACAAATAAAATAAGATTAACTGTATAATAACAAAGTTAGATCATCCTTGAAGGAAAGGTATGCTAAGGCATAATTAATAATGATGAAAGAAAATTTAATGAAAGAAAAAATTGTATATGTTCTAATAATAAAAGATAGCAAATGTAATGAACAATGTAAAGAACTTAATGTATTTAAAAATGTTATAAGATGGTTAATAATGTAAAAAGAGGTATTATCAGTTAAGGTGAACAAAACCTTATTATGAATTGTGTAGAATAAGAGAATGACATAAGATGAGTCAAAGTAACTTCATGAATAATAAATAATGTAATAAAAGCTAAAAATAATGACTACGGCCAATATGCCAAGTAACAGTCATATTGTGCAATAACTAGCACACGAGTTATAAGAAAACCAAAACAAATAGTAAAATGTCTGTAATAAATGCATACATAAAGACAAAACAATTAATGACACACAACAACCTATGTAGAGTCCATACTGAAGGAAGTAGAGTAATTATGAAAAGAAACATGAAATAATAGACAAACAAATGATGACAAATCTGATTATGAAAAGAATAATAAAATAGAATAAAGAGAAATAGAGATATAACAATTATGTAAAGGGTGTAATATCACCAAACAATGTCAAGTATAATAAGTGTAGGAAGTAAGAATAATTTTGAATAATTAATAATGAAAGAACGAAGCCATTAAATAATAATAATCAATTATGTTATAAGAATTGGTAATGTTCAGCTGGATACAGCAAACTTAGATAATAATATGTTAATTTCAATAATCTAATTGTGTTCAAGGTAGTAAAAAAGATTGTTTAATAAATTTTAAAAATACAAAAATAGAATCTGCCAATTGTAGCAGAAGACATTTGCAATAAAACAATATTTAAGATAGGCTATCATTAGGAAGTAGTTTATTAACGAAAAATGTATCCAAACTGGCCGTTATTCATCTCAAAATAACCAGCAAGGAACAAGAAATACGATGCTATTAATAAATCTAAATTTGTAATTAGAATAAGTGAGAAACAAACATAAATATGATAAATTTTGTGAATTTTGAAAGGGTGCAAATAATACCATCAACACAGTTGACCCACGCTTAAAACAATTATGTAAGAGTTATTTTTAGAATGACCGCATTATGACGTCATTTTTAACCAATCAGAAAATTACTTGTCGCCGCCTAGCGGAGTTTTTAGAGGATTATATATACAGACGTACGAATGAACAAACACACATTTTTTGAATTTCATTCCGGCAGATACTACAAGGACTCCATATCAAAATTTTAATCAAATATTATTAAACCACAGCAGTGAAGAAGTAACGTACTTAGTAAAGTGCATCACGACTAGCAGTGTTCCTTTAACTAGTAGTGCGAAACAAAAAGAACGAGGTTAGAAGAATTACCTAACAAAATATTTAACCACAAGAAGTTTTAATCGTTCATTCGCGGAAAAGTGAAGTGTACGATCAGTGAATTTCGATCGTAAAGTGAAATTAATAATCCAAAGAGATTATCAAACAGGGAGTACAGTGCCAAATATAATTACAGTGTTCAAATATTAGGTCACTAGTATAAGAATAATATAGATTTAATACACTTAAGTACTGAACGCAAAACACTAATACTATAAGAATTAAACATTGTCCATACTTTTTTCAAGAGGAATTATACAATTCCAGTATAAGAATTAATGATTTAGGCTAACCATAGTTAACCGCAAAGCTTGTAGAGGTCAGACGAACATTTCGTTAATAAGATTGAATTTTTAAAGGTGTCTAACATGCTAAACTAAACTTTTGTAAAGCATCGTAACTCGAGGCACAGTTATTTTATTCTGTAGTTCCTAAGGATTCACCCTTGAGGTATAAATAATTTGTAAATAAACAAACCGATAATTAGAGTCATCATTGCCAACCTTCTGGGTTAAGAGAGAATTAAGCCAGGTATATTGTAATCGATAAACCGTTGTTGAATTGCATGTACGGAGATAATATAAGCACTCAGTGAGCAATAAAACAGAAAAATATAAATTAACAAACGTTTTAAAAAATGATTGAAGCAATTTTTAATTATTTTTCTTCTTTAAAAGGGTTGCAATTTCAAGGCACTCAAACAGTTAAGTTGGCGGCTTGGACGTGTGAAGCGCCAAACGGTTAAATATATAAACAAACAGAAGAAAATTAATTAATTAAATTTGTTTAATCTTCCAATCAAAGAAATAATTTAACTACATTAATTAAATTTTTTTATTTATTCATTGAATAAATTATTTTATGGAATAAGAATCAGGAGATTCCATATGGCGCCCAAATAACATAAATTTAGCTCACTTACTTATAAACAGTGCTGATATATTGTTTTGACAAATTAATAGTCTTATAACATACTGAGACCATCTGAACAACCAGTACAAACAGACATAAACTACCAGTGCTACACCAAAGGTACGTGAGAGTTATAACTACTTTATAATATAGTCAAAACAACACTACTACTGTACAAAGACAATTTAGGTCTACGGAAATGAGACAGAACGTCAAGAGGACTCCTAAGTGAACAAAATTCAATTAAATGAGATTACAATAATAATCAATTAATTAATTAAACAATAAACAAAAATTAATTAAACAAAAAGAACAAAACAACATTAAATTAAATTAAATAAAAAATAAAATTATTTAATAACCAAGTTTAAAATAAAATATAATCAAATCGAGGTATGCTCTCGACAACTTAAAAAATATATATATGTATATTGCAACGATACAGCCATACGCTGTATTAGGCATTAATTTAAATAAATATAAATTTTTTATAATTTGTATAAGTTACGGGTAAATGGACAGGTCTGAGATTGCAAAAATATTTCATTGTTAGATTAGGGGAGAGGTTAACCTGTTTCGACAAGCAGTGAACACCTGCTCAATTGTATGTGTGATACACGTGTATCTTGTGTGTTTTAGTGATGCAGGCAAAGACAGGAATCTCAGCAACCCGCACCAAGTAATTAATAAAATATATATTTTAATTCACTGTGCGAAAACTAATTAGTTAAGATCAAACCAAAGACACCAAAGTGTGTGGAAAATTTATAGTTATCCCCAGTGAAAAGATGACGTTAATATTCCACCTATGTGGAAATGCAGAGTACCGGTATCAAAAAGGAAAGCTAATTGCAGTGGATTTTCTTGGACCACTTCCGAGAACAAGTCGGAGAGTGAAAACACATACTTGTTTGTATAGATGTATTTTCCAAAGCCGTCCATCTGTATACAGTTAGGCGATCCACAACTAAAGTTGTAGCAGAAATATAATCCTGCATATGGTAAAATTTCAGATTGAAGAATTGCATAATATGTTAAGATGCAAAATGTTTCACAGTACAAGAATGCAAACTCGTGTAGGAAGTGCTACACGTAAAAAATAAAAAAATAAATAGGTCGATGGGACCAGATTAAAGGAGAAAGATAAAAAAAAAATTTAGTTACGTATGAATAATGAGAGAAGAGAGTAAGAGTGGGACAATGCCACTGAATCAGTAGAAGGTCAACGCACCGATCAGCTGTATAATGGGGGGTGAATATTGCATACCACCACGGTGAAAGTTAGACTGACTTACTCATTATTATGTGTTTGTTTTACAGATGTATAAACTTAAGTTAAGTTAATATAACATGATTATATTTGTCTAGAACAAATAGACAAAAATTTAATAAATAAATATTTATTAAAATTTTTTTCTCAGGCAGAGGAATAATGCAACGATACAGCCATACGCTGTATTAGGCATTAATTTAAATAAATATAAATTTTGTATAATTTGTATAAGTTACGGGTAAATGGACAGGTCTGAGATTGCAAAAATATTTCATTGTTAGATTAGGGGAGATATTAACCTGTTTCGACAAGCAGTGAACACCTGCTCAATTGTATGTGTGTTACACGTGTATCTTGTGTGTGTTAGTGATGCAGGCAAAGACAGGAATCTCAGAAACCCGCGCCAAGTAATTAATAAAATAATTATTTTAATTCACTGTGCGAAAACTAATTAGTGTGAGATCAAACCAAAGGCACCAAAGTATGTGGAAAATTTATATATGACGTTCATACTGTGGAAAGTATGTGACGTTAATAGAACACGTTATGCGATGGCAGTGCAAAATAAAGTGCTAAAAAATACGCAAATTACCCTAAGACGCTCAAATTAATATAGTGAGTGCTTAATCGAATTAGCTATGATTTGTGATATCTCGATTCCGTGCAAAACATTGCTATTTGCTAATAATTTCAAATAGATGGAAAGGTTCGGGAGTGGGGGCTGTCACGAGATATGCACGTATCGACAGGACGATTTTGGAGCCGACTGGCGCGGAATCTCGAGAGGGTATAAATTAAGGGTTCGACCAAAACCCTTCTCTTCATTTCAAGACACAGTTGCAGCCGGACATGCTGTCCGTCGGCAAAACAGCTTATTTTTATTCTATTACAAGTCGCAGTAACAAACGAAATAACGTTCGTTAAATTCACGACAATATTACGGAAAAAGTAAATACCGCAATACTAAGTCTACCAAGAGTATATACGGGAAAGCTGCCGTAGAACGACGCTGGACTCTAGATGTATCCAGGAACACATGCTGCTGTAGAGCGACGCTGGACTCCAGACGTATCCAGGAACATGCTGCCGTAGAACGCCGCTGGACTCTAGACGTATCCAGGACCACGCCAGGACAAGAGGAATGGAAAACTAACTCTGGACATCGCTGGACCCCGGACAACAGTCGTAAGATCATCAGTAATCGAGGTGACATGCGTAATGCATTTTAAATGATTTGTAAAAAAAAAGGGCTCATAAAGACGATTTCAAAAAAACAGTAAATTAAAACAAAGAAAAGTTTATACTTAGTAATAATATGTTAAAATGTAAATAAATGTTTAGTCGTAAGAATGAGCGATCGCATATATATAAAAGCATTAATAAATGAAAGAGAATTTAAAGTAAAGAGAGTAGAGTTTATTATCAAAATAGATAGTACAGTGATTAGATATTTGAAGTATAGAAAGATTAATTTAAAGTTGAATATTAAAACAAAGGCCAGTCTACAAGCAATTGATATAAATTTAAATTGAATTTTAAACATGGCATAGACTGAGCGAGTAGAGGTCAAATCTGAGATAAGACAATTTATTTCAATATAAAAATAATTTAATTTTTTATAAATTAATAAACCAATTATTTAACATGTATAGTGTAATAGAACCCTGTATGCCGGTCTTTACAAAAATAAAATAGTAGAGGAAAAATTTTATAAAAAATAAAATTTTCAATAAAAATAAATAAATTTATGTTTTAATAGATGTTTGTAATTAAGAAATAATGCTGTTTTAAATGTTCTGTAAAAATTTTAAGAATCAGGTAGGTATTTATTAACTATTGGGCACTTCTGGAAGATCTGAACCAAGTCTGGAGTTAACTAGATTAACTCCAGTCAGCAATCGATTGATGATTTTTCTTGCTGGTCCAATATCTCACTCAAAAAAAATATTTTCTTCTTCTTGAAGTCTCTTTGCCTTAATAAATAACCTTAAATTAGCCTGTGAAATAATAACAGATAAATACAATTGAAATAAATAGATTTATTAAACAATTTAATAAATAATCGATTTTTTTATCGATTGAGAACAATTATCGACTCCGTCTCAGGGAATTATCGATTCGTGCATACAGTAGAAAAATTATTATAAGTATTATAAAAAGGACAGGTTCTTTGAGCGATTAAATTAATAGTCAGAGAAGGGTAACGTGAAAGTATAACATTAACAATTAAAGTAAATTCAAAAATTATTATTTAACAATATTTAAATAATTCTGATATATAATGTTTAAGAAAGTTGAAGTCGAACCATATGTAGACTGACGTCATTTGATGTGGAAGGCAGGTCTTAGTAAATTCAAAGATGGCCGCTACTAGATATGGCGAAGTTACTGCGATGTCGTCGTGTCAAAAATTCACAGCAAAATTACCTTCATGAATGTTTGAAATGTCCCCGCACTGGTGTAATCTGTCTATTAGGTTGTTTGGTGTGTTCTGAAGAAGTGTTCCGTGTATACTTGTGTTAATTATGTTATTTAGTATATGTTCACTTCTGTGGGTTAATTTGTCTGTAGAAGTGGTTATGAGTTGTAGCGTGAATTATATCAAATATATTGTTTTACTGTTTTAGATCACTCGTATAATGAAGTTAGGTGTTAGTTTTCACTATTGTCGTTAAAGTTTTGGTAGATTTAGTTAAAAAAGTGTTCATTTCATCTAACTCTCGATTCACTTATATGCATGGCTAACCGTAGTACCATTTCCTACTCGGTTTTAAAGAACGTTTTATCACACAACTATTCAGCTTGATATTCAACAAAAGACTATTTTAACTTGGTCAAAATCCGGCCCAGTTAATCTTTGAAAAAGTATTGTTAACATATTTCGATTACCCATACACATGATACAAAATTACATTATATATGGAATTTATTTATTTTATTCACCACTTTCATGAATTATAAACCTTATCATTGGTTTAATCATCTCATTCCTTTTAAATTGATATATTATAGTCCATATCTGTAGACATTTTGTGGAAATCACCAAATTTCTTTCCTTTTTGGAAATTTAGGCTCAAACATTGATTTCCGCCTTTATACAATTTTTCTTCCATTTTAATTGTTATTAATTCTATTATAATAAATTTTAATTAGTCATATTTCTCTTCCTTTCCCTAAATACATATAAATTAAACCTTTGAACTGGTTTTTTGTGTTAGTCTCTGAATTTGACATTGCTCTTTAAAATTAATTAATTTATATATTTTGAAAATTTACAATATTTTAAGGTATATTTCCTTATTATCATTTTAACTCATAGGATCATTCCTAGTAGTGGTTAACTGATTTACCTTATCTAAATCTTGCTAGTTTACAGGATTTATAAGTGAATTATACTGGTTTATATGGTTTCTGTGAATTCACCAAATGGCCTAGAGTTTAGAATTTTACATTTCTGTCTTTCTCAAATAAATTTAATCCCACCACTCCTCTGACTTTACATAGTTATTATTACATGAAAATAAAATGGTTTATAACTAATTGTGAGGTGTAGTATTTAATTAACACTACTGTTATAAAAACAATAATTATGAACATTATTTAGCAATCTGTACAATTGAACATATTGCTGACATGGTTTGAACATATACATTTAACTCCTTTTGAATTAACACAGCATACCTACTGAAACATTATTAATAGTATGTATGCTGTTATTTAGCAAACATAACTTATTTTTAACACATATAAATCTTATTTTCTAATAGTTCTTACAAATACATTGATTTTATGTCTGTGAACAAACACTCTATTTAAACATTTTAAACCTATGAATACTAAATTAATGCCAGTCCTTTCTGGTCTAAACCATTATTATTTATGATCCCCTTCATCAGTGAATATGACCACCCATACTCTAGTTATTAGCATTTTTTACAAATGTCTTGTAAATAAAGAGTTACATTAAAACAATAAAATACTGGAAATCTTCCATTTTATTATTTTATGATGCTGTTTATTATTGGATATTAAAGTTGTTATATAGCATATTGATAAGTCATAGTATCACTAACTTTAAGTTTATTGCATTTCCAAAAAACACTTACACAAATTCACTTTCACTGGTGGTTCTGATATTTAGAGTCTCACTATCTCAGACCAGACCTTTAGTAATCATGGACTGTTAAGACTTGTTTATTTTCTTTATCACACAATAGCTTTAGTAGGTTCACTTCTTATAATACTATACAACACTTTAGGTTTCTAAATAATTACATTTTTATAGGTTTTTGGTATGTTATACTTTCTTTTTAATCGTTTTTGTGGGTTTGGGGTTGATGGTAGTTAATAATAATAATAGGTTTTACCACGGTGTTTCTTTCATACTATTTCTTCCTCTCCTCCTGTCTTCTTTCTTGTCTTTCTTCTCATCTTCTTTCTTGTACTTCTTCTTATCTTCTTTCTTGTCTTCATTCTTGTCCTTCTTCTAGTCTTCATTCTTCTGGTCTTCTTGTCTTCATTCTTCACTCTTGGGTAAACCAAGGTACTTCGTGTTATCTCGACTGATGTTTAGTTTGGAGCATCTAATTTATTTACTGACACGGACATTGCTCTTCTCTACAGGTTTCAGGGTATCGTTTTCTTCCTGATCACAAACTTTATTCTTCCTTCTTCTTGTCTTTGGGGTATTTTGGTGTTCACCACTCTTAAACTGATTCTCTTTCTTCTTGATATGGTGTTATTTAATTTGTTTATTGCTCCTAACTTCCTGGGTAAATTCCTGATCTTATAATATGAGTTGCTTTTAATAATTTCTTTGATATTTAAACAGTGGTTTTTATATAATGTAATGAGAATTTTTATTTTATTGTGGTTCGTTCCTTTGAATTCATTAAATCTCATTCAATATTATTTTAACATATGTGGTGTAATTAATTTTTATGATTTTATATGACTTAATAAGTAGTGGATTTCTGTCGCGCTACACTAGATATAAGATTATTAACATGTTTAGATATAAGAGATTTTTTTTAAATATGTGTAATGTTGCATATCATAAGATATAAACATTTAATAATGAGAAATATCGTGACCGACAATTATTAATGATGTTTATGAATATTTATAATAATGAATAAGTAATAAATATGGGTTTTAAATATTGATAAATAAAAATACTCTTTTTATAAATAAACCTGGTATAATTATACAACCTGCATGAGTTACTGTATATCGAATTTACATATAAATTCGTTGTATAATTTTGTATCCCTTGAACGTGAGGCCTGACATGCCCACATGTATATGTATGTATATGTAACGTTGTAATATATATATATATATATATATATATATATAGACTTAGCGCCGCATAATTTCTTCATCACACGCCAATTTTTACCCAGGGTATCTAAAACAAATTTGAGGAACTTGTATAAGTACATCTTTAGGTGAAGAAGTTATTTTGCCCAAGTTATGGTGTGTCAGCGTAGGAAAAACTTATACAAATTTTTATACATCGTATTTTTGCTGTACGCTGAAGCCAGACAACCTGTTCGATATATACAAATGTATATAATGAAATATGGGTAGTTAGTCGGCCATATTGGCATTCGTAATAATTATTCTATAAAATTTGTAACATGTGTAAAAAAGACAGACACTACAGAGGAAAGTGTGTTTTTATTCTGTTTAGTTGGTATAACGAAATATTGGACCTGCCATAATTTATTCTGTTTAGTCGTCTGGTGCGGTAATTCGTTGAGTTTTCTAACGTGTGTGGGACAGAATTTTGTAATTCGTATGAAGTGTTTGTGATTGCAAGTCGAAGTAAAAATATGTTGGAGGCGCTAGGAATAATAATGAAAGGTAAGATGATCATTTATTTAGTGTATGTTGTCCGTTGTTTGTAGGAAATTAGCTGTTAGGTTATGTATGAATGTCTCGTTTACTTTGGGTTGTACACTAGGCCTACCGGTTGTTATAGACCCAACTATACATAATATCACTGTGTTCTGTCCAAAATTTAATAATGGAGCAAATTAGCATTCTAATTTAATTAATACAATATACCTAGGCTAACGCCATGCGTTCTTATGGGAGTAAAAATTTAATTTTTTGTCTCCGTAAATAGTTTCGACCGCCGTTTAAAATTATTTTTCTCGTGTTTATATAACATAGAAGAATATAATAAAAATATATCAGCGCAATATCAGCATTGATGAGAATCTTCATAATTACCCAAGGGGTAATTAACTAATTTTTAAAAAAAGTCCCTGTAAGGCACTGAAGTAATTTAATTAAATAAAGTTTCTTTATTATAGATACCCCTGTAAGTCTGACAATTATTTTGTCTACTCTAACCTACCTATATATGTGTAATGTATCCAATTTGTAAATCATTTTATTCGTAAAATGTGGTCCTACCTAACACAAGATGGTACGCCTTACTATAATATATTTAATTTGAACTCTGCTCGTATTTAACTAGTTACAAATTTTATTTAATTCTTCAGTCCAGCTATATTACTCTAAATATACTTTCAAATTCAGCATTTTTCATAAAATTCATAAAAGAAATACGTTAGGTTATGTTTCATGTCTAGATTACTTTGTCGAACACGTATCTGTTATAGAACCAACTATGCCTAATAGCACTGTGTTCTGCCCAAAATTTAATAATTGAGCAAGTTAGCATTCTAATTTAATTAATACAATTTTATTTTTTCATTATTAGCGGGCCAATTTATACAAAAACAAAAATTCTGGAGTTTTGTATTGTAGTGTTTTAGGGTAAATAGAATTGCCATAATAAATTTAATACAGTAGGCGTATTGTTTTGATTGTGAAACAAAAATCATTTGTTTGATGTTTTAATTCAGTTCACTTATCCCCAATAAGTAAAAACCTTTACAAAGGTGCATAAGGTATTATCATTTGCTTTAAAAAATTGAATTCCAAAATAATACAAAGACTATTTAAATTAGATTTGTTCCTTTACTGCATTAATAAAACCTGTCATATACGCGTCACCTTATGCTACATAAATATCAAACACACTTAGTTAGTTAGTGATTAATTATGTTAACAAAACTAGCAAACTAGCAGGGCATTAGCCGATTAACTTACAGCGGAATAGCCTGTAAGCCTAACCTAACTCTGAAATAAAATGAATTACTTTTAGGAAAAAATCAAAATTTGTTTTTGTGTTATGTAGGCTTGGGTGTTAAGTATAATAGGCTAAGTTCTTTATCACAGTAAATTGTCTCTAGCTCCAGATACTTGCATGTCTACATCAATTGTCATATTTTACTTTTCAGATGACTGTGAAAGTAGGCCTAGGAGACGTACAGCAAAAAAAGGTACATATAGTTTTATTTGTTATTTATATTCAGTGTATAAAAGCACCCCTTAACTCTAATCAACTAAAAATATAAAATTAATTAACCCATTTTTGAAAAAGACCCTGTAAGGGAACTGACTCCAGTTAAATGAAATATGTATTCTGTATTAAATGCTTATTCTGTATAAATATCAAGTTACTGATACCTTTACACAGAATAATTTTATTTAGATTAAGTCTGGCATATGATAATATAACTGATTTAGCTAAACTTACTGCGGATTAGCCTGTAAGGCTAACCTAACTCTGAAATAAAATTAATTATTTTTAGAAAAAGATCAAAAGTTTATAGGCCTGGGTGTTAAGTATAATAGACTAAGTTCTGTATCACAGTTGAATTATCTTTAGCTCCAGAACTTACACCAATAGTGCATGTCTACATATATTTTCATACTTTACTTTCATATTTGACTGGGAACGTAGTAAGTTCAGTGTTAATTTATTCATGTTACCTTATATTCGGTGTATAAAATCACCCCTTAAACTCTAGTTAACTTAAAAATTTTTTTTTTTTATTATAGATACTCCTAATCTATATATATAGATTATCTTAATATTCTAAATTTTATGGGGTGTGTTATACTTAATAGTAGATTTAAATGATACGGAGTATGGATGAATTATCCGTAATGTATTTGCTAGTTATAATACCGTTATAATCAGGATTATATTATTCAATGTTAATCATTTGAACAGTTTTTGTTTTTCGAGTTTGTGTGATTATATTAGAAATCTTTTTCAGGAATCTTCAGTGCAGGGATGTAACCAAGCAATAGTGACTTGAGTTCATTTAAATTAAAATAGATTACTATAAAATAACTACTAGATTATGCTGTAAATTTAATTTTTTTTAGAAATTTACACAAAATCCATTAACTTTTTGTAAATTCATAGTGCTAACCTACAAATATTGTGCTAGGTTAAGAAAATAAATTATTCTCTTAATTATTAGCTTAATATTATTATAATTATTAACTTAGTGAAAAATTATGTATGAGTTTTGTAATGATCTTTCAGGTTCCTCCTGAACTTTCCAGAATTGACTGGGAAAAAATGACTATTATTGCACCATCAGTAGTATCGACATCAGATGATATTGATGTGGAAAACATATGAAGTGGAGAAGGTAATATAATCAAAGCAATTTAGCCTATAGATAATTTAAAATTTTTTTTTCTGTTTGTGAATTTTGTAACATTAGCATATTTGATTTAATGTTTGTTTCATATGTAGTGTTAGGTTTACCTAAATTATCTTTACTTGACAAACTAGACTTGTATAGGTACTTTAAATCAATTAAGAAAATCAGCTTTGAATGTAGCACAATTAATTCATACCATATTTCATTAATGTTTTGTTTTCAAAGCATTTTTTTGTTTGGGTGTTAGCCTATTTAATTTGTGTTATGGCAAAGTTAATTTTCTGCATCAGGAATGTCCTATTTCATTGAGCAAGCTTTATAGGAGATTTTGAAGTTTGTGATAAAATAGCCATTAATGATTCTTTTGTCTTGTTAATAACAACAATATAAAGTTATTAACAGTCCCATTTACATTTTAAATGAGAAAATTTAGTAACATAGTAGTTGGAATCATTTTTAATTAGTAGTATTATGTGTCAATGCTTTCAAATCAGGGGCTTCCTTTGGAAAGTATAATCATATGATAATTTTAAGGTAAGTATTGTTAGAAGCTCTAAATAAGTTTGTTTATATTATTTTTTATATAAAGAGTTTTGGAAGCTGCTGGAAAACAAAAGTTCTTAATAAAGTACATAATTAGTTTAATAACATTATTTCCCATAAAATTGCAATTATTTCATTTAGTAATTTGCACTTTTGTTGATACTGGCAATGATAATTATTTTTCTCTGTTAGCTAAAATTCTTTCTTTGTTACAGAGTCCATTGTTGTAGAAGCTCTTATATCGCCAGATGATTGTGCAAAATTTATAAGTTTGGAGGTAAATTTCTCCTTATAGAACTGCTGTATTCTTATATAGTTATCTCTCTCTGACCTCTATTTTGCACTATGAGGTGTACACTTATTTCCATTCTTATTTGGTATTCTTTTATCTCTTTCTACTATTATTTAGTTACAATAGTTTAATCATAGTAGTCTCTTTATAATTGGTTTAGTGTTTTTTGTACACTGGTCTGTCCCTTAGTGTATATCATTGACTAACATTACTTACATGTGGTGTCACATGACAGGTGTTCTTAATTACGATTATAATACATTATGTCCTTTCTTATAATATTCTTATACTATTACAATAGTGGCATTACACCTTACTTGTGGTATAGACATTAACCTTTTACTTCTATTTGGTATTATAAAGTGGTTTTGTTCACGTTTTACTTAGTGAATCCCCTTTTGGTCGGTTTTGGTTCACTTTATTTACTTAAATTCTTATTTAAAATCCATTTTGGGTATCTTATATTGGTACCTGTAGAAAGCTTATCATTTCTTCTTGGTTTAAGGCACAAAACATTTTGGTTTAGGTAGGCTTTTCCTACTGATAGATGTGAATTTAGGTGAAATTTGTACCAACAATGTGTATGTTAGGTTGATACAAATTTACATTCTTTTAACCTTATTTTCTCAAGTTTGGTTTTATTAATGATAACTAATAACTCTTTAGTTATTGCCTTTTCTTATCTTACATGATTGTTTGACTATTTGAGTAATATTTGTTATTATTATGAGACAATTTTAATACTTCTTTATGTTACATGGGTGCTATGCATAACATGTTACTATGCTTTTATTCACAGCTTCTATTCAGTTAACAGTCTAGTTACTTTCATTCTTTTATAACATATCTTGTCCTATACATTTATAATATTATCTGTTGTATATTGTACAGGAATGGGTTTCCTCTCCTTAAAACCCCACTGTTGTGTTTGTCAATTTGTACATACACCTATGCCAATGTGTTTTGAATTATTTTAATTATGTAAATCTCGGAGATATTTGGAGTTGTGGGATGTATTGATGTAAGTAATTAATTATTAACTTAGCTCTCTAAAAACTATCAGTGTTTGTGTACCTGTAACTTAAATAATTAATGAGTTATTTTATAATTCCGTTCAACCCTATTATACCTTGAAGAGAATTCTGTCTAATTTTGTATTTTTACTCTCTCTCTTTGGTGTCAGATAATTCCGCTATAAGCGCTGTAGTATCGGCTCAACGAAACTTATAGGTTATTTCAATGTTTATGTTAACCAATTATTCTATACTTATTCAGTTACTTTTTTATTCCTAGCTCATTAAACCATACTCCAAATAACAAGATTTTGCCAATATATAAAGGTTCTTTATTTGTTTACTTCTTTAACATTGAATAATATATGTTCTAATTAACATATGCTTGAGCTATAGATTGTATGAATCGATTGTTGATTATTCTGATACTTTATTTAAATTTAGTTATATAGTGTGTTTTAATTTGTAATTAATTTAATTCAGGGTGTGAAGGTTCTTGTAACTGTGGGGAAGATTAAAAATACATAGATAAGAATGCAAGATTTACAAATTTAAAGTGTTGTGTAGTTAGTATGATTAATATAATAATAATTTACCAGACTAGAACGAAGCCAATCATGTAGGCGGTTGATTGATAAATTTACTGTTCTGGACAATTATGCCGTACGATTTTCTTTCTTCGATTTAATAGAATGGAATTCTTCTCCTGTCCACTTCGGAATTACAGCTTTCAGGATTAGTTTACAGCCCGATTGATGCTTCTTCTGCAACGCCAGGTTCCAAATACGTCCTTCTCTTGGTTGAAGCAATTAGTGTTGTTCCGTGTTTTTGAAAGGTTATAACTTCTGGTGTAGTGAATATTATTAATTGTGATACTGTTAATTCTTTCTATTTGGTTTAATATATCATCAATTCCCTTTGGATATGGGACAGTTCAAGTTCTTCCTTGTATAATCCAGTTATTTATTCTCTATTGTGATTTCATACTGTAGTGTTATTTGGATTAAACTGTACTGGTGATAGTCATAAACATTGTCATTAGGATTTTGTGTTTTATAATCGTGTCTGATGATTTAAAATATTCCGATTAAATAGATAATTCTTGGGTTTTTTAATCTCATCACATTCAGATCATCAAAGCAATTATTGTCAAATTAACAACTTCCTCTTCTTCTGTCGTCCCTAGCAACACACGACTTCTTCCTTCCACATGTTTTGAATATAGTGTTTATTTCATATATTTTTTGTCTATTCCTTATCAATTTGCTATCCTATCGGAATGTAACTTTACCGATAGTTGGTTTATTATTTTCTACACATATTCTGCTGGTTTTTTGATATGAGCCGGTTTTTTTCCTTTTTTTATATTTAATCCACTTTCGATATTAAATGTTATTAATCGATATCATGGCATTATGGTATTATCATAATTTGTATAAATTTTATTATATATCATTATTAATTTAATGTTTTTTCTAGCTCTTCAAATCGTATTCATTAATTATTATTAATTGATGTACCTAACCTTTATGTTATGAGTGGTTATATAGTGGTTTTGGCTGTTAGGCCTTTTATTGTAAACAGATCTACCTGTGTTTATAACTGGTAAACATCTATAGCCCCTTTTACATAAATTCATACATATAATTAAATCTTAACTATTAACATTTACATAAACAATTATTTTTTCCATATCTAATAACAATTTTATCTTGACCTATGGATCACATATAAGAAAATTCAAATCTATTAACGTTAATTAGCTGCTTCACACTTCATTCTACAACAGTCATTGAATAATACATCTTGTTTCATTATCTTTCATTAACTCAACACATATTTGGTATAACATAACATAAACTTTATCATAACATTTGTTGTCACAAAATAATACCTCTTAACTCAAAATTCTTATTTGCTATTAGTAAATTATTGTTTCATTTTTTGTTTGTTTTTCATTAAACATATATCATCAACTATTGTCTAACTTACAGGTTCGGTTATTCTTGTTAATATTACCTTGCATCCTTATTTACCTTTATCTATGATTATAAAAATAATTATTAGATCTTTGTTCTATCATGGGGTTAAATATTGACTTGTTTATTATTCTGTGAACCTTGTTTTTATGTAACTTGAGTGCTAGCATTTCTGTTGCGTTACAATATTGGTCATCTCAGTTAGTCAGTTCTTGTCCATCTCTTCAATCTGTAAGTTGTTCAGTCATTGCATATACGGGTAAGATGTTCTATAGTTGACTGGCTCTTGGAATCTATATTTTATGCCATGGTTGTTAGGTGTCTTTCTCGTAGTATGTTTCTTCCTTGTCTTCATTGGTTCCTTACTGACCGAAAACTATTGGGTTGTTGGTTCCTGTGGTACAACCATTGTTCGGTGCATCTTCTTTTTCTTATAATGTTATTTCACTTGTTAGTTACCATTAGTTTTATTAACTCTTATTGTTGTGAGTTTATCCTTGGTGATGAGTAGCTCATGTAGTTTCATGCTTGGCCTTTTAGAAGAAACACTTGGTTTGTCTCTTTCACTCAATTATTGACATGTGTTAATATTTTGGGTTACTGAAATATTTGGGCTCATATGTCTCGTTACAATATTAACTGGTTGTAGGCATATAAACTTATACACTGTTGTGAGAATTGTACAAAAGTACCTTTAAGCTAATTTCAAAACACAACATTTCAGAATTAATCACATTTTTTTCACTTTATAGGCTGTCACACCAAAAGAAAATGTACAGGTCACTTTCAACAACAGTTGACAACAGCTGACTGAATATTATCCGATGACAAAATACTAAACAGATGGGAGATAGTCACACCAACCAACCATTTTGTATATAGTCTTTAAAATGAGATTTTTTTGCTTGTACACGGTAAACCTGGATCACTGTATTAAGATATATATTTTAGATATGTAGGTCAATTTATTAATTTTGAGCTATTAATTTAGCTAGTGCTAAGCTTTAAAACACAGTTATTTGTATGAAAGAAAAGTACAATTTTGTAGGCCAAGTAATAAATCCAACTATGATTCTGAAAAATTGTCACGGGTAGGAAAATAAAAATAATAATAATTCACCGATCTGAATGACGTTTTACAGAATCGTGATAAACATAAAATTACTTTTGATAGTGATCCCATGCTCATCCCAAGTTGAAACTTTCAGAATATGTAGAGGAAAACAATATCTTTCACATATATTTTTTTGAGAATTTTAAAAATACAGTTTTTCAAAATTCAGTAAATGCAATAATGATGTGTTTATAAAAAATATATATATTTTCAACTAATTATGTTTTATATCATATGAAAGCCCTTTAAAAGAGCTTTCAAATGAACTCGATGTCATTGTTCTAGCTTAATTAGAACACAAGTTGTGAACAAATCAATATTGTTGCGCAAGTCAAAAATTTTATTTATTTTTTTCATTTTTGAGCACCCATTACTCAGTAACCTTTCGTCAGAAAAATGTGAAAAAATTGATTTGTGTTACTATTTATGAATACTACATGCATACTTAATTTCAAATAAATCTAAGAGGGTCAGGTTGTAGCACTTGTTGATTTGACACGGAATATCTCTTAAATGTAACTTGAAGTTTTCATTTTGTTGTAAACATACCAGTCTAGTTTTTCAATTTATAGTTTATGCTTTTTTTTTTTTTAATAATTTCAACTAATTGAACCCCTAATCAATCCTACACTCCCTCGCAGAAAAACCTATATTTAGTTCATTTATATTGTCATCTGAGTTTAGTTATGTTTGATGTAATAAATAAAATGTTTATTTCATCAAAGGTGTTTTCACTTTTTGTAATTATGTTCTTGTAAATAAATATTCTATGTACTTTATTAATGTAATCTTATAGTTACTGATAAAGTAACAAAGCCCAAATGTCTGTGTGGTATTTTTGTTGTAATAATATTTGTCTGATATGTATTATTTTTGCAATGTTTTTATGTATCTTCTATGAAGAAATAATTTGTTCATTATCCTTAATAATTATTAATTATTGATACCTTAGAATTGAAACTGTTTTGTATAAATTTTGTAATAAAAATCAATGTACTTGTAAGTCTTTTTTTATCAATAACCTATTGAAAATAACACATTCCTTGTGCAAGGCCTACCAAATACCTACCAAAAATGTATATCCCCAATTTTTGATAGAATATTTGATTTTTGTTGCCATCAGAATTTTACTTTGATTTTACTTTCATGTTCCATAAGGAAATGGAAGTATGGTGATGGCAAAAAAAATCGTGTTAGAGATTTTTGCAGATTCTGATTATACTACCCTCAAAACATGAAAAAAAGTAATTTATCGAAAAGTGTCTGTGTGTCTATCTAGATTTTTTATGGCAAACGATAAGAGCCGCAAATTCAAACAGAATCAAATAATTTTTTGCATACAGCCCTGAATTGTAGAGTATTCAAGACCTATTGTTTTTTGTGAAGATCGGTTAAGATAAAGGGGTAGTTTACCTGCAATATTTTATGTTGTAACAAGAGATATTTTTTCATGACGAACGATAACTGCCGTAAATTCAAACAGAATCAGATATTTTTTTACATATGTGCCGAGTTATAGAGGACTCAAGGCCTATTGATTTTGGTGAAGATCGGTTACGGGGAAAGGGTAGTTTACCTGAAACATTTTTTTGTTGTAACGTAATAGTTTACCTGATAATTTTTTGTATATATGTACTACGTTATTGACAACAAAGAAGCAGTTTGTTTTTAAAATTCCTTCCCGGCCTGTTTGGCCGTAGACCAATGTTTTCTGCAAAACCAGACGTTTCGCCAGTGCCATCGACTTCCATCATCAGTGAAAATCAAGTGCGATAACGTGAGGTGGTATACGTTAGTGCCCACAGTAAGTGGCTGAAGCAGTAAGTAGAAAGAAGTAGTTTCAATGGAAATATTTCATTTCGAAAATGATTTTAAATATAAATCTTAGAACATGGAAGTCGTGTATGATTCTCCATACCAATATTTTGTTCTTAAGTGTGCTATTAAGTATTAGGAATCTTCTCCATGTCAAGGTATAGGATTACAGCCTGTTTTGCCTTCACTGAAGGCATCTCTTTTCCTTGCCCTACCTATATCTCGTCTTCCCTGAGGTCTGTATCTTATTACTTGTTTAGGTAGTCCCATGTTTTCCATTCTCTTGATATCCTGCCTCTATTTTATTTGTCCTTCCCTTATTCTGCCGGCTATAGAATATACATTTTACTTGGTACTTATATTTTCATTTCATATTTGATATCTAAGGGTTTGCATTATGAATACTCGACACAATATTTTTCTTGTTAGATTCGAAGTTTTAAGTAATTTTCTCTTAAAAAGTGTGTATGAACATTTTAGCACGACGAGATTGTCTGTTTTATTATTATTCTTAACGTTTTGGTTTTTATTATTAATTTTTGGTTTATTGATTTATTCTACCCAATTCAATCTATTATTGAATCCAATATGAATAAATCGGTTTACTTACTCTTTGACATCGTTTATTAATTTTGTTTAAATAGTTTAGAATGTTTTTTGTTCCATTTCATGAGTTCGATTCTGAAGAAGTTGCGTTGACTCTTCTATTATTAGCTGCGGTGAGTTGCTCTGTACTTTCCTGTATAGACACTAACATAAACACAACATGTACATGATACTTAATATTATTATAACATTAATAGTTAATAACATTTTATTATGGCCTATGCATACTGCATTGGTCATTGTCACTTTTGATAGTGTCCTTTTTCTTCATCTTGTGGTTTTATTACCTTAACTATAGTTTGTTAAGTGAGTTTACTATACTTTAGGAAGTTACCTTTTTATATGGGTTGTAATCCTATCAAATTATTCTCGTTATTGCTTGAATATCTCTTATCATTGTTTTGATAGCACTGTTATTATTGTGCAGTAGTTCATTCTGCATTTATACTGAAAATTGCTTTGGTTTAAAGTAACCAAGATTACTTGCATCTAGCTGTCAACATGGTTTATTTATTATTATGGTTATTATTAGTATTTGGGTGGCTATAATCCTTGAATTTACTTATTCGAATAGTATTCTGCCTCATTCAATGTTGTTGGTTTAGTTCCTACTCTTTTATGATAAGTTTACAAGATAATTTTGTTCATCATGCATCCATTCTATGGCAAGCATATAGTTATAATATACAACAATGGATTATTGTCGGTTTTGTGTTTCTGTATTACATTTGATTTATTTGACTTTATGTAGTACTGGTATATCTATTGGTTATTATTAGATTACATTTTGTTTATCTTTTACAGTCTTTACTATTGGTAATTAGTGGTTATTTCTAATATCAATTCCTAATTTTAAAATTAAAGGTGTACCTTCAATTTCACCAGAAGGAAAGTGGTATGTTGGTACAATGTAAGTAAAACATTTTGTTCTGTTTTCTTTTTTTCATATTTGGTTCAAACGTACAAGTGAAAAACTTTCTGGGGCGATGTAGCTCACAAACCCTACAAAGACTCGGCGTTTTCCACAACTTGTATTTAGGAAAGAACAAAAAGAAAAATCAGATTTCTGTGTTATGATCTGCACTATTCTGTTAGTTATTATGGTTTGTACCCTAAGAATATTCGTATGTTAGCCTCCGAATACTTGTTTGCAAATAATGTCGATTTTCTGGTGAACTGGGCCGGTAAAAGATTGTTTTACTGGCTTCATGCAGCGACATTCAAGGTTGTCTTTTAGAGAGGCTGAAGCAACAAGTTTTGCAATAGCATTTAGTTTTAATAAACATAACATAAAACTTTCTTCAATATTGGAATTCTGTGATAAGTCGCCTTCATTTTTACTGTCACAATATTTGGAATGTGAAGGAAACCAGGCAGCATAACGACAGTGCACTGTCCTAACAAAGTTGTCAGTTTGAAGGGAAATAAACAAGTCAGCAGGGTTACCCCTTTGGAAAAGGGTGAAACCAGTGGTATTTTCATAGATGGCAGCTGGAAACCACCACTTATCGTTATATCCACAGAGTGTTATGTAGATATCACTTTGATTATTTATGGACCAGCAGGTTGTATTGGAGTAGCACATCCATCAAGATAAATTACAGCCTCTCTTTTTTTACTATTTATGAAACAGTTTATACCTCATACCCGTTACAATCTGACTTCAGCCATTAGACAAGTGTTTATATGGCCTGTTTCGGTGCAGCCGCTGAGAGCTGGATGACAATAAACCCAGGTAAAACCATGACATACCTGGGCTAGCAAAAGATGCTCTTTCAAAGGGAGCTACACCATCTAACTGACAGCAGGTTTTAGTCAGTGGCGGCGATAAGGCCCCCGCGGCGCGGGGGGGCCCCAGTTGGCCCAGTCATGGGACATAACTTGTAAAATGAAAAATAAGCGTATACGAGTTGTAAAACGCTTCTTTGTTGAATTATCAGTTGACCATAGAATTGACGACCCAGTGAAATCATTTGAAGTAAAAGTTTTCAATGCAACACTAGATATTGTAATAGCTCAGCTACAAATGAGATTCGAAGGATTGCGTTGCATTGATGATAGGTTTTCATTCCTGACGCCTCAGAATTTAGTAAACTTCTCACAAGAGACAATAGTGGAGAAAAATAAGGCTCTGGTAAATGTGTATCCTGGTGACCTTTCCACATCACTGCCTGACCTAGTAATATCCTTCAAAGCTCTGATGACCAAAGAAATTGTACACAAGAAAAGAATTCGAGAAATGATGAATTTACTGGTTGAACAGCTGCCTTATGAGTTGCCTCCCAGACTTAACTACAGCTTTGCAGCTTTATTTAACCATACCTGTCACAACAGCTACAGCGGAACGAAGCTTTTCAAAACTTAAATTAATTAAATTAAGTCATACCTAAGAAGTACCATGGCCCAAACTCGGTTGAGTGACTTGGCACTGTTAAGCATTGAGCATGAAGAGACACAGAAAACTAATATCAACGAAGTGGTTGAAAAGTTTTTAGCTATTAAAAAAAGAAGACTAGGCTTAGGAAAACAGTGAACTTTGGTTGATCCTCATCTGTAAATATTGTACATTACTTGAGTTCGAGTGTTATTGAATTGGATTAGACTTAAGGAGAACGTGTATAGAGTATATTCAAGAATTTTACAAATTCAGTTACAAACTAATTTAAATGTTTGAAAAAAGCTAGAATGTTACTTTGATATTCGTTTTTAAATAATAAATTTTTAACACTCTGTGTGCGGTACTGTTTCATAGTCTGAATTTAGATCTTTGACGTAAAAATAAATCATTCTTTTTATTTTGGTTTTTTT
Source organism: Magicicada septendecula (assembly GCA_034769895.1). NCBI lineage: Eukaryota > Metazoa > Arthropoda > Insecta > Hemiptera > Cicadidae > Magicicada > Magicicada septendecula. The sequence goes on from CM068369.1 coordinate 231,908,496, forward strand.
ATAGTTTGTATAGAACTTTGTCTATTTAGCAACAATGAATTTTAAGAGTTTGTACACGTGTAAAACATCCTTTGCAAATTGCAAACGCTTTGTGATAGACGAGAAAGTATTCACAAACCATTGTTGTGAAACACACGTAAATAGAAACTCATTTGAGTGTTTTCCCCTATTACGTATACAAAATTTAACCATTTTTATAGGTTTCCATTTAACCATACCCCTAATTAGTTTCGCGGGGGGGGCCCCCGTTTCGTTAGCGCCGCCACTGGTTTTAGTTCAACTGGAATTTGGCCATTAAATGAAAATATATTCAGTATCGAAGAGTTTCTGTGTTCACCTGTAATTGACAGAGAGATAGGAGACAAAAGTAATTATGAAGGAAGATTAACACCAACAAAAGATTGTCAAGAGACCACAGTAGCCGGACCTCCCACGTCGGAAATAAACGAGACATCTGCTAATACCTTATCACAATTGACACCAGAATAAATTCGCCCTTATCCGAAAGCGACTGCAAAAATAAAATAGAAATGCGCCAAGAAGAAAAAGTCAAGTATTCTCACTGACTCCTATTAAAGAAGCAATTCGTATTGAAGAGGAGGCATGACAAAAGAAGGAGTTTATATTACTATAAAACAACATTTGTATTATTTTAATACAGACAGGAGTGAATACAGCCTTCGAATGAATTGGTAGTACGAACGCGTCAGCCTGCCAACACACATTAGATCTGTATATTTGTGTCGTGACAATCGTAATAATTTTTGTAAACAAAGACTGTTGTGTCATTACGACATTAAGAATGTTGTTGGCGTGAATTTAATGCGACAGATTTTTTTTACCTCTGCCCATGTTCTCTCTTTCAGTCCTCTCACTCACTCTCTCTCTCTCGCGCGCGCACACGCACGCGCGCCAACTCGTACAGTTTCTTCTTTTTGTCAACAATTTCAGTGTTACACACAATCCTTCACTGTTTGTTTGTATCTGTTTGTTTAATCATTCATTGTGTTTGTACAGACTACACATTCAAACTTGAGTAATCTGTTTGTAGCAGTGTAACATTTCAACAAACACTTAAAGAGGCGCGCTTTGGGTGCAGTCGCAGAAGGACCTGCCGTGCTAACTTAATGAAAATAAAAGAAAATTAATAGTGAGGTAGTCATGTTTAATTAAAGGTAGTAGTGAGGTTTGCCCCTATTAGTGAGGTAGATGGGGAAAATTGACAGAGAAAGAGTGAGGGGGGAGAAGAGAGACGGGGGAGAGAGAATTACGAATTTTTAATTATTCTCATTCATACCGAATATCATTTGTAAGAATATAGTTATGCAGTTATTGGTATACAGTAGTACCGAAGCAACATGTTTCAAGTTGACTCCCATCCGTTGGAAATTTATTCACCATTCTGATTAATAAAAATTTCTACAAGTACCAATAATATAAATAACAACCTGCAGAAGCAGAAGAGTTTATAGCTTACAGAGTTGAAGAGTTGTAATGTTACATTAATTATATTTTTGCTTTTCGTATATCACAGTGAGCAGTAATCTAATTTTTTTGAAATAATACGTGAAGGCTTATATATTAAGAATTAATTTTTTTTTATAGTTTCCGTAACTTGCTTGTAAAATAATTAGGTATCCATAAGGTAAGTTACATATTTTAATAGCAACTTATAAGTTCCTCATCCTCGGTTTTTTCCTTTCTTCAAAATGTACCACTTCTTAATTGCGAATAAATTATTTAACGTAATAATCGTTTCACCAAAGGCTGTTTGGATCCTGTTAATAAAACTCTTGAGTCTGCTGCACATAATCCTCGCTTTTGGTTCATGTTTCGTTAACTTTCTACATTACAATAAGTTTTATTATTTTCAAGTTCCTTATAAGTAGCCAACTGTAGTAAACATCATGTACTTTGACCTCTCTCTCACTCTTTCTGTTACTCTTGTTCTTCTCAATAACTGTATCTCTGGAAGTCTGAACGTAACAGGTTCTTAAGTAAACTTCATATGACTTAACGTGCAAAATCTTAAACATCATTTGGGCTTCAGTTATGTTATAATTTTGTAAGAAAGCTTTACAAAATACTTTTTACACTGCTTCTGTATACGAAACTAGGTGCAGGTATGTAATCAAATTTTTTAGTAGGCCTATTTATTCTAACACTGTTACAGTTTCTTGAAAACGCCGTATGTAAACAAACATTAAAACTTAGTAATAAGGTTTATCAAACTACTATTTTTCTTGGACGCATTAACGCAAATCAGTAATCTAGAGACCAATTTTATATTGAAAAATCGATGTCTAATAAACGGAATTTGATATGCAAAAATCCATCGGTTAAGAAAATAAAGTAAACTTGGTTAGTAACAAATAATTTTGGCAAAAATTTTTAATTTGATATATGCTATAATTGATTCCAATTTTATTACAATCTGAGAAATGAAGCCAAATAGATTTTCATAAACGTTGGTCTAGTAACAAAAAAAGTTTCATTCTTAAGCGCACAATATTATAATTTCCCTTTCATCCCGGAAAAAAGACTGTATTAAGCTACTATCATACTTGTCTAGTCTACACTATTTAATGGGTATATTATAGGTTTCACAAAAATTGATTATCTTACACATGGTTTTAATATATCACTAAACTTTGTGAAAAGTCTGAGTGAAAAGAATTATATACACAACGGTTGATGTTAATACAGGTCTTAATTCGTTTCAAAATTTATAGATAAATAAAAAATTAAAATTATCACATATATTGTGTGGTGTATAAAATAAATTGTAATAATCCTTTCTAATATGATTACTTAAGCCATAATATCCGAAGTTGGACCGTTCCTTTATTCTTCTGTAGCCTCCTACATTCTTGCGTATCTGCTGTCATATTCGCGTCTCACAGTCATAGTAGACAGTAGGCTATAATATTATACCTTTTTTTGCGTTGTCTGAGACTTGTCTCAGAGGATAAGACTCAGGCTGATCTGGGGCAAGCACCCTTCCGCCGATTGGAGATTTAGAGGAGTCGCACGCCAGCGCAGCGCGGACCGGTGGCGAAGTAGGTGGAGGCATTCAGGGTAGAGTGTAGTGTATGGATGTGTATTTGTGTGTTTACGTAGTGTGCAGAGCCAAATGGGTGATGGTAGAGCCATAATAAAAGTATAAGTCAAACGAGAGCCAAGACGAAGTCGAGTAACGCAGGACGCCAAAGGTGGAGGGAGGTGTCAGAGAGGCGTCAAGGTAAGGCGGGGAGGCACAAAGGAGAGGGATAAAGACCGGATAGGTAGATAGGAAAATTTAAGATGTTAAGTTATCAATAAGGAAGCCAGGTGTAGTAAGTATGACGAAGAGACTTAATTATTTCTATTTCTCCGTTGGCGGGGGTTTCTGGGAGGAGGTCCATCGGGAATGGTGAGGAGACGGTTTATGACAAAGGAAGGTCTGCGGTAGTTACAGGTAGTATTAATATTATACAATACCTCCTTCACATTTAAGTTGAGGAATTCCAATCAGCCTTCCGTTGCGTTACTTCTCTCTTGAGCCCTTGATATAATTCGTTGCCTGCTCTTTATTGCAGCTGTAATATCTCCTTCGTTTTATAATTCGTAACGTTAAATATTCTTCCTCACCCTGGAATTTTCCATTCTCTTTTACTAATTTCTTTTCACTTCATAAGACTTTTCTATACAAAAGCAAGTATATAAAAAAGTTATAAGGTCGGGGATTAGCAACCAAACGGCATTGTTTAAAAACATTTATCTACAAGTTTCTTTTCTATAGTTCATCGTACACACCCTTGCGAGATAAAAATAACTACACGGTAGTTTCTTTCGCAATTTTTCGCATTATTTTGAGACAATCGACTGGTGATTTAGAGATAAATACTTAATATTAATGGGGTCTCATACATTTTATATTATATCTGTTTTCTATCCTACTGATAGAATTAGAAAAACGGTAGCTATCTCTCTTTTCCTTTTAAAAGCACAATACATATTAATTTACCAAGTAGCAGTTTCCTTCTTCATTTAAAATTTCTATCAAATCTACTGTATATTGGACAAAACAGAAGGGGAAACATACGTGCTTACAAGGTAGTGTAAACATCCTGTAATGCTGTCAAATCAAAATACAAAGGAAGGGGAAGTGGATACTGTAATGAGTAGCCCCTACATTCATATTTATGCAGGTGTAGGTGATGATTAAGGCCCGGATTTTTATGTAATTACATATTTGAATGCTGAGTGCACATTTACACGGAAAAGCCAGATATCGGCGAATCATACCAATAGGTGTCTTATCCGCGAGTTTAATTTTACATATTTTTACATATTTTGTTCATATTACATATTTCACTCCATCTTACATATTTCTACATATTTTACTATACTTTACTTCAATTTGAAAATTGAAATGGCAAAAAATAGTTAGGCCTATAACAACATTACTCAGATGCGCAAATGTGCAATTAATCAGAATCAGGTCCAATTAAATTTATTACAAGAAAAGGCAAAATATTGCATCTGTTGCAATTGCACACATAGATTCTACTTTCAAGAAGTAAAATTTTTTACGAGCTCAAGCAACAAGTAAGGCATTTTGCACGGGATGTTAGATGAGAATGGTATGCGCGGCCCCACTCATTTACGTTTTGTTCGCACGTTCAGCGGGTTCGGTGGGGAAAGAACGTGCTGTCCGCGGTAAATAAATACTCTTCGCAGATCTTGCAATTCTCGCAACGGATTCCATCTACCTAAACAAACAAATATCTATATAACTCTATGCTATTGTAGGGCACATTGTGATTTTTGACGCCAGTATTATCGACGCTCTCGGAGTGTAAGCCTACACGTAAATAACAATCTGGCGTGCAGTGTGGTGTGTTGAAGTTATTGTCAAGTCAGTGTTTTGTCTTTCGCCTACACTTCTGCGCTTGCTTGTTTCTTGCCTTGGCGGATTCTCGTTGTTGGACAAAAGACGTCTTAAATAATATATTGTGCGGTATTGTTCAACGCAAGTTCTTAAGAGTTTTAAATACAAATATCCTTGTTTTATCATGGCACCGACCGCATCATCTTTGTCATCTAAGTTAAAATCATGGGTACAGATTGACAGTGCTTTTACAACTGACGATAAAGCTGTATTTTGCCAAGTTTGTTATGGCCAAATGGTGTTAAAGAAGAGAAGGTACTGCTGTTGTATACAGATGCAGCAGCATACATGTTAAAAGCAGGTAATTCTCTAAATGTGTTTTACCCCAACCTACTACATGTTACATGCCTGGCTCATGGATTGCATCGAGTAGCTGAAACTGTCAGAGACCTTTTCCCCGAAGTAAATACATTAATATCAGCAACAAAAAAGGTGTTCTTGAAAGCTCCTTACCGTATCCAGTGCTACAAACAAAGGCTACCTGACACACCTCTGCCTCCAGAACCCGTAATTACAAGATGGGGAACCTGGATCGAAGCCGTAAATTTCTACAGTGACAACTTTGAAGCTGTGAAGTATGTGGTGGAAACATTATCTCCCGATTCTGCAGTGTCAGCGAGCGAATCCTTGTCTGCATTCAACAACTCTAAGGTGATATGTTCAGTTTCGTACATCAAAACGCATTTCAGTTGTATCAAGAAACTGGAGACTGCAGGTCTGACTCTCCAAGAGGCCATAGGAATAGTTGAAGAAGCAGTTAACAAGTTAAATGCTGTGCAGGGTGAAGTCGGTGACAAAGTTTCTACTAAATTAAATGCTGTGCTGAATAGAAACCCTGGTTACTCAACTTTACATACCATTTATCGCATATGTAACGGCGAAACTGTAGAATCGATTGAGAATATTCTTCCAAGTACGATTCCTCTATATAAACATGCGCCGGTGACGACATGTGATGTCGAGAGATCCTTTTCTATATATAAAAACATACTCTCAGACCGAAGACAGTCCATGTCAACAGACAATATAGAAAAGTATTTAATAATTAATTGTGCAACTAAACAGTGGAAAAAAAAACTTACATGGACACTTTATTCTTATGCAGAGTTATAGTAGAGTTTTATGTATATATATACAATATAGATTTTCAAGTCAAAAATCTACCTTTAATTTTATAGTAATTTCAACTCTCCTAGTAAAATACTTTGTTAAATAGTTAATAATTCTTAATTTTTTACTTTATACTCATGTCCTATACTACAGAAATCCATAGGTAAAATACTTTGTTGTTGTTAATTTTATAATATCAAGGTTTCTTTTTTAATACTGTTTTCTAAAATATGTTTTCATAAATTTTCTAAAGTACAATAAACAATTGAAAAGTAATTCATTTCTTATGCATGCTGTCTTATTGTAAACTCTTCAACAAAGAGTTGAACTTTCAGATACTGTGTATTCTGAGGGTTAACTTATTTTCTGTAACAGAAGTGGTAATCTAACTGGTGATTAGTGTCAGCCCCGAACTTGATTAGTATTTTATGGATTACATTGACTTTGCTCAAAATATATTTGCATGTTTTGAAAGTGATTTTAAAAAGTTTAAAATGAAGCACCTATTATTTTTAAAACCTTTCAAAGAGGGCACTGTTATGTTCTCGTAAAATGTAAATTATATTGTTGATGTGAAAGTATTTTAATACTACATATTTCTTAAATATTACATATTTAGCTACATATTTTCCTTATTTTTCCTACATATTTATGTACATAAAGGGAGACTGTGCGCTGCGCCGTACGCTAGACAGAGAGGGTATAATAGCAACTATCTCGCTCTACTTTCGTCAGTGAAACACGCGGCTGATGAGTAAATTTTAGTCGATTCATTTTTGCAGTTCAACCTGCGATAACTTCAAAACCAATAAATATACAGCAATTCTGAAAACTGCATTGTGTTCAGTAATTAAATCTCTATAAGTAGCCAAAATCTCAATTAATATAATTAACAATTACAGAATTGCAAAAATTAGTTTGGAGATACGTCCGGATATGGAAGGTTCCGGATATCACAGGTCCGGATGTGACAGGTTGTACTGTATTTACCTTATAACAATTCCCCCTAAATAAAAGGGAAATCCCCAAATTCATATTTCGAAGCCACCTGTTGTAGATAAAACGGTATTTATCTTGGATACATACGTTTAATCTCATACAAACGTTTTTATGTGTGTTCCCATCAGCACCGACACACCTGTACAGGCTTCTCCATATTTTTCTACACCTGTCCAAATATGACTATACTAATTACAATAGTAATTTCTTCTACGGTTTGTTTATGACCATAAGATATGTCTTTATAGTTCCTTTTAAATACCATTATTTTCTGCTCATTCGTACAAAACTTTTAATTGTTGAATGTGCCAATTCTGATAATCTTTGCCAAACCCAAATTTTAATGTTATACGGCGTCACCTTATTATGTAGCAAACAAAATTAGAACAAATCACTGTTATTTTAGCAGTAGCTTTTTTAAGGAGCCCAGAGTAGGCCTACTAGTAGGCCTTTACCTACCCGACACACACACATTTGAAGGATCAGTATTTTGTCTTGGAGTTCACTCTCCCAGCTGAGATACCCATGTTTTTAGGGACCAGGAACTCGCATTTGAACTTCTATCATCAGCTACATAATGTAAATCCTAGATAAATGTACAAGCCTATGCTCTAAAAGCCTAAGCTATGATACCCACAATCATCTACGTTTTACTAAAATAATGGTTGCAAGTTAAATTTTTTGATTCATGTTGATGCTTTTGTCTCGAAGAAACCAGGTAAATTAATCTGCTTTTCGTATCCGGCCGACGATGGTGTGCTCCCACTTACGAACAGTGGCACTTGCAACTCGTTTCACTTGCGAACACTCAAGTAGATAAGACACGTAATTAATTTTTGATACGTGAGAGTACCTCCCACTTGCGAACACACAAACAACGATGTATGTACATCCACCCTGTATTGTGTTTATGTTTTTATAATTCGTTAAATGTATTTTTTGTTACCAACTACGTTTACCAAGTTACAATTTTTATAAAACTCACACACACACACACTTACATAGCCGCTCCCTCACTCTCTCTCTCTCTCTCTCTCTCTCTCTCTCTCTCTCTCTCTCTCTCTCTCTCTCTCTCTAAATTAAAAAGGAAGGTTGTTTTTTATTTATTTTTATTAGTCAACTTGTAGAACGGACGACGTGATCTTGAGAAACATCCCAACTTCAGAATCTTTTTCATATCTTTTAGTTTATCCAATTCAGTATACTTTTTCGTCCTTTTCATAGCTTAAAAATTTCACTCCATCGTTACATCGTGTTCTGAATACATTTCTCTGCCTCAGATTATAAACATTTGATAATGTTTTTTATTCTTGGATGTGGTCTTCCAACGTGGCTGTTTAGTTTCTGATGCGTGCTTGTACGGTATTATTCATTGTATGACGTCGGAAGTAGCAGTTCCGTAACTCCTGTGGCACTAATCATTGTCTAGCTATTGTTCTACGAAACAATTAAAGAATTAATCGAGTTTCTCTTCCTCTGGAACTTGACCATGGATATACTACCAGCCACATTCTACATCTTTTCGAAGGAAAGCAAGTGTAGCACACATTAGGATTTTTGTGCTCCCTAAGTCATTTGAATGTGTATACTCGTGCAAAGTGACTACTGCAGCTTTTGAATTTTCCATTCATGAAAAATTACTTTTAATCTTTCAAACTCTCTTTTCTATTGATTTAACCAAAAATCGGGAGCTTAGCTTGCACAACGTCTTCGCCCGGACGGAAACTACTCTCGTCAATTTTCAAACCGGGACAATTGACAAACTGGCCGGGACCCCGGGATCAGGTCGTCAAACCGGGACAATCCCGGTCAAACCGGGACGTATGGTAAGCCTATTTATACATGTATTTATCGGTTTTCAATATTGATGTGAGCATTGTACTGTAGAATTAGGAAGCGATTGTATTGAACGAATCACGATTATCAAATGATATACGGTATTCCTTTTAGTTCAACAATTCCGTCATCTCGTCTCCGGTACTTTGGAAAACCATTGTTATTTTCAATAGTTTAACGTAAAATGTTGCTCGGTTATTATGTGTACATATTCCATCAATCATGCAAGGAACATTAGGATTACGAGCTCTACAAGATCCATGTATCATTCGAGATAACAATTTTATGAATCCTTGGAAAAGTGATACGGCACAAAACTTAGGATAAGCAAGAGGTAGTGTATTAACTTTTTAAATTGTATATTATTATTATTTTTATTATGTTTTTACTATAAAATATTCATATTATTTTAATATGATTTTCTGGAACACGTTTGGTGGAAACGTAAAACCGGCCAGCTGATAAATAAGAGGTTGCGTGTTCAGACGTAGATGTGTATATATGTGTCAGCCAAAACAGTGTTTTGTAAACGTACACGTCGTCATTACAACATTAAGAATGTTATTTGACCTTGAGTAGGTACTCATGTTGACGGGAATGAGAAATCTTGTGGTGTTAGCGCTGAATAGCCACAACACAGGGGGGGGGCCATTCCGGCTTCCCGCGCTAACCTAGCGATCAGCTGTTTTTGCCGCGTGACGTCCGACTGGTGGAAGAAATACGCGCGAGTCTTGATTTACCATGCAATCTTACCTGAGGCAATGTCCTACTTAGCATCTCTCTGCTGTTTACACGAAATATTAACAATAATTGTAATGAGCTATTCATATAGAAAAAGGATTAAACAACAAGATTAAATGGTTTGCGGCAAAAAATAATGGTAAAATCTATTTCTACATTTAATAGAAAAGTAAGCAAGTCTGTCCACCTATAACATTGACAAAATGGCACAAGATGTAAAATTAAGTCGGAATTTTTTATTATTCGTTAATTTTATATTAATAGAATTATTTCGATTGTTATTCATTTACTTAGAAACCTCAGATGATACTGATATTTTTCAGTGAAACGTGCGTCAGGTGTTAAAAAGAATATACGAAATTATACTACTTGCAGAAGAAACAAATTGAAAACATCACAAATTTTATATATATATATATAATATGCCTGCGTGGGTGGGTGCGCGTACGTGCACACGCGTGCGCGCATGAGTGCGTGTATAAACATTTCTATGTAGTATAATATATTTGAAACAAGCTTCCAATTATTATAATTATAATCAATATCATAATCATTTTCTTTATCTACATTTTCTACATTCTACATTATCTACATTGAAATTTATTGACATTTAAAAGATACATTAAATATACTGTATTGAAAGGGACACTGTGCGCTGCGCCGTACGCTAGACAGAAAGGGTGTAATAGCAACTATCTCGCTCTACTTTCGTCAGTGAAACACGCGGCAGATGAGTAAATTTTAGTCGATCCATTTTTGCAGTTCAACCTGCGATAACTTCAAAACCAATAAATATACAGCAATTCTGAAAACTGCATTGTGTTCAGTAATTAAATCTCTATAAGTAGCCAAAATCTCAATTAATATAATTAACAATTACAGAAGATACACAGAAGAAGAACGTGTTTTTTAGACGTTTCTATTGGTTTACTACTAATGTACAATGAAGATATATTTATTATATCTTTATTTAGTATATAGTTATTTACGTGTCAAGAAAAGAACGTGTGAATAAAGTGATCACAACATTTTATACCTTATATGTTTTCTGTCATTGAATGATTAACCCACTTTTTAATAACAGCGTTGAAAATTAGTTGATTACGTCTTTCAAAGATTATTTTTACTACGGTACTGAAATTAAAAATAACTAAGATCGTATACAGGAATTAAACGTAGGCGACTGGAATACACAGCCGAGGCACAGCAGCTGCAGGAATTGCTTACGTTCAGTAGACTTGGCAACGTTGTGACCTTCGTGACTTTATATACATTTTGTGGCAACACTGTGCATATTTTTCATCAGTAAAAGCTAAACCGATATCCGTGATAAAATAGTAATGCATTTTTTTAAACGTGTGAGTGGTTTGTAACGATAAAGTAAACAGGGTAATTATTATTCAACTTTTTTCAACAAACTATCTTGAAACGGATATATATTTTTACGGTTTTTTATGCTGATTACGAATATGTAAGAATAAAATGTCTAAGCTTACTCGTAACTTTTATATATGGGGTCTCAAAAAGATGAACTTCTCTGGTCAGAACTTGCATGTTTAGCTAATGATGGATAAACGTGATTATATATATATATATATATATATATATATATATATATATATATATATAGAGAGAGAGAGAGAGAGAGAGAGAGAGTTACGAAGGTCTACATGCTCGTCGTAGGTACAGTGGAAAACAAAATTCAAGACATCAATTTAGTCACTAATCACCAGCTTTAATTTTCACAGTCAAACAGTTCGTAATCAACAACACAGTCTCTTACAACAAATCAAATAAAAATTGTTCACACGCCATAAAATGTCAACTAATATTAAAACACAATTGTATTACAATATACCGCCCGATTATAAAACACAGCACTTCGCTGATAACCACTTGAACGCACACAGTAATATCGTCCGAAAATAACTCTCGAAACGCACTGTAATTTATCGCAAATATAACTGAATAACTAAGGCCGCTGCCGCCTAGTATTGATACAATGCTCACAGACCAGAAGATTCTAAACAGTGTATTAGCGCCAGTGTGTACGGCGTAATTAATTGCAGCCTTGTCACAGACCGCGCGGCTAGCGCCTTCCAGAAAAGTCTCGCGAATGCGTCGAGAGTCACTTATGCCACACACATTAGAGCGTGACTCTTCTGGAACATTCGACATACACGTAGACTGTTCTGTAATATCGTAACAATATATATATTATATATTGTGCTGTAATTAATGTTCTTAGTACTGTAATTAATTATGTAATTATGATAAGTAATTACCGTTATTACGTTTTTCGTTTATCAGCACTTGAAAAGAAACTCTTTCTCAGGGTTAATGATTATTAAGCTGTTTGATCTTATTTACGATTGTATATGATATCTTCTTTTCTTTAAACCAAACCAAATAAAGTTAGTATATAATATTTTGATAAATAACAATGTAACAAATAGCTACCATACAAGTGTAACTAGACTGGTTCTGAATTCTTCCAGCTGCCACGGGTTCACTTCTGGTTGATGTTTATTATTTTCAAAGCAATATCAGGCTTAGCGATCCGTTCCTCCACACGAATTTCTTGTTGGTTTTACTGCTGAATTTTGTTTTCTTCGACGACTGCAAAACAGATATTTCTTCGGAATATTGGATTATATTTTATGGCCACTCAAACTATTCTTCAGTACAGGATTTCTCTTTTAGGTCGGCGTTCTTTTACAGATATGTTTGGACTTTTCGAAATATTATTTATTTATTGATTTGTATTTTATTTTATTAAATCCAATATTAATGTTAAATCTCTTCTCCTAATTGTTTACTTTATTAAATTGTTAATCAAAAACTCTGGTATAACAAATTAAATTCTTTTACTGTTTCTTCGTTTACATATAACATTGCACTTTGTGATGTACAAAATCTGACTTATATAAATGATTCCAAATATTCATTTACATATCACTCTATATGATCTTTACAGGATTGAAGATAAAATTAGAATACTGATGTTACTCTTCTTAGATACAAAATTAGAGTAATACATTTTCTTTCATTTCTATACAATCCAATCTCAAACAATTTACCAATTTGCCACATTGATATCTTCCTAACTTAGTTACATCTTTTTATCATATAACTCTTAAAACATATATAATTTTTCTACTTATTATTAAATATATTTATCTTATTTCTAACATTCGTAATTCTAGTTGGTATTTCTTATATTATAATTTCCTTACTATTTCCTCTTATTATAATATTCATTTCAAATTTCATATATTCTTTTCATAACATATATCTTTATACTGTTTTATCTCATATAGGAATCTACCTCTATGTTGATGGGTGAGTCGGTACAATGCTTTTGTTTACATTTTAAAACATATGTTCCAATTCTATTAAATTTATATCTTTTTTCATTTAAAATTTATTATTTTCCTCTTATGTACTGTGTTGCATTTTAACAGCAGTACATAATACCTTCCCTTATTTCATAATCTTAGATACAACTTGAGATGAGATTTTGAAATAATTAATTTATTATCACAAACATAGTCTAACCTTAATATTTAAAACATCTGATTAATTAGTTAATTGTATCTTACAAAGTTCTTTTAACATATTGTTTTTTTCTTTTATTAACATAACAAATCATCACTATCATTTACCAGGTTCATCACTATCACGAATCACCATATATTAAACACTCATTTATGGCTTAAAATAACATTATTCTAACCAACTGGTTTTACATCAAAATAATAAATAACAAATAACAATTGTGCCTAATTTCATGGCTAAGAAACTCAAAAACATGACTAAAACATTATCTTTCTTTTGAACATCACCTTCCCAATCCTGGTCATACATTTCCTGTGTTCTTTATTTCAGAATTCATAATCTTTTGGTTATTATCTGACTTATACGGGCGAAGTTGATTAATATTGTAGGTCCCTTTAATTTTTCCATCCTGGTATTTTATTACTACAGTATTGTTATCATTCACTGTATCAATTATGAATGGGCCTACATAACATAAAAATAATTTTTTCATCAACTTCTCCTTACTGCTGGGAAGTTGTCTATTACGAACCAGTACTAACTCTCCTACATGATAATTTATTTGTTTATACCGCTTCTTGTATTGTCGTCTGGCTCTTTCCTCTACCTTCACTTTAAGCCGACTCTCCATAATAACTTGTATGGCCTTCTGTGGTTGAGTGAACCATGTAAAGTCAACTAAACTTTCGATAATTCTGGGTGGGCGTTTTTTATACATTGCCTCATATGGTGTCACATCGGTACTATCATGATTTGCTAAATTTATAAACTCCTCTGCTTTACTAACATATTCACTCCATCTATTATGTTGATTATGGCAGTATGTGCGGAATAAACGACCCACTTCTTTGAGCATTCTTTCGGCCGGGTTACTATTTGGATGGTATACCGATGTTTTATATGTCCAAATTTTTATGGCTCTCATAGCATTCTGCCACTTGACACCTTTAAATTGTTTCCATGATCAGATATAATACTATGAGGCAACCCTACCTCCTTTATATACTTTTCTTTAATTATTTTAACTATAGTGTAAGTTTTGGCCTTAGTGATGGGATATAATTTCGTGAATCTAGTAAAACTGTCCATGATAATCAGTACGTACTTGCTACGTCTCCTACCACTAGTTGGGAATGGTCCACAAATGTCAATAAAAACTTGTTCTAGCGATCTCAATGCTTGATTATTTATCCACCTTCCCTCATATCTGACATTGGCTAACTTGACTTTTTTACAAATATCACATGTTTCTACGGATCGAATTACCTTCTTTTCTAATTTATTAATGTAAAAGTGTTCCTTGAGTGCTGACACTACTTTCTTCTGGCCTTGGTGTCCATATCTCTCATGATAATCAACAAATAATTTATGACATACCTCTCCCGGCACTAAAATTATCCAATCAGTATTTTTTTGTCGGTGTTCCTAAACATTATTCGTTCATGAATCATATAATGTGATGTAGTGTTGGAAGTACTTTCCATCCTTTTCCTCAACTTTTGTATTCTAATATCGGTTGGCTGTAATTTCTTTATTTCTTCCACGATGAGTTTTAATTCTTTTTTATTCCTAAAACATGCCAAAATTTTATGTGCTTCTTTGGCCATTATTTCTTCTCGATCCCCTACTCGGGATAATATATCCGCTACTATATTTTTACTGCCTGGTAAGTACTCCCATTTTATATGATACTCTTGTAACTGGAGCATCCATCTTGTGAGCCTTCCATGTGATATTTTACAGTTTTTAAAAAAGGTTATTGCTTGATGATCGGTTCGTACTACTACCTCACTGTTTAATAAATATGTTCGGAATTTAGTTATTGCAAAAACTACACTCAATGTCTCTTTTTCAGTTATGGTATAATTAAATTCTGCTTTAGTTAGTGTACGGCTTGCAAAAGCTATTACCTTTGGTATTCCCTTGTCATTTTCTTGATATAACACCGATCCCAAACTTACTCCACTGGCATCACAATTTAAATAAAAAACTTTACTAAAATCTGGGTGACTTAACATGACGCACTGTAAAAATCTCTGTTTCACTTCATTGAATACTTCCTCTTCCTTTTCGGTCCACTTCCATTTATTCTTCTTACAAATTAAATGTTAATAATGATGTGTTAGGTCGGAGTAATTACTTTGGAAATTTCTGTAATAATTACAAAGACCTAAGAAACTTTGTAATTGTTTTACATTTTTTGGACATGGGAAATTCGGTATTGATTATATTTTATCCGGATCCGCAAATATGCCGGTATTCGAGACTATAAACCCTAAAAACTTAATCTTGCTGGCCATGAATGTTGACTTGTCTAATTTTAGCGTAATTCCATGTTCCCCCAATCTGGTAAGTACCTTATCAATTCGATGACAGTGCTCTTCCAAACTGCTTGATGCAATTACCAAATCATCGACATATACTGCAGTAAATTCCAAAATCTCCTTACCCAATACTTCATCAAGACATTTTATAAATATAGCCACACTATTAACCAGACCAAAAGTAATCTTTTAAATTGGTAATTCCTACCGTTTACTATGAAACTCACATATTTTCTGCTTTCTGGATGCAATTCTACTTACCAATATCCAGATACAGCATCCCAACTACTAACAAATTGTACGTTATTAAAACGTTTTAAAATTTCTCCTATGTTCTCGGGCGACGTCTTATCAGCAATTATCATCTGATTAATTTGACGTGCATCTAAACACAATCATAATGACGTACCTTTTTTGGAAATTACTAATAATGGGCTAGTGTGTTCTGACTGACAGTTCAATTATGTCTTCCGAAGCATTTTGTCGATTTCTTCCTGTACTTGCTCTCTTAATTTATAAGGTATTGGATATGATCTTTTGTTGAATGTCACATTTTCTCTTAGAGGTAACTTACACTGCACTCCTACTATCTTGCCAGGTTTATTTGAAAATACTTTATAATGTTTCAAATAAATTTTCATTAATTGATTTATTTGCTCTTTGGTTAGTTGACTGTTATGATTACAGAATTGTCTGATCTCTTGCATTTTCTCCTCCCACATTGGATTGTTTACTGTTAACGGCTGTGTTGACTTTCTATTGATTGGTCTATCCTTACATGAGTATTCAAATCTATCACTTAATTTGGTTGAATTGACCATTTTCATTACACCTTCATTTCTATTTATAATTTTTATATGTATCTTGTTTATCGTATGTAAATACCACCTGATTGGTTTCTAAATCTATAATAGTTTCATACTTCCGCAAGTTATCGCATCCTACTAATATTTCTGTTTCTATATTTTGATATACAGTACTACAAATATTAATGGTATCACCCTTCCATTGAACTGTACATTCATCATTATTTGTTTGCGAGCAGTTCGATTGGCTCGTCCTGTTACACCCACTATAGTAATTTTGTTCACTGGTAATTCATACATTCTATTAGCCTTTCCTTCAGATGAAGTGATTCCCCTTTCCATTTCCTTTAACTCGTGGTATTTAGTCATACTCATCAATGATATTTCTGCACCAGTATCAATAATAAAATTTTGATTGGTTTCCCCATATTGACCGGTAATAGATACTACATCACTTTCAATTACATTTTTATTGACTCTCTCATTGTCCATAAAATCTTGACCTAAACTGGTTATCCAAGACAGTGATCGGCTATTTGACTGTGGTTGACCACTGCACTCACTCAGTCTTCTCTAGTTTCCCTGATTTTCATTTACGGTTACTCTCTCCTCTCTCCTTCCTTCCTGTTGACTATTTTCTGATTGGGAAAGGGAACTATGTTGATCTCTATGTCTTATCTGTTCATAATTGTTGTTTGCCTCACTCTGTCTCCCCTCACTACGAGAATATCCATTTCGATCAGTCTCCCTCGGGTAACGACTATTGTAAACTCGGGAATCATAGTTTCGGCGTATAAAATTTGCTCGATAGTTATTTGAAGCGTGATTGCCCCTATAATTATTATTGTAATTATTATTATTATCGTATCTCCGGTCATTCTGGTTATCGTTTCTGTAGTAGTTTCTTCACCTTCCCTATCTTGGTATTTTGGAACAGTTCTTTGGTCGTTCCTTTCTACTATTTGATTTCTACCACGGTTTTGTTCTTCCGGATATCTGTTAGGGTAGCTGTCTCTTCTTATGTTCTCTTGTTTAGCACGACTGTCATAATTCATTTTCCTCTCATAATCAGTGAGTAATAATGTCATCGCTTCTATAGTTTTGGCTTGACTGGCAAATTGTGCTAAGCTTACCGTTTCAGGAAAATGGTGACTCAAAACTTCTACTACATATCTGTCATCCATGGGTGGATCTAAATATTTTGCCCTGCAAACATGCGATAAGAAATACGAGGTCGGTGTTTGTCCTATGCTTGGGTTGTACCTACCGTATGGTTTTCCGCACCCTTGTCTGTATGGATCGTGTCCAATATTTATTTTTATAGCTTTCCATGAATTCCTGGTAGCTATTCAAGGTGTTTCTAACAGCATCCTACCAATAATCATTCATTTTATGGAACCCTTGATCTAACATGAGCTTAATTCTCTCCCATCTATTTTCCTTGGTACTATGCAAATATTCCTTCATCCTATTTAAATATTCCATAGGATTTTTTATATATCCTTTCATATGTGGCACCTCATGACTAATATTCTTGTCTTCTCCGATAACACATGTTTGATTACCATTTTGTTCTCTTTCATTGACCCTTAATACTAATTGTCCCATGGTACCCTCTATTTTGGTATTTTTGTTGTCCAACTGGTGTTCCATGGATTGAATATTGCTAGTTACCTCCTGTTTGTGTTTTACCAATTCTCTCGTCATCTGTTCCATGACTTCTTGTTTATTTTCTCCTAATTTCTCTTCCATTTCAATAATTTTATTTATTACCTCTTTACGTAATTGAGTTAAATTTTCATCAGTTTTCTCAACTTTCTGGTTAGTTTCTGTAATTCTATTCCTTATTTCTTTTTATACTTTTCTCACTGTTGTTTCAATTCCTCTTTATTATTCTCATTCTCTCCCTTCAATTGTCCTTTTAACTCCTCGTTTCTTTGTCTAATCTCCTCCTTCAACTGTTGTAATGTTTCACTATTGCTTTCAATTTTTTGATTTAATTCCTCCTTATCTTCCCTCATTTGTTTCATCAGTTCTTCAGTACTTTGTTTTAATAAGTTTTCATTATCTATTCTCATTTGTTTAAACTCTTCTTGGTTACTGTCCATTTTCTTGTCCATTTTTTCAATATCCCCCTTCATTTGTTTCTTTAATTCCTCATTCTTTTGGTCCATTATTTCATTTCCTTTGTCTATTTTTCCATTAATTTCCTCCTTAATTTTGTTTAATTGTTCCACCATAATTCTCATCATTTCCTGGAAATTGGTGTCCATTGATTGGGTTGGTTTCTTTGGTTGGTCCCCTTGGGCATCCCTTACTATTACTTCAATTTCAGTTTCTTCCTCTTCAGCACTATTACTCTTTAATTCATATCGTTGCTCTGGTTTGTTAGCCATTTTACAATATTTAACTTAATTTAATTACCAGGAAATTTTTATGCTAATTAAATTTAATAAAATTATGTTATTTGGTGCTGGCTTAAAGAAAATCTTTGCTTTCACGTATGTGCGCCATTATTTGTGCTGTTGTTTTTTCTTAGTACTGTAATTAATTGTGTAATTATGTTGTGTAAATACCGTTATTACGTTTTTCGTTTATCAGCACTTGAAAAGAAACTCTTTCTCAGGGTTAATGATTATTAAGCTGTTTGATCTTATTTACGATTGTATATGATATCTTCTTTTCTTTAAACCAAACCAAATAAAGTTAGTATATAATATTTTGATAAATAACAATGTAACAAATAGCTACCATACAAGTGTAACTAGACTGGTTCTGAATTCTTCCAGCTGCCACGGGTTCACTTCTGGTTGATGTTTATTATTTTCAAAGCAATATCAGGCTTAGCGATCCGTTCCTCCACACGAATTTCTTGTTGGTTTTACTGCTGAATTTTGTTTTCTTCGACGACTGCAAAACAGATATTTCTTCGGAATATTGGATTATATTTTATGGCCACTCAAACTATTCTTCAGTACAGGATTTCTCTTTTAGGTCGGCGTTCTTTTACAGATATGTTTGGACTTTTCGAAATATTATTTATTTATTGATTTGTATTTTATTTTATTAAATCCAATATTAATGTTAAATCTCTTCTCCTAATTTTTTACTTTATTAAATTGATAATCAAAAACTCTGGTATAACAAATTAAATTCTTTTACTGTTTCTTCGTTTACATATAACATTACACTTTGTGATGTACAAAATCTAACTTATTTAAATGATTCCAAATATTAATTTAAATATCACTCTATATGATCTTTACAGGATTGAAGATAAAATTAGAATACTGATGTTACTTTTCTTAGATACAAAATTAGACTAATACATTTTCTTTCATTTCTATACAATCCAATCTCAAATAATTTACCAATTTACCACCTTGATATCTTCCTAACTTAGTTACACCTTTTTATCATATAACTCTTAAAACATATATAATTTTTTTACTTATTATTAAATATATTTATTTTATTTCTAACATTCGTAATTCTAGTTGGTATTTCTTATATTATAATTTCCTTACTATTTCCTCTTATTATAATATTCATTTCAAATTTCATATATTCTTTTCATAACGTATATCTTTATACTGTTTTATCTCATATAGGAATCTACCTCTATGTTGATGGGTGAGTCGATACAATGTTTTTGTTTACATTTTAAAACATATGTTCCAATTCTATTAAATTTA
Organism: Magicicada septendecula; assembly: GCA_034769895.1. Taxonomy (NCBI): domain Eukaryota; kingdom Metazoa; phylum Arthropoda; class Insecta; order Hemiptera; family Cicadidae; genus Magicicada; species Magicicada septendecula. The sequence goes on from CM068369.1 coordinate 231,928,498, forward strand.
TATCTTTTTTCGTTTAAAATTTATTATTTTCCTCTTATGTACTGTGTTGCATTTTATCAGCAGTACAATATATATATATATATATATATATATATAGTAATTTAAAATTTATGTTTATATTGCCTCAAGATGTTATATTTTTCCTATTCGGAACATGTTTCGAGAGCTCCCGTGCTCTCATCTTCAGCCTTCGCGATCCTGCGTCTGGTGAAGTATTTGTGTGTTGGCTGGATCCTATTAAGGTTTCTTGTTGGTCTCTGTATGTTAAAGTTCTATTATTGTGTGTGATTATGGTATATGTATTTGTATTTTGTATATTTCCTATGTTAAGTGCTTTTAATATTGTGTCATGTTTTGTATTGATTTGTATTTGTTCAGGTATTAGTTTCTTTTGTGTTTTATGTTTGTATATTTGTAAATTTTCCCAAATGTTCATTATGGTGCCTTTGTGTGGTATATGTTTTATTAGTGTCACATTGGTTATGTCTGGGAATTCATGTCCTGTGTTTATTGCATGTGTGGCTAAATGGGATTTATAGATTTCTGGTTTTTGTATGCGTTTAGGTGTTCAAAATAACAGAATAGTAGAAACACAATTTGCCATTAACCTAATAAAAGACAATTTACAAGAAGAAAAAAGAACAGAAGCAACACATATAAATAAAAAATAATCACTAGTAAAATGAAAAGCATATACAAAAAAAAACAATAAAACAATAAAAGAAATTAAAAATAATGTAAAGAACAAAAATTTAATATTAACTAAAGCAGACAACAGTAATCATTAAAAAAGCAGACTACATAAAAAAAACGAAGACTTCATCAACAATAATAAATTCATACAACTAAATAAAGACCCAACAGGAAAATATCTTAAACAAACAATAAAACTAATAAAAACAACTAAAAACATTTTCAACAACAAAAACACAGACATGTATGTAAATAATAGTCCAGAACCACCTAAAATGAATAGCTTTATATAAATACGCGAATTAAACAACCCAATACGTCCATTAATCAACTTCAAAAAAGCTCCTACATACAAAATAGCAAAAATAATAGCACAAAAACTAAAAAGTAACCATCTAACAAATAAGCAACATAACATAAAAATACATACGAATTAACAGACAAACTAAAAATAATAAATATAAATGAAAATACATTTTTCACATCATATGATATTGCAAACATGTACACCAACATCCCAGTAGTAAATAAAACATTAAATAGTAACAATAGAACTGTACCATTCAAAACCAGTAACAATCTGTTTAATAGACTTTGTAATAGAACCAGTACACCTTTGGAAATGAAAACAGGTGTTTATAAGCTTTCTTGTAATGACTGCGAATGCTTTTATATCGGTCAGACGGGGAGAGGTTTTTATAAACGTTTCGTTGAGCACACTCCAAAGCATAATGTAAAAGACTTAACAACACAATCTTGTATAAAGTCTAACTATGCTCGTCATCTTATACAGGAGAACCATAATTATACAAGCTTTGACACCAATTTGAAACCCTTACATGTCTGTGGTAAAGGCACTTATTTAAATGCACGTGAGGAATTTGAAATATATAGAGCACATAATGACAAATACTACCGCAATTTCATATTAAACGACCACTTGCATTTCAAGTCGAATTCATTATATGACGCAGCACTAAAATTTATCTGTAACTGATATCAATCAGTGTCCGGCCGGCTTTCGTCGAGTGCGCACTCGCTTCGTATAAATACGTATTTGGTTCCGATATTGAGATTTTAATGTTGTAAATTTTAACGACCTCTTTGAGTGATTATATTTTAATATATGTTCTGATGACGATACATAGTATCGAAACGCGTTAATAATATCATTGCGTTAATACATGTGGTCACGAGACAGGAAAAGGTAAATATATTTATTATTTGTGAAAGTTACAGATTCGTGTTTCACGGAAAGAGGTAAATACCTAGAAGATATTGGAGTAGCAAAGTAGATGAGACAGTGGAGAGTGGTTATTTGAAAGATGGAGATGGAAGAACAGAAATACTTACCGGCACCTACGTGTAATTTACTTTATAAAATCGAATATATTTTATGTAATTACAATATTTAATGTAGATTTTGTTTTAATTACGTCATTAATGTATTGTTTGGTCAAGGGTAGGACACGCTTTGAATTCTGGTAGCTAGGGAATAAATTAGGCGTAGACATGTAGAATATTTAAAAATTCTGTTTCAGCACTTAGAAGTAATAATTAATTCCTCTAAAAATAAAAAATAAACAAATTTGATAACAGAGCGTATTTGTTAACATAACAATTTTAGAAACTTAGGAGTATTAACGGCAGTAATAAAATTAGTTGTTGAAAATCTTTAATGTGGTAATTACTGCTTAGAGTAATGAAGCTTGATAATAAATACAGCAGATTATGATTGCCTAAAGATATGTGAAAGAAAAAACAATAAAGGGAATCAATGATAGAGGAATGAAAAGTATTTTGAAAGATTCAATGACGACATAGAAAAATTCATAAAATTGAAAACGTTTTAGCGTTTATAGTATTTCAAGGTAATTAGCTGGTTGGATCTCGTGGTCAAAACAGGATTTTGATTAATACAATCATGGATGATTTAAGAAGACAGGACCGGGACACACTAACTTACTTATGTTGTTCTTATGGTATTGTTATGTATATGATTGTTATTATGGTACTAATGTAGCTGCAGGATAACTGACGTGAAAATTATGACAATAGACAAAAAGAGGGTGTTACCTGAAAGAAACAATAGCTAATGATAAGTTATGACAGAAACAAAAGTCGATGTAGGACTCACATATGCTTTAGTTCCAAAAAAGATTTTATAACTGAAATACTGAAAACTGAAATCGCAGTCCAAAAAGCACACTTATATAAAACAGTTTACATAGGGATTAACAAGTCTTGTAACAAATCGATTTGAAAATATAAACATAAAACCAGAATGTGAATTCTGAATGGCCTATTATTTCAAAATATCTTGTTTCAATTCAAATTAAACACAAACTAGCCACAAGAATTTCTAAACATGTTTTATATTATCTACATCTGTCTGTACTTGCTGAAGTTTGAATATCAATGCTATTGAAACAAATAATTGCTCACACATCGGTGGGCACTGTTTCAACGCAGATATATCCTATGATAAAGATTAATTCAACGGAAATAAAACACTGGTGTCATTAGCATTGGTACAGAATTTTTTAGTAATTAAATACAGAATTGTTGTGAACGCTTGCGTTTAGTCCATGTTTTGTTATTGGAATTTTATAGTTTACAATTTTAATAAAAATAAAGTACTCTGTATTTATAGTCATTCAAAAATGTGTTATGTATATGTCACAATACAAACCCTGTCACAGGGTTGACTTCTTGGTATTAAATAATACCATTGTTCTAAAGAATGCAGTCCATTAGCACTTCCTTCTGCTAATATTGAGGAATTCTTAAATACTTCAGTTGGAAAGAATTCTAAATAGACTTTATGTTTAAATGACAATAATAAACATTTGTGTTAACACATGTCTAGTAAAATATAATTTTCAACTAACTTTTTGCAATAAAATTTAGTTTAAATATGTATCAATGAAATGTACATCAGTTAAATATATGTATATATAAATGATATAGCCTACATAATTGTTTACTTAAATGTCCGCTTAGTGTCAGAAGCAAAATTTTCGTTGTGTGAATTCAAACGCTAATACTTCAATAAGAGCTGATTTTTATAATTTTATAAAGAAAACTACAAACTTGTTTTCGTGATTTTCACTCGTCATATATTTAAAAACTATAATAACCACGACAGCTGTTTCGGCACACAGTGCCTTCTTCAGATGGTAAGAGCTGACTAGTTACGTACAATAAAATATCACATAAAGCCAGTGCTATGAAAACGATAATCGACTTAAGTTAGAACAATAAACAATACACATAACATATACACAACTATATACAAATTAGAAAGGAACGTACATTTACTTATATAATTTCAAATTTAAAAGCGGAGAGCTATTTAAATCAGTTTGGTTATTCAAAAGCAAACCTAAATCTTTACGCTTATTAATTTCGAGGGCTTCAAGTAAATCAAGTTTTTTACCTTTTTCCCATACATGTAAAATTTTAAAGTTATCATTAAAATTATGATCATTTTCCGACAAATGATTCGCATAATTAGATTTACCATCCTGATATCTCAAACTATAATTGTGACGTACATTCTTTTTGAAAACGATCTTCCAGACTGGCCAATATAAATTTTGTCACAAGACCCACACGATAACTCATATACTCCTGACTTGAAATTTCTCTACTTTACTCTTATTGTTCTTAATATATCTACCTAGAGAAGATTTCGTCCTAAAAGCTATATTTACATGCTTCTGAGTAAAGTATTTACCAATTTTATCTGATACAGTACCTATATAATTAAGTGTGTGGAACTTTTCCTTATGTGTTGGAATAGGGTACACCAAACTTAATGTTTGTAAATATAGTTTTTTATTCAACAACTGATCTATTAGATTTGACTGATAACCGTTGTTAACTGCTATTTGTTTTATAATGTTAAGTTCTTTTTGAAAATCTGAATCTAAAAGTGGGATACTAATTAGTCTATGAATATAACTATGAAAAGCTGCTAACTTGTGTGAGTATGGATGTGCAGACGTGTTGTGTATAACCATATCCGTATGCGTAGGTTTATGGAAAATGCTAAAATTGAGTTTATTATTTTGTTTTGTAATTGAAAGATCTAAAAAGTTAATACTATCATTTACTTCAATTTCTATTGTAAAGCTTATGTTTTTATGTAAATCGTTAATAAAATTAAGAAAATTCTGTAATTGCCTACGCGTACCAAGAAAGATTGCCAACACATCATCCACATATCTGTACCAAAACATGAACAATTTAAAATACGGATGAGCTCTTATTTTGGTTTCTAAATAATCCATAAATATTTCAGAAGCCAAGGGGCTGAGGGGGTTACCCATAGCAAGCCCTTCTTTACCCACATAAATTTTCCCATCAAATTCACAATAATTTTGATTCAAACAAACCTTCGATAAATTTAAAATATCCTCTCTCATCCTAGGATTATTACAATTCTTTTCCAATAATTTTTCCACAATGTCAACAACATCAGCCGGTGGAATACTAGGGAACAAATTTTTAACGTCAAAAGATAATAAAATCGCTTTATCTGGTATATACAATTCCTGAATTTTATTAACTAGATCTAATGAATTTTTAATACTATGTGTGGGTATAAATTTGCATTGGGTCTGGATAATTTTAATTAGTTTTTTGGATAATTTAACATTAGGTGCATTTACATATGACACGACTGATCTAATAGGATGGTTATCTTTGTGCAATTTAATTAAAGAATAAAGTTTAGGAGGTTGAGGGTTCATTACAAATAAAAAATGTAAATCAGAAACATTAAAAAATGAACACTCTTTGATACCCTTTTTAACCTGTCTTTGAAATTTAAGCGTTGGATTAATGTCACTGGCTTCGTAAGCGTTAAAGAAATCTAGAGTTTTATTGACATACTCAGCTTTGTCAATAGCAATAACCGTGTTACCCTTATCAGCACGAGTGAATATTATATTATGATCTCGTGTTTTTTTTTTTAATTTATCGAATTTTAAATATTTTAAATTTATCGAAGGTTTGTTTGAATCAAAATTATTGTGAATTTGATGGGAAAATTTATGTGGGTAAAGAAGGGCTTGCTATGGGTAACCCCCTCAGCCCCTTGGCTTCTGAAATATTTATGGATTATTTAGAAACCAAAATAAGAGCTCATCCGTATTTTAAATTGTTCATGTTTTGGTACAGATATGTGGATGATGTGTTGGCAATCTTTCTTGGTACGCGTAGGCAATTACAGAATTTTCTTAATTTTATTAACGATTTTCATAAAAACATAAGCTTTACAATAGAAATTGAAGTAAATGATAGTATTAACTTTTTAGATCTTTCAATTACAAAACAAAATAATAAACTCAATTTTAGCATTTTCCATAAACCCATAAGGAAAAGTTCCACACACTTAATTACATAGGTACTGTATCAGATAAAATTGGTAAATACTTTACTCAGAGGCATGTAAATATAGCTTTTAGGACGAAATCTTCTCTAGGTAGATATATTAAGGACAATAAGAGTAAAGTAGAGAAATTTCAAGTCAGGAGTATATGAGTTATCGTGTGGGTCTTGTGACAAAATTTATATTGGCCAGTCTGGAAGATCGTTTTCAAAAAGAATGTACGATCACAATTATAGTTTGAGATATCAGGATGGTAAATCTAATTATGCGAATCATTTGTCGGAAAATGATCATAATTTTAATGGTAACTTTAAAATTTTACATGTATGGGAAAAAGGTAAAAAACTTGATTTACTTGAAACCCTCGAAATTAATAAGCGTAAAGATTTAGGTTTGCTTTTGAATAACCAAACTGATTTAAATAGCTCTCCGCTTTTAAATTTCAAATTATATAAGTAAATGTACGTTTATTTCTAATTTGTATATAGTTGTGTATATGTTATGTGTATTGTTTATTGTTCTAACTTAAGTCGATTATCGTTTTCATAGCACTGGCTTTATGTGATATTTTATTGTACGTAACTAGTCTGCTCTTACCATCTGAAGAAGGCACTGTGTGCCGAAACAGCTGTCGTGGTTATTATAGTTTTTTAAATATATGACGAGTGAAAATCACGAAAATCACGAAAACAAGTTTGTAGTTTTCTTTATAAAGTTATAAAAATGGATTTTCATCTAGTAAAGGCCTCCAGTATAAATTATTTGAAGTATGCTAAAACTAGTAACTTGGTCTTATGGTATTTTAAATTATTGCTACGTTCAAAAATTTACATCACAGAACATTTGGTTCTTCAAGCAGTGTCTAACAAATAGTTTAACGCCACACTATATGAAGTTGAAGACGAGCGATAGGAGTATTTCTGCGACGAAAACTATTTCAGCGGGGATTAGAAGATGGATTGTACAAGATATGAAGTTAGAATATAACAAAAGAGACATTTGTTGTATTTACCTGAAATTTACTCATACAGAATTATTAAAAAGATTAAATAATATAGAGTTTGACATTTTAGATTTTAAGGTTAGAATTGATGTACAAAAGATTGTTCATAAAAAATACTTGAATCAAGTTCGGAAATTAAACAATTTAAAGTCTTCGGTTGTTAATAATAATAAGAAAAGTTTTAGCAAAAGGAAATTTTCGAACCATACATTTTATAATCGTTTTATGACTTTAACTAATGTTAATTTTAATGAGAGAGAAACTAAATTAATTGAAAAGGGCTTCAAGTATAATATAAAGCCGTTAAATTAAAAAAACAAGAATTTGAAATGTTGGGTGTGGATTGTGAGTTAGCATGCAATAATCACAATAACTCAAGTTTGTAGTTTTCTTTATAAAATTATAAAAATGGATTTTCATCAAGTAAAGGCCTCCAGTAAAAATTAGCTGATTTTTATGCAGATAGTAGTGTGTAATTTCACATGTAAGTGTCAAATTATTACATATCAAAGCACGCCTTTCTTAAAGAGACTATCGTAATGCCTTGACAGTAGGGAGATGGTGTCGGATTCACTCCACGTGGAAGAAGACCCTCAGCACAACATGAACAAACGCTGAGCAACTTCCATTGAGCTCAACAACAAACGCCCTACTGTTGAGCTACCCTGTCATTTATATAGTGAGATATTACATTAAATTAATGCAATGGAAAGAAAGACCAATTACAGATAGTAGAAAAAGTTCGTCATAATATAATGGGTAGCAGACAGCAGAGACAATCCCGTGTTCATTTCCCCCACAAATGTCAACTCGGACGACTATAGCGATACAGCTGCGGCAACTTGTCAGCTGTTATGCCATTGACCACTGACGCGTCCTGTGTGAGTTCCGGTCCAGAGTTGGTATGATAACGACGACATTGTAATTGTGGTATGAACGTAAATTATAGTACAGTGGTTCCACGTAATAATTATGTCTTTTTCACAGTTAAAATAGTATGCCAATGTAATTAAAGAATCATATGAAGTTTTGGTTATTCAAGACTGCAGTCTAAATTAAGATTTACTTAGTTATTGTTTATATACTTAGTACTTTTAATATATAAGATGAAATGAATTCGTCAAACAAATTAACTACACATTACCATTATTAAACTACGTTTTGTATTGGAATACAATTTAGTTACGTTATGAAATCGTTACAAGTACTATCGAAAAAATAATGATAAAATAAATATATAGGCCTACGTATTGTAGGTAACTTTCAGTTGAAATTCCATGGCATTTTTGTTAATTTAGCATACGTAAAACTACGTTAATAACGTGATGCATCACATTACCGTCATAACGAACAGAATAAAGAGACGATAAGCAAAACAATTTAAAAAGTCAGTAGCGGCACATCGATCTTTTCAGGCAAAGGGAAAAGAAGAAAGATCTAAGTGTTACAACTGTGGGATACATAGCCATCTTGGAAATAAAGTTTCGGAGCAGCATAAAGTTTCTACACTTTGTAACACCAGTGGAAACCTGACCGTATTGCTTTTGCGGAAGGTAAACCAACATTGTTTAAAGTTGACACAGGCGCGACTGTTCTTATTGTGCACCCTGACTTAGTTTAGCTCTTGTTTCGTACAGACTGTTACTGGAAGCCCCATCAAAGTGTTAGGTAAAGTTGACGTAAGTGTACGCCTGGGCCTCCTTGAGTATGGTTACCAAATGTTTATTTCAGACAAAGTCGATGAAGTGATTCTAGGCACGGTCATATTGAAGCCTACGGGTAATTTGTGGACTTAAGAGAGAATGTCCTGAAAGGTGACCAAGAGAAGACACTTTTCCACGTTTGAAATTATAGGATCAACCAGCCATTCGATCAAGCAACTGAGGGTGTCCGAAGGCGCGGAGAAGAGGAACCCCTTGATTGTTTCTGTGGTAAAGGAGGTTGTTGACGAAAACCAAACTGACTGAGAAGGTTTTTACAGTGTGAAAAAAGGGGATCAATGATATTCAAGGTTGTCGAACTAGGCCGCATGAACAAGTACTACTGCAGAGACGGTTTGCCAATTCGGAACGAACAGGCTTAAGGAGGGGTTGCACAAATATATTAACACGGCAGAATTTCATGACCCTCTGGACTGTTTAAGGTCATGGGAGATGCCCCTTTCCACACGTTTCTCGATTAGTCTATGGCATACAGTCGGCACGCTGTATTTAAGATAGGACTTTAACTTAGTATCCAGATTGTTATAACCCCTGTAAGTACAAAAAGTATCTCGGCACTCGGCACATTCCCTAGAAAATTGAAGTTTTTTATGATACCTCAGCAAGTTATAAATATAAACATCCAGTGACCGGCTCAGTTCAGTTTAGATCTGTTGATATTTGAGTGAAGAGTGTTACTACTAGTAATTTTATACAAACCACTATGTGTTTTTTTTGGTATTGACGAGCGCTTTCGGCAGTCAAGCCATCTTCAGGTCATTTGGTTGGTTGGTAGGTTGGTAAATGATCTGAAGATGGCTTGACTGCCGAAAGCGCTCGTCAATACCAAAGACAACATAGTGGTTTGTATAAAATTACTAGTAGAAATATTTGAGACCACTAACACTCCAATACAACAATAAATGAAGAGTGTTAGTGGTTTTTGCATATTAGTAGAAAGTAATTATCGTGTTAATTAGTGCAAAACTGTAATTAGGCGATATTTAATTTTTGTAATTGTTAGACAAATATAACGTCAATTATTGTATAAGAGGGCCTTTTGTTGATTTGTAACTGTTGTTTTTGTCTATTTAAAGTTTGTAATTAGTAACTTCATTGATGTCAGTTATTCTGTTTCCACTGAACAACATTACGACCTGTGAGACCGTCGTAACAAAATATTTTGTGCGGACATCCACCGTTGTAGTTAGTTGAAACCCCTCTCTCTTGTCTGTTGAGTTTAGTATTTTGTAATACATTTCATGTGATTTGCACTCATCGCAGTGTATTAACTTTCAAAACGCCGAGGCAAAACTTAAACTTAATTGTTTTACGCAAGACAAGGTTTTTGACAACAAAAACGAAGTATCATTATGATTATACAATATTGACATAGAAATGACAGTAAATATCTTGCTTTATTAATAATAACCAACTGTATTAAAATGTAAATGTCCGAAAGAAAATTGTTATATGAATGTCGTGGATAACAGTCTATACAAATGGAATAAGTATTAAGTACTGTAGAAGCAACAGTCATTATTCCATCTGCACTGTTATAAATCGAATTACAGTTGTGAGCACTAAAATTCTCTACACAACAATAACGGTAACTAAGTCCATAAAATTACCAGAATACACGTACAAATTTTAGTGTCACTCTAACCATTTCTATGTAAAATAATTCACTGGAAAACTCATTCAATGTCTTTCGCTCGCTGTTTAACACCTGACGACGTTACAATGGACAAGGTGCAAGCCTATATATTAAATTCTTTTTACGGCGTTGTGGAACGTCTTGTTGAATCATAAATATACTATGACCTTGTAGTTGTTTTGATTGTTCATGTTTTTTTCTCCTTTTTCACAGTACTAAATAATATAGAATATAGAACTTTCACTTGTGAAACTTACTTGTTTTTCTTTCCGTACGCGTTTCAGCGTGGTGTTCGCCTTCGTCAGCAGTTTGAGACAGCCTGGCCAGTAACTCGTAACGGTTTTTGTTTGGAAGGTTTATTGGGGGTGGTGTGTGGAGGAAGGGGATTCGCGGGGATCCAAATCATTGTTAGTTTTATGTATAATTGTGTCAAACAGTGTGTGTGATTTATAGTTTAATTGGTCGTTAAGTACGTTGTTTGGTTGTGTTTTGTAGTGTTTGTATATTTCGTATTGTTCTGCTGTGTTAAGTTTTCGACTTTTGGGTAAGTAGTGTAATATCTCAAGATTAGTATCTATGTTGGTGTATCTGTGGTTTTTGTGTGTATGTGTGTGGGAAACGCAGAATGTATATTGTTGTTGGATAAAGCTTTTAGGTGTTCAGAGTAACGAGATGAAAAAGATCTTCCCGTCTAGCCTATATAGAAACTATTGCAATCATTACAATTTAATTTGTAAACGCCTGTTTTGTTGTATTTGTCTATGTCCGTGTTTGTATCATTGATGTGTTTTTTGATGGTATTGTTTGTTCTGTATGCTATTTTGTACTTGTGTTTCCTGAATGTGTTGGCGATTTTGTGTGTGTTGGAGTTATGGTATATGAGTGTGATGTATTTGTTTGTTGTGTGTTGTTGGTATTTAGTGTTCTGTTGTTTTTGTTTATGATGTGTTTGTGTAGTTTGTTTATTAAATGAGGGTTGTATCCGTTTTTTATTGCTATATATTTGATTGTGTTGAGTTCATCGTTATAGTCCTGTTTACTTAATAGTATTTTAGTTAGTCTATGGAGCATATGGTTGAAGGCCGCATGTTTATGTTGTGTTGGATGGTTTGATGTGTTGTGTATAACCATGTCAGTTGTGGTTGGTTTTCTGTATATTTTATACGTGTGTGTATTGTTAGTTTTGTTAATTGTTTGGTCCAGAAAATTTATACTACTGTTTTTTTCTATTTTCAGTGTAAGTTTTAGTTTGTGGTGTATTGTGTTTATGTATTTGTGGAAGTTTTCGACCTGCCTTGTATTGCCATTGAATAAAAGTAATATATCATCCACATACCTGTGCCAATAAATGATTTTGTTGGTGCATTTGTTGTTGTTTATTATGTGGTTCTGTTCTATGTTGTGTATGAATATTTCTGCCAGTATTCCTGATATGGGGGATCCCATCGGGAGACCATCTGTTTGTGTGTATATCTTGTTGTTGTATGAGAAGTAATTTTGTTCTGTAATTATTTTGGTGAGTGTGATGATCTCATGTATGTGTGTTTCGGGCGTGTTGTTTTGTCTGAGTAAATGTTCTAGTGTTTGTATGGTTTCTTTAATGAGTACATTGTTGTATATGTTATTTAGGTGTATTTTTTCAGCTTTACGTTTGGTTTGAAGTGCAGCATGTGTGTTTTGTTTTATTGTAATTTGTGCGTGTGTTGGTATGATGTTGTGTTTTCGGCATGTTTTATTGAAGGGGATGTGTAAGGAAGTTTTCGTTACTTTTTTTGTGTGGTTTCTGCATTTGTTGATGAAGTACGCTTTGTCTGCGGTATTATAGTTGTTTCGATTGTTCATCTTCTTTTTTTTCTCTTTTTTCACAGTACTAAATAATATAGAATATAGAACTTTCACTTGTGGAACTTACTTGTTTTTCTTTCTGTACGCCTTTCGGCATGGTGTTCGCCTTCGTCCGCAGTTTGAGACAGACTGGCCAGTACTCGTAACGGTTTTTGTTTGGAAGGTTTAGTGGAGGTGGTGTGTGGAGGAAAGGGATTGGCGCGGGGATCCAAATCATTGTTAGTTTTATGTATAATTGTGTCAAACAGTGTGTGTGATTTTATAGTTCAATTGGTCGTTAAGTATGTTGTTTGGTTGTGTTTTGTAGTGTTAGTATATTTCATATTGTTCTGCTGTGTTAAGTTTTCGACTTTTGGGTAAGTAGTGTAATATCTCAAGATTAGTATCTATGTTGGTGTATCTGTGGTTTTTTGTGTGTATGTGTGTGGGAAACGCAGAATGTATATTGTTGTTGGATAAAGCTTTTAGGTGTTCAGAGTAACGAGATGAAAAATATCTTCCCGTCTGGCCTATATAGACCACGGACATAGACAAACACAACAAAACAGGTGTTTACAAATTAAATTGTAATGATTGCAATAGTTTCTATATAGGCCAGATAGGAGAGTCGTCAAGAGTTTGAAGCAAGTATCGGAAGACTATTTAGACTAGCCTAGTCTGAAGCACCAGAAGATTTTCGAACACGGTTTGCGATGCAGATATTTACAGGTGGTGTCCGAGACAACGAAGTACTGCAAGTGTTACGAATGGCAAGACACCATTATATTGCGGACGCCCTGGTACATGGTTTGCAATTTGAGGCTGCAAAGTCAGCGTCTGGGTGGGCAAATCTAAAAGATCGCAACGGCACAGACGATGAAGAAGAAGAGCAGGGAACAGAGACCCAGCGAGCGGCCCCACAGAAGAAAGTAAGAAATGATGGAAGACCGAAGTGTTATAGATGTGGGAAACCTGGACATCTACAACGAGAATGTCGGGTTAGAGTTCAGCAGCAGGGAAACGAGCAGTAGCCGGTACAACAGGGTGTGTGCTGACTAACTGGAGGAAAGAAGCCCTTAGACAATACGCAATTTCTACACTTCAGAAAAAAGCGGAAGCGTGATGGTTACCGGATACGTTCAAGAAAGGCCAACATCGATTACAGTTAACACAGGGGCAACAGTTTCCATTGTGCGCCCCGATGTGGTGAAAAATCTCAAGCCAATCTGGTGCCCTCGCAGCTTGCGAACAGCTACTGGGCGGCTTGTAAATGTGTTAGAAAAGTGGAGATACACCTACGCCTCGGTCGACTTGAGTTCGATCATCAAGTACTTGTTGCAGACATTGTGGATGTAGCAATTCTTGGTGTGGACGTTATGAACGCATATGGATTTATAGTCGACTTCAAATACAATGTCTTGAGAATCGGAAAGGAAGATGTAATGATCTCCACAATGAATACATCAGAAAAATTGATGGACGTGATAAATCAAGTGGCCGTAACTGTTCCGCCAAACTCTGAAAAGATCATCATGGTTAGAACTGAGGTAGATACTAGGGGCAACCAGTGCTCTATATTCGAATCCCAGGTACTCAGAACACCAGGCATACTAATTGCCAGAAGTTTGGTAAAACCTGACAAAACCGGAAATGTACTTATTCGAGTGGCGAATATTTTGGATCAAGCTGTCACTTTACATAGCAATACGCTCCTAGGTAAATTGATTTATGTAGCCTGAGTAGCCTGGTTTTTAATGACTTCATTGGTGTCTTGTATTTTGTTTTCTACTGCAACATACGATGATCAGTTAGACCGTCGTAACATTATATTTATCAGAATTGTATTGGGGAATTGCGTGCTAAATTGTTTAGAATATTTCAGCACAATAATTTTAATTTTCTTTCTTCGTATTTTTTGTTAGTATGATTATTCTTGACACTGCATTTTATAATTTTAATTTTTTTACTTTCATTTATTTATTTATATTAAAATATTTTGAATAATATGATTTTATGATCATAAAATCTTTCTGCACTTGTCTCTTGGAATTCGTTTATTGTATTTATGTCATATCCGAAATATGATTCTACAGCAAGGTATTACCTAAGCCATCTGCATTTAATTGAATAGTAATACCGTCTACACCAATTTTAAAGTATTTTACTAACGCAAAACAAAAGAGTTGGTAAAGGTAGCAGTGAAGAAGAATACAACTTACATAAAAAACCTTTGTCCTTTATTAGTAGCTAAAAATGATAAAAGATGTCTAAAGCAGTCCTGCCTCAAATAAAGGGAATGCAGAAGAATTGATAGGATACGTGCGCACCGTTCTTGAAGAAAGACAGTCAACCTTGCAATTATATAAAGTGCCAATAAAATATTGCCCCCACGCACACACATGTATTCTCTGGACGAACATTTTCTTTTTTTGGAAACAAACGCGTGTGTGTGCACGCGCGCGTATTTTAGAAGTGTTTAAACAGTATAATGAAATCAGTAACACAAGAGACAAACCAAACTAAGGTTATAAAATACATTATTGACAAACTAATTGAAAACGGCAGCGGGATAGATAAGAGAAAACTACTCGTTTCACGTTACGGTCATTAACCCACGAGCACTCTATGCTCGGTTCAGGTCGAATCAATCCAACATGTAGGTCGAATACTAATAGTTGGTACAGTTCAACAGTCTGGCTGAGATAGGCAGACGTGAGTCAGTCACAACGCAACATCTGTGTAGCACACGACAGGTGTCCCCACCACACATCTCGTCTGTGGTCAAATACAGACTGTTTACTTTTTCACGGTGGTGTGGTGGATAGTGAATTGTGTGGCCACTAGGAGCACAACAGACCACAGGGCTAATATTTGAAGACATTTAATTGCTCCCATCATCACTATCATCTTCGTCGCCATATTAGCACTGGAGAAAATTCTACTACGGTGGGACGGTGGGTACACACTCGACATAAAGGGAGAGTTATCGGGACATCATTGACCTGTGTACCTATGTAAATTTGAGCAGACGGTGGCGCCAAAAGTCACATTGTCAGAGCCGTACTAACACACACTATTTCAGCAATCTCATAAATTGTAATTCAACAATCAGTTCAAATAAGAAGCCGAATTATGTTCAAATTTCAGGGAAATTTGCTGGCGCACATGTTGTCCATATTTCAGACGAAGTTTGTCTATTTAACAAGACAATGCCAATCTGAACACTAAAGATCTAATAAAGCATTAAACTTTTCAAAGCCAAGTTCTGAAGTTTTCTGTTCAGAACATCTGCACTTTACATTTTGCCTAATTGTATATTTTTATCTCAATTTCTTCTGTCTTGCTCAGTTATACCTATCTCTTCGCTCCTCGCTTTCTTTTCTCTTCTGCCCGCTCCTTTTCTGTTTTTCTTTTTTATGCTTTTATTTTGCTACGCTTTTTATTGACCTACTTCTTGATCTCTTCTTGCATCTCCTCTGCCTAGTAAAACTTGCTCGTTTCGGCTGCCTAATTTAAATGCACATACCATCTGAAAACGTAATCTGTAACAGCAATTTTAGTACTGCAAACAATAGTTTAGTTGGAAACAGGAATAAAAAGATAAAGAAAAAGATTGAAAGTAATGTATGAAAAACAGAAATTCATGTAAAGGGAAGAAAAAATACAATAAGTTGAAAAGTATTGTTACCACGGTCTATTGATCGCCGTATGGTACAGTGGGAAACAAAATACAAGCCACCAATTAAGTCACTAATCACCAGCTTTAATTATCACAATAAAACAGTTTGTAATCAACAAGATAGTCTCTTACAACAAATCAAATAAAAATTGTTCACACGCAATAAAAATGTCTATTAATTTAAAACACTATTGTATTTCAATTCTCCCGCACGATTATAAAACACATAACACTTCGCCACAATTACTTGTCTCTAATAACCACTTGAACGCACAGAGTTGTGCTGAGTCAAAAGATTCAGCGCGAGTTTAGTAAATGTATCGGCAGTTTTGACGGTAAAGGCAGTACGAAATTTAAGGCAGTAATTAGTGCTGCGCTCTACCTGTGTTTGAAAAAAAAATTCATAGTTTAGACAACGGCGGTCGGGGGGCGGCACTTGCCGACTCTCGGTTGGTACGAAAATTCCTGTGCTGCTCCCTGGTGTTAATTGCGGTACGCAAACGAGACAATGCCGAATTACCTAAGTTTTGTCTAACAAAATTCTTCAGGGTTGACGGACGCTTTTTCTCTTCGGTGGAGAGGAAGGATTTCCGACTACAAAAATTATAACTATGTCTAAGAGATAAGTTTCTTCACGACTGCGGTGAGTTTTGATTTCATTATATTAATTATATACTAAATTTTTATCGGCGTTTCATACCGAATATCGCTGAAATTACCGCTCCCTTGAATGAACTGAGGAAGAAGGGGGCAAAGTTTGCATGGGGGGAAAACCAACAGAAGGCTTTTGATACCTTAAAGGAAGCCATCATTTCCCCACCGGTGTTGCGGATGCCCGACTTTTCAAAGCCGTTCATTTTGCAGACGGACGCGAGTTCGGTTGCGCTCGGAGCGGTCCTTTCCCAGGTTATTGACGACGCTAGGCAGCCTGTGGCTTTTATCTCACGCACGTTGACCCAGCAAGAACGTAAATCATCCGTTTATGAGCTAGAGTGTTTAGCTGTTGTATACGCTCTAGATAAGTTCAGGCGTTTCCTGGAACATGCTGAGTTCCTGCTCGAGACCGACAATCAGGCTCTCTCATGGCTTCTAGCTCATCCCCGGCAACTGGGTAAAATTGGTAGATGGGTGGTGAAAATCTCATCCTTTAAGTTCACCGTGCAACACATCAGGGGATCCCAGAATGTGGTTGCAGATGCCTTATCCCGTATGTTTTCCCAACCCAGTGATGCCCAAGCTGAGCAACCCTGTTCCGTTCTTCTCGATTTTCCATTAGCCTTCACTGATCTGTTACCCCATCAGTAAAACGACGAAGTGCTGGGTCAAGTCATCCAAAATATTAAGCAGGGTAACGTACAGGCCCCTTATTTCTTGTCCAAGGGAGTCCTTTGTTGTCGAGAAAGAAAAGGACGAGCACCTAAAATCGTGCTGCCTAGCAAATTAGTGCCCATGGTCTTCAGTTATTACCATGATTCCCCAATCGGAGGCCACAAGGGAATTTCGAAGACCATTTCCAGTATTAGGAAACATTTTATCTGGAAGGGCATGGATAGAGACATCGCGACGAGAGTAAAAAACTGTCATCTGTGTGGCTTGAGCAAGCCTGCCCAGAACACCAAACTAGGGTTGTTATCTTCTGAGGTGGCAAGCAGACCAATGGAAAAGTTATTTATTGACTACGTGGGGCCGTTCCCCCGTAGCAAGTCAGGTAATGCTTACCTACTTGTTTGTGTAGATGCTTTTTCAAAGTTTGCCTGGCTACTGCCCTTACGGCAGGCAACCGCTCGTTTGACCATCAACGCTTTACAGAACCACGTTTTTCAGCATTTCGGTCTTCCGACCATCATTGTCTCGGACAATGGCCCGCAATTTATTTCAAACGAATTTAGGCGTATGTGTTTCGCCAGTGGCATCAAACACGTAACCACTTCCCCTTATTACCCACAACCGTCCCATGCGGAGAGATTCAATCGGAATCTCCGGTCCGCCTTGATTGCTTATCACGCTGAGCAACAAACCACCTGGGATCAGAATCTGAAGTGGTTACAATTAGCCTTCAACACGGCCAGACACGACAGTCATCAGGCCGTGCCCTTTGAAATTTTGTTTGGATTCTCGCCCGCACTCCCGTTGACCAACCTATGGGATATTGAAGATCTTCTGCCGCGGGAGCCCAATAATAAAACTGCGGAGAGATGGAAAATGGCTCGGAAGAATTTGCTGCGAGCGCACGAGCGGGTCCGTCGGCGTTATAATCAGGGGCGTATTCCAAACCCCTTCCGGATTGGTGACTGGGTCTATTGCCAAAGCCACCCACTCAGCTCTGCCGCCGACAAACGTGCTGCGAAGCTATGCTACCGTTGGTCGGGGCCATACCGAATCATAGGATTTACGTCACCGGTGACGGCCCGGCTGGGCGTACCGGGAGACAAACAAAAGTTGTTGACAAGCCACATTTCCAAACTTAAACGTTGTCGGGGGCTATCCAAAACGTTCGAAGGGGGATAGTCCCCGTAAAGATAGGACCGAGGTCCTTGTTAAATGTGGAAGTCGTGTTCAGGCGAATGGGGCGAGCCTCAGGAGATCGGAAGATCTCCCTAGCTAGGAATCTTTCTTTTGCCTTTTGCTGTCTCTCTCTCTTGTGCTGTATGCGGACTCTGATCAGGTCAGCATGCAGCACCCGCACACTTACATAATACATATCTTCTTTCGTCTCTTTCATTTTCCTTTTTGATTTCTGTTCTCCTGAGAGCAAGCTCAGCTGAGCCAACCCAACCACGACGTCCACCGGTATCTTTTGGGGAGAGGTACACTGCAGGGTACCCTCCTGGCCTTTAACGTTGGGGCAACTATGTTGCCCTTTTGGGGTGAGGGTGTGCTGAGTCAAAAGATTCAGCGCGAGTTTAGTAAATGTATCGGCAGTTTTGACGGTAAAGGCAGTACGAAATTTAAGGCAGTAATTAGTGCTGCGCTCTACCTGTGTTTGAAAAAAAAATTCATAGTTTAGACAACGGCGGTCGGGGGCGGCACTTGCCGACTCTCGGTTGGTACGAAAATTCCTGTGCTGCTCCCTGGCGTTAATTGCGGTACGCAAACGAGACAATGCCGAATTACCTAAGTTTTGTCTAACAAAATTCTTCAGGGTTGACGGACGCTTTTTCTCTTCGGTGGAGAGGAAGGATTTCCGACTACAAAAATTATAACTATGTCTAAGAGATAAGTTTCTTCACGACTGCGGTGAGTTTTGATTTCATTATATTAATTATATACTAAATTTTTAAAGGAGAAAACGTTTTTTTAGTAAGCTTGAGTAAGCGTGCCCACTTGTTGAATCATGCATGGTGAAAGACGTAATTGTTCGTGAAGTTTTTATAAACCAATAAAGCTTGATTATTGGAGTGTCAGAATCTCGGCTTTAATACCTAAGGTACAATAACCACAATATATTTAATTTTGCACTTTCATTAACACCGATGTAACGAGATTCGGTTGTTCACTTAACCTATTACACAATGCGTCGTCATTAAGTGGTATAAGGTTTTGCTACAATGACAGTAAAACTTTATACATATATAATTGGGAACTTACTCAGGCACGTTTTAAACGTAAATCATGTCTCATTCAAAGTAGTAGTATTCTCAGATTCTATGGAGTAAAAAACTATGTGTTTTAAATAAATTCTGCGCCACGTGGTAACCTCAATTTCACTCAAAGTAATAAGTTCATAAGATGTTACAGAGCCAAGATAAATTATTGTATTGCAAAAGCAACTCACATTCAGTGAGGTTCAAGTTATAAAGCGTTATAAAGAATCATTGTTAGAGAACTTTTTTAGTAAGGCATGTTGGCCAAAATAATGTTACCAAGTTTTATTATGTACAACACAACTAGGTGTTGTTTTTATTTATGTATTTTGGAGGGTGTCCAAACAGTGGGGGGATTTGTGTGTGGTCTCTCACTAAAAATGTAATGTGTGAACAGGGTTCACTGAACAGAGACAAGTCCTGCTGCCACTGAACGAAATGACATCTTAAAAGCTCCACACTCGACACCGAAGAGAACAACGACCGCAACAACATGCCAATCATGAGATCGCCACGCTATAAATAAGAGATCATCCTTCTGGGCACATATAAGCAGGTGAAAAATATCCATTTATATTCACACGTAGAATCAACATGGCACCAGTTATACATTCATTTGGATCCCCAATTGATGGGACAGTTTAGTGTGAACACTAAGTATTAATTGTAAATTTCAATATATGTATAGTAAATTGTCAGTTCAGAGACTGACATGTCTACAACACAGCATCCAACTTAGATTTCCACTCATTTCTTTATAGAGCTTTCGCTACAGATTTAAAGTCAGTTTTGTTATTATAATTTTCTCAAGTTTAATTTACCAGGCATAAAACATACATTTTCTCTTATTTTTAAAATCAGGTTATGTCATTTGTATAAAAAGATTACTGGGGAGGTAGGTGTTATTTTAAATTAGTTTTAACCAAGCTGTGCCTGTCGAAACACTTTTCAACTTGTTTGTCGAAACAAGGTTGTCGAAACTGGTTATAAGTTGAAGAAACATGTCCGTCTCTGACACACAAATGTATTTTTTTATATAAGGTGCTAATATGGTGCAATTTTTCTCTTTTCATTAATTGGCCCTATTTTAGTCTATATAAATTCTTTATATTAATCATGGTAACTGGGGGGGGTTAATTATTCTAAACAATTTTTATTTCTCACCTTAATTAAGTATTTTAGCACTTAGCCACTTAGGCACTTGGTTTTAAATTTTAATGTCCTGGGGACATTTGTATGCAATACTTTATGATACACATGACGTGCAATTAACCCACACCATGGGGGGTACATTTATAGAAATAAATCTTTAATCCTAATTGGGATTCCTATAAAGAAGAAGTTTATAATTTATATACACCAGAAGGGTAATATAAAAAAGGGCGTGGCAAGAGACCTTTATGTATTTGTATACTATTGTATATGTAATTTGTCTTGTGGAACATGTTATGTCTGTATATTTCTGTGTACATTTTGGGGGATATATATATATATATATAAATATTATGCATTACTGTACTTTTGGTGGGATATAGGGATTTATTATTAGAATTTATATACACCAGTAGACGAGTATTCTATCTCAATAATCGTGGCTGATCATTTCTTTATGAAAATTAATTATTTTATTTAACAAGTATAGTAAGTGTCACCTTTAAAGTTCATTTAAATTGGATGAGTAATTATTTTAATTATTAATAGTAACTGTGAATGAAATCATTTACCTTCATCAATTTATATACTGCATTTTAAAAGAAACATATGATATACATTTTATATTTTAATAAATAGTTTAATGGGAGTTTTATTTTGAGGTTAATGATTATTTTAAATTTTCAATTCATTGATGGTGACATAGCAATTATTTTCGTGGATTCAGTTAATATTTTTCAGGTGGCCTTGTTGAGAGGGTATACTTCTTTAGTTAACCATTTAGAAGGGGAATTATAAATCACTGTTGTTTTTGTTAGTTTTATTATGAGATAGAATAATAAAATGGGATTGTTAATTATTTAATTCTTGAGTTTTTATTGCAAGTCCCGTCTTACTGGATCCAGCGCAATTTTTAGCTTCTCTAGGCCTTAGCCTAGTTTTAAATAACTTGTAGCCCCTCTTTACAAAAAGAAATATTCTTTTTGTTTTAACTACTCAAAATGAAGTAGGGGTTTCAGAGTAATAATTGCCGACAATAACTGAACTAAAGCCGCTGACACACCAGAACATTCCACATACTACGCATTAGCGCTACACTCATAGATATTATACTACTGGATTGTGTGCTCTAATGCAGGCAAGGCGCGAAACTCAGACTTGAGTCTGCAGACTGACAGCGAGAAGCCACTCGGGCAACTTCGGCTACCTTCGTTCTCATCTATGCCCGCCTATACCTAACCCGTGAGTTAGGTAAATGTTTGGTTAAAGTTTGTGTATTTATTTTATCACAATAATTTTATTAAGTTCACGGCTTCAAATACGTAAACTCAAGAGTAAATTTTTCGTGTATTCAAGTGTCTGTGTGTATTCGTGTCTAACCTACCTATACATGTCCTGTAAGCATTTCGATGTTTCATTTTAAAGTTTTGTCATTTTATTTTTAGTGTAACAGTTTTTATTAGGTACACGTGCTGTAAGTGTTCGATGTGAAGTTCGTGTAACATTTCAAAGGAGTCTTGTCAATTTAAGGGGGGGGGTGGGAACCGTATATGTTAAAATGCCATTTTCTCAGCATCTATTTTGTGCTAGAGACTTGAAATTTGTACAGGTTAATCATCACACTTTCAGATTGTTATGGTACTAGAACAATAAATTTATAAATTTACAAAATTTATAATTTTCTAAATTTTTTATAATTTTTAAATAACCTTTTTTATTTCGGTCAGTTTTTAAAACGTTTTTATAATTCTAGTAGACAAATGTCATTAGTAGAATAACTGTACAAATTTTTATTTCCTATGTTATAAAGGTAATTATATAATTCTCGAAGATAAATAATAAACACAATTGAGAATAAATTCATATCATACCATTTCTTACATTTATTACCCTGAATTGTATATTTTGTTTCAGCGTTTATCGCTCGAGAAACAAAAATAATTGATTAAATTGACTCCAGATAAATACGAAACCAACCTGCGAAGTTAGTGCACAGGTAAAGAGGAGTTGAAGTTCGCCACCTGATTACCACAACTGATTACAGCAATATATATCAAAACCAACATTGTGAGTACAAAAAACTGAACTTAAAAACCGGAAAAACAGTATAAAATAAGTTTTCTTAATAAACGTATATTTCATATACTAATGCGACGATGTAGTCAAAAGGTTCATATTTATCTGGGGAGCCAGTGAAATTGTGTTTGTTTCTGGAGAAGACAAAGGTTACAACAAAAACTACAATTCAGGGTAATAAATGGAGTACAACGATATGGTTAAATTAATTCTATATTAATGTTTAACTGTGACCACAATCAATATTCATTTTAATATTCAATTCATCCGGTATGCACACAGGAAAACCCCGATTTGGATAAAAATACGTGGATTTCATTATACACGTTAAGTGTGGAGTGTGGGTTGACGAGAGTAGACAATGGCGGCAGACGAACATTAACGAAGTTGCCCGAGTGGCTTCACGCTGTCAGTCTGCAGACTCAAGTGAAACTCAGTCCGGCTGTGACACGTTCCCCCCCCCCCACTCTGTAGTGTACGTCCAGTGTAGTCACGTCTACTTCCATGCTGTTTGCATTCCGTGTTTTCGTTGACGCGTGATTGTTGGAAGGTTGTGGATGTCTATAAAGTACACTTTATAATTTGAAGTTAACAAGATGCCAACGTATTGTGTAGCGTACAACTGTAAGAACTATGCTGTTAAAAACTGCGGCCTGTCATTTCACACGTAAGTAAAATTTTTATCAACAACATTATGACTTACATAACATAGGTATTTTAATCATTGTACTTTAAATAGTATTGATTTATTTATCGATCTCATACTAGTAGTCTGCTCTGATTAAATTAATGTTTTTTAGCTGAAATTATTAAAATTAAAATACTAATTTGTTTTTGTCAAGTACTTTTTACATTGAGGCTCTTTTATTGTGTTGAAAATTGGAAAGAAAATTAGCGTATGCGTAATATTGAGTTATTTTTCAATTTTAAAAACAAAAAAGGATATTTTTGAAAGTTAAACTTCAATAAATAAAAATTCATTTTTTTTAATTCAGTGCAGGTTTCCAAAAAGTCCAGAACTTCGAAGCAGGTGGATAAATGCAACGAAGAGAAAAGGATTTACACCGTCGACGCAGTCCAGACTTTGTAGTAAGCATTTCGAAGACAGTGCGTTTGAAGTCGGAGGTATATTCAGAAAATTAAAAAAGGATGCAGTCCCTAATTTATTTGACTTCCCACCTCATTTGCACACAAAGCAACCTAAACGTAGAAGGCTTATTAAAAAATTTGAGGTAAATCTTTCTGTTTATATAAAAATACTTAAGCCAATCAGGTTCATAACTAAACTTTTCATCTTTTTAAAAAGGGCTCATACAGAAAATTTTTAATCTTTCCAGTCCGTTTTCGTTACTTATTTGCAAACGGTCAAAATTAATAGAAAAAGAGAGTGTAATGATAAAGTATCTTGTTTTGTGAGCCTCTGAGTTTTTAACTATTTTATCAATCTTAATAAATATAAAAATTGAAAAAAATAAAAATTGAATTCTATAAATTTTTAAACATAAAAATTTCTTTAAAAATTTAAGGGTACTCAATTTCAACCCAAATTATGAAGTAATTTAAAAGTGTACATTCTGTTTTTAGAATACTGGAAAAAATAAAGTTCAACAGGAATCAACCCCATCTGTCGAAGCTGATGGCAATCTTGAAGCATCATCAACTTCCAATATACATACAGTCCCTCATATTCAACAGCAACAAAGAATTGTAAGACAATTTATTAAATTTCTGCATCTAAGCAATATATTATTATCTAGTCTATTAATGTACTGTATAAAATTAGTATGTAACGTAACATATATTGGTTACAGGCACCACAATCACCAACTAAAAACATCCTACGTAGAAAAGTTAAAATTTTGCAACAACGTATAAGAAGAAGAGACAAGAAAATCAAGAATATGAGTGACATAATATCGATCCTAAAGAAAAAGATGAATGCACCTGATAGACTGTTGGAACTCTTAGAGAATAATTTTTCAGGTTTTCCTTTATATTTAATATTAAGCAATCTAAAAAATAAGTTTAAGAGTAAATTCAACCAGGTATATATGGACCAAATGAAGGTTTTTGCCCTTAAGTTATACTTTTATTCACCTAAAGCTTATAATTTTTTAAAGAATAATCAGCGCCAAACCCATCCACATTAAGAAAATGGGTTGGCAATTTCAACTGCTCACCTGACTTTATAGAAGAAGTGTTTTCTTATTTAAAAAATAATGTTAGCACTAAAAGTTATTTGCAACACGTTAACCTAGTATTTGATGCCATTAGCATTAGAAAACAGCTAATATATGATCAAAAAGAAGGTAAGCATATAGGATATATATAGATGTAGGGTGTGGTATAAAAATAGATGACCATGAGGCACTTGCAACCGAGGCTTTAGTTTTTCAAGTCGTTTCTTTGAAAGGCAATTTTAAGTGTGCAGTGGGATATTTTCTTATTAATTCAATAAGTTCTAATGTACTCTTGCAACTAATTAAAATGGCGGTTATAAAGTTAAAACAAGTTGGCGTCAGTGTACAAAATGTAACATTTGATGGCACGGCCACAAATATTGCTGCAATGGAAAAACTTGGCTGTAAATTTCCTGAAAAACCTTTTTTTAGTATTAAAGATATTGATCATAACGTTTGTGCCATGTTAGACGCTTGCCACATGTTGAAACTATGTAGAAACACACTTGCTGATAAAAAAAATAATTGAATCGGGTAATGGGAAAAAAATACAGTTTAAATACATAGAAAATCTGTTATATGTACAAACTAAAGAGGGTTTAAAGTTTGCAAATAAACTTTCACACACACGTTTTCTACAAAAATAAAATAATGAATGTGAAAGTAGCTGCACAAACATTAAGTAGCAGTGTTGCTGACGCTTTACAATTTTTACTTGATAGCAAACATCCCGATTTCGAGGGCTGTGAGGAGACAATTAACTTCATTCGAATAATGGATAGACTGTTTGGCTATTTTAATACAAGGGATCTCTTTGATAAACACATTAAAGAACCTATAAAAAAAGTAATGCTGACTACAGTAAAATGGTGCTATCAACCAGCTATGATTATGTAAGTAAATTAAAAATTGAGGGTCTAGATATTTTAAAACATCCCAGAAAGACGTTTGTGTTACGATTTCTCACTAACATTAACTCAATTGGCATTTTGAGTACAAAATTACTAAATGAGCTAGGGTTCAAATACATTTTAAGTTACAAATTTTCTCAAGACCACCTTGAATTGGTTTTCTCGTGCATTCGATCAAGGGGCGGTCATAATAATAACACTAATGTTAATCAGTTTCGTCATGCATTAAGGAAATTAATGTTTAGGTATAGTGTTCAGGCTTCAAAGACAAGTAATAGTTTAGAGTTTGATATAAATCATCCAAATTGTATTCTTAGTTTTTACGGACCAGGTAACGCGACGGTTGATAAAAATGAAGAAGAGGAAGAATTATTAGATCATATAGAATATGATATTGTAAAACAGTGTGAGCTGTCTTATTACAAAGAAAATATACTTTATTACATAAGTGGTTTTATTGTTAAACAAGTAGATAAAATCATGAAATGTACAGGGTGTAGTGATTTGTTACAAGATGAAATTCAACTTCCTTGTAGTTGATTCAGTTTGTTTTTATCAAAGGGAAAATTGATAAGAGCATCTTATAAAGTATTTAAACTAGTAAAATTTTTATATAATTTATTTATTGCATTAAGGGATTAAAAAAATTTTAATTCTAATAACTGCATTTCATTAGCTTGTAGAAATTTTAAAAGGAGTTTTTTTAAGCGGCATATTTCTAATTTTGATTTTACAGATGACAGCCATGAGCTCAATTTGATAAAATTAATAGGTAGTATGTTTTTTAAAATAGTTTGCAATGCATTTGCAAAAGAAAAAACTGCACTGTTAAATAAATCAAAGTTAGGGGTACGTCAGAAATTAAACAAAATTATTTTGTTTAATAATATTTAATATACATAAAAATATGCATAAAAAATGTACTCTTATACCTAAGAAATCCAAAAGTAATACTTATATTAAAATTGTAAAGTAAATGATTTAAAAAATAGAATATATAATGTTTTAAAAGATATCTAAGTTTAAACATTTGTAAAATTGCAATAATAAATTACCTGCCATTTTAAAACAATGTGTACATTTCTCCTCTGTTTATAGAATAACTACTGTCTTTGTTTATTAAAAATTACTTCAGTTGTGTCGGTTTTGAAGCGAATAAACTAATATACTCGATGTTTCGTTATCGAGTTTCAATGCAGCGCAGCCACTACAGAGTGGTGGGGAGAGCTGAACAGCCGCGGACCGAATTCATAGCACAGCGTTAGCAATCCAGTAGTATATATCTATGGCTACACTAGGGAGTAATTGATTGCGGCCTTGACTCAGTGCACTCGGCTGGCGACGTCTAGAAAAATATCGCGAGCGCATGTTGAAATCACATACGGACAGAACATTACAGCCGGATTCCTCTGGAACATTAGAGAAACACGTAGATTGTTCTGTAATGTCGTAACACTATAGATACTCAGAGAAGAGCACACTAACCAACGACTGCAGGTGCAAAGAAGAAATAAAATCAAGAATATTCTTGGCTGAAAAGGGTTTTAATAAGAATAATTGTTTATTTGCAAAAGTATGATTCTTTAAGTGTGGAGAATTTTGTTATACGGATATAATATGTGAACTACGGGGAAGAGAGAGGGAAGGAAGAATTAAGATTTCTGATATTTGTATAATATCATAAAAGGGAGAAAATAAAATGTGTTGATGGAATGAGTAATAAGAGGGCTATGAACGCAAAAAGATAAATAAAATACTCTAAGATACAGCTCTAATGATCAGGGAAACTGGTCAGGCGTCTTATAAGCGGAAATAATATTAACGACTGGTTTTGAAGGAAACGTGGGAGAGAATGGAATAGAGTAACAGTGATAAACTTGATACGAGAGAAGAATATAATTGAAGCATAGAACAGGCTGTGGACCGGAGCAACTTTAGACAAGAGTGGCGTATGGGAACTGTCAATACCAACAATGGCATATCATTACCATGAGAGCTTCGTAGTATTTACAGTTTACTGCTGACTGGCTTTATATTTTGCTTTCCCTGTAAGTTGTATATCTCGTTTTACTCATTTCTATTTTACTAACAATTTGCATTAAACATTTCATTTCTTTTATTTTTTCTAGTTGATTTCTTTGTTTTCTATTTAATTACGAAGTCTCGAATGGTGATGCAAACTATTAATATTTAATATTACTGAAAAGTCAACTTCCTGACCTAACGTCTTTAGGCATTTCCTACTTTTCCACCCTATTGACATCTATAGTTGAGTTTCTACCTTCTACAATAAAGTTTACTTTTTGTCATCTGCCCACTTTACAAGAACTGGTCTAAACATGGCTGAACATGACATTTGGTTTTAGAATCATGCAGTACAGCGTAATATTTACAAGCTGATATACATAAAATATATTTGTAATGTGTTACCCGAAGTTGGTTTGTGAGAGTACAGATAGAATGCTTGTAAGAGACGAAACTTTATTAAATATACCAAAACAAGATACATTAAAAAAAAGGCTAATATGTAAACAGAGAAATATAGTCAGTTAATCATTATGGAAGACTACAGTATTTGAAAATTTAATGGCAAAACTGTAATAAGGCCATTTTTAAACTACTACTGCAGTTCAGCCCTGAGAGTTTATTATGCAAGAAACTAACAATTTTGAATTGAAATTGTTAATTTAATTTATTCTTAGTTTCATAACAACGTATTAATTGAAATTCTTGGTACATTTGATTCCACGTAGGAGCACACAAACTTCTGCAACTGGCCCATTTTTGTATTTCCAGCGCAGAATATTATTAATTATTTTATGTGACAACACGTGTCAAAATTACAGTTTTTATAGCTGTAAGAGGATACTCTTTTGTATCACGCGTGTAAAAATTTGTTTAAAATTGTGTGTTTTAGGTCCGTTTATCGGCGTTACATAAACGTCTTACTTCGCACATTGCGCGAGCATTTACGTCAACAATTCTGCGCATTCTTAAAACCTTAAACCTGTTTTGGATTCATGCCAGCTTAAGGCAGACGTAACGGTTGACCCCACATGTTGAACACCTAAACGTAATACATATTCTGCTCCGTCAGTTAAGGAAATTGAACTGTCTTCCTTGAATACTTTATGACTGCAGTAAAGATTGTGTGACCCGCACTGATCTTAGACTCTGTAAACCTTTGAAATGATAAATGTGTTCCTTTCATTTTTCATTAATAACTAATACTTAGCAATGCTGTCTAACAACTTAAATTAGCTTTACGTCTATTCTATCTGCACTGATTGATATTATCCTGAATTACGTTAGGATTTTAATGATTGTAATTAATTATTAATAATAACTTTTGAGAAATGCAGTTTCTGTTTGCAAGGAATGCAGTTTCAGTTTCCTTTTGCAACATCTTTCTATACGTCCATATCTCTCTTCTTTTCCCTTATTCGTTTTCTAATACTATCTCTTTTAGTTTAGAAATTAACACGTTGTTTCCCAAAGGCTTCTTGACAATCTGTGAGCGTGGAGTGGTAACACTTAAATTGTCCCTCTATGGGTAGCAGAGGGGGTGTTTAAGAATAAGTAGGCAAAAAGAGTTTGCAAAACGTTTGTGGTATAAATTTCATATCTGTTGTATTTTGTGGCTGAGTTAGAAAACAACGTTTACTTTATTAGCAGCTATTTTCTAATTCATTTCTGTATGATAGTATAGCGTAAATCTCGTTCAGCGTATGTTTGAATATACAGGCTATATTATTGTAAAATACTTTTTATGTTTACATTTCTAAATATCTTCTTTACCTCTACTATCCTCTACAATGATATAATGACAAGTTAGAAAACATGAGTCTACTTTCTGTATGTTAGACATCTCATATATGTAATAATATTACATACCACAAGCATGTGTACAAAAAGATACTTTATGTGTTACGGGCTTAAAAAGTTATACAAAAAACAAAGATGCAAATGTGCTAAGAGTATATTGTTATTAGGTATAAGACCTAAGATGTTCAAACATTTTTTAACAGATATTGAAGTGCATGGTGCGGATGGTGCCAATGAAAATATTTTGAAGTGTAGTGCTATCCGTGTATACGTGTTCCCTATATATCAAGAAACTGAAAATACGACTACTCACGAACACTCTATTCAGTTACAATAATGCTCAGGATGGATCAAAGCATTATGTTAATTAATTTAAACGTAAATTGAGTGAATAATGCTAATCCTCACAGTGGAGGGGGTGAAAAATTTATGCAGGTTAACGCATACTTAAATTGCGTTGTTTGCACGCTGCTCGGGAACGGACATTTTTACATTTCAGCAGGTGGTTGATGTGTAATCATACGGTTACAAATATAAGGGTTTTATATTAAATTATATAGCTCTCTATATGCAAACAGTAGTACAGAATGGCATATTACTGCAATGTCATTTTGATGGTACTAACAGTGTGAATTCCAAAATTTACAAAATTTTTGTAAATGTAGTTGCTAATCAGACTCTAAATAGGAGAGCTCCCAACTAAACACTGTCTATACGTCAAGTCAAGCAGCTGTACGCTATTTACGCGGCCACAATTTTACGATATTGTGTAGAATCGTTGCTTACCGGATTTCCCAGAGCAGAAGGGAGACCGACATGTAACATGCCACTAACACTCTGGGAAAAAAAGAGGAAGGTAAGAAACACGCTAGACAAGAAGTGCTGTGGAGATATCTTCAAGCGGTGGAATCCGGTATTGTCTTTACTGGTTGACACTAAGTGGAAACGTAATTATATTTTATTAATATTATATGGAAAATATATTAAAGACATTGAAAGACGATTTAACATTTTATGAAACTGTATGAACATTATTCAAAGACGTTAAATTTTAATATAACCTATATTTTAAATAGTAAGAAAATAAAACTGGTAGACAGAGAAAAAGCATGACAGACGTACGGGATCGCTAAGGTTTAAAAGTGACCGTACGCGTCGTTTTCTAGACCCCCCCCCGATACAAGGAAAATGAAGAAACAGTATTTTATTTAATATTATATATGAAAATTGCTACGACAATTACTTAACCCTCTCTAAAAGTCGGCAGGTACAGTTACGTAAACGTTCTACACGCTTTTTGACTAGCCCACCATGCGGTGTCTGTGTCAAGGCCGTCCACTCGTGTAGCACTCCAGACTGTTCGAGAGTACTTGTAACTACGCAAATTATGTTGGCACGCCACCTAAAAAGAAGGAAAATTATTCTGGAACTTCTGCGGGCTATATGTAATCAACAGGGCCGGCTTAGACAGTTAGTTAAACCTGGCAAAATTCTAGAGTGCGGATCAAGTAATTTTTGCTGATTAGTGGAAAGTGATTATTGTGTAATAATTAGTGCAGAACTCTATTAGTTGACATTATTATTGCGTGTGGACAAATTTAACTTGAATTATTATATGAGAGTACCTTGTTGATTTCGAAATGTTGTTTGTGACTAATTAAAGCTGGTATTTAGTGAATTCATAGATGTTTCCACTGTACAATACGACGATCCGTGAGACCGTTGCAACAGTGGGTCAGAAGTGCGACAGAACCCCTAACAGTGGAAACAGAGGACACTTTGTAGAAGAGTAGTGTACGTTGTAATTACTCTGTATACATGGATACCAGCCAGATGATTGAAGATTTCCAAGCGCTGCTACGGCAAACACAACAACAACAAAAAGCAGAACGACGACAAGAGGCAGAAAAAACATAGGAACAACAATGACAAGAGGCAGAAGAAGCAGATAAACAATAGGCGAAAGTAGCAGAAAAACGACAGGACGAGAAACGTGAGCAGGAAGCTTATTTTGAAGCTATGCAAAAACAGTTGCAAGAGCATATTACCGCAGAGTTTGGTCTCCTACGTGAATACTTGGGTGAATTACGTAGTAATCTGAATGGCCAAGAGGTAAGATTGTCTAAAGTAGAAACAAACATAGAACAATGTCAACAAAAATATCTGTAGTAGTAGAAGACTGCAGTTGTTCCAGTTTACGTCAAGGCCTCAACATTGATAGAAGCACTTACGGGACGGTGTATCTTAGGAAATTTTAAACCGCTGCTTGCGCAAATAATTGCACGCAGAAAGAAAAGGCAGTTTCACTCATTCTCGCTTTAAAAGAACCAGCAGCAGAGCTACTACAGAAAGTCCTACCTGATAGGCAGAACACCTATACTGAATTGATAAAAGCTTTAGAATTACGGTATGGTGATACACATTTGCGAGATGTATACTACACTCAGTTAAAAGCAAGGCGACTTTATTCAAAAGAATAAAGGCAAACAGAGAACTAAAACATTTAGGATCACCGATAAACATGCCACAAGAAAAACGAAATTCGGTTTATGCCACAAGGGAAAACAAGCAAATATTTTACAATCACATAGCAAAAACGTGTGTGTGCATGCGCGCGAGCGCAGGTGTGTAGATGTAAAAATTGATCCGTAAAAATTAATGACGAAACAAGAAATAAAACAGATAAATGTAAAATAATAAAGAGAGTAATAGATCACTTTGCAGTAACAAGTTTCGTATTTTAACATTCAATATAAATGTATTAAACCTTTATGTAGCTAAGTGTTACTAAAGCAGTCACTAATTATTAAAAAGCACTTCCAACTTGTAATAATTCTTATCATATATTACAGATGAAAACGTAACAACTTGATCCTACGACTTGGAGGACGATATAATTTATCAGGCCGCTTTCTGTGGAGTCTGTTCTGGTACATATGGAAACTACGTATAAAATATTTTATTGATAAATAGATATCAACTCAATTGTTTACTCTAAACTACATTAAATAAGGAAGTTATTTACCAATTATTAGTTACAAAGGAATGTTTACACACTTTTAATTTAGTCAAAGCGTTTTATTAATAAAGAAGAAACTTAACTATATTTTAAATAACCAAGTTAATTGAAGGAAAGATGTTATTAATTTGTTGCATTCTATGGTGGCTATTAAAAATATTTGAAGATCATAGAATTTGCTAAATTCTCATACATAACAACAGTCAAACAAAATTAACCACGCAATTGTTTATATTTCTGAGCTTAAAGCAATAGTAATTTATGCAGTTAAAAATTGAAGCTACTGTTACAACTGGTGAGATGTGACGGCACGCCTGACGCCCTGTAGGTGACACATGACATATTGATCCTCAGCAACTTGACAGACAATAAGCGGCGTATACGTGACATATGACTAGGCGGCGGCACTGGAACCGTCATACACAGGTTCAATCCATCGTACTTTTGATTGTGAGTTGCTAGCTTTCAATATATTGTTAGCATATTACAACACTGAAACGTAATAATACGCCTACACAGGAATTTATTTTATTACAATAAACGTTTCCAGTTACAACAAGTGTATGCCCTCAATTGTCAGTACTTATTGCAAAAGAGTATGATTTATAGATTATCATGTAGGCAGAATTCCACTAGATGAACAGTGGAGACAAACGTTTTAATGTACTTGGTGCCATATACTGGAGTAAAGCTATAGGAATAAAACTCCAAAGTACAATAACTCAAAAACAATTATTGTAACTAAGATATTTATCATCCCCAAAAAATAATTTTTGCTTCTTGTTCCTTAATGATGTTGATAACACGTACTGTGATTTCTTATAAGCTTTCTGTCGGTATTGATCGTACATGGTTAATCGTACATGTAGTTGTCTAAGAAATGCATTGTTTTGTTTTCAAATTTTAAATAGATTATCAATTTATGAATTTTAAAATTTTTATCTTTTACTAACCGATTTAAGTAAATTGCATTAAATTTTGTTTGTTTACTGTAATAATATTTACTATATGTTTTAATTTCATACATAACCCTTTGTGAGTATAGTACAACTTATTTAATCGGTTTTTGGATTATCCGGCGACTGGAATTAACAAGGCGCCACTGTAATAATGTCCTTTCATAAAGATATAACAGCAACCGTCAATTGACGGTTATTTTACTTTATTACATAAATATCAGTGACACTTATATATGATGTTCCTTGTGCTCGGTAAACGGTTAACCGTTTATAGTATCATACAAGGCGTTTCTATATAGTTTAACCCAATAAAGGAGTAAAGAAAACTTGATGTAATTAAGATGTAATTACTTGATGTATCACTCCGATTACGATTACAAACCTGAAAATGATAGCTGTATGTAATAACGTGAATATAAAGTGGTAATAAAAATATTATACAAGAGAGCATGAGTTGTGTGAAATAAATAACAAACAACACGGGTAGTATACTGCTGAAAACGGAGCAAACAAATTTCAGCTATAACACCAATACTCATTATGTTGACAACAAATAAAGCTGTGGAGGAGACTAACAAAAAGATAAGGGATAACAATAACTCAAATAATGAACCTATTTTTGTTATGTATTGTTACGTTGGAGGACATGGCGAAGTAAATGGCGGACATGGTACGTGAATCTGAATTCATGAGATATCTGAATGTTATGAATCTGAATTTTATGACATATATAAAATACAAGGCATATATTTCTCTAAAAAAAATATAAAAATTAGTACAACAAAAAGAACATAAGTATAATAGAAAATAAAAATGACGTACATAATATTCAAATAGGTAGATACATAATCTTCATATACAGTACTGTTCATATACTGGAGAAAGGAATAGAGAAGAACGATGCTCTAAGTAAAGAAGTGTACTACTAGGATAGAAAAAAACCATATAAAAGTGCAAAAAATTACTTTCTCAGACTATAAACAAATACAAAAATAAAGTAAAACCGAGGGCATACAACCAATGTGGACAGTGGAGTGAAGCTAATAAACAAGGACGCTGCATAAGTTGTTTGGATAAAAATAGAGGAAAGCAAGAAAAGACAAATACCGAATGATGTATTAAGAAATCAGATCAGAATAGAACTAATACGAAGTAATGTATTAGAGGACCATGACAATACGTACGTACGTAGGTTTACGTGAGGCGTATTGATAATAAGGTGTATGTTTTGGTATGTCTGCTGCATGGCATAAAAGGAAACCACAAGTCGGTATATAAAACCAAAATTTAAGAAAGATATAAAAGGAGGCTAAGGAAAACAAGTAATTAAGAAAAATATATTAAAAAAGAATCTGGGGAAAGGAATATGAAGTAAAGCAAAAAGACAGAAACAGAGCATGCAGAATGGAGCGAGTTGGAGGTAAGTGTGTAAAAGATAAAAATATATAAATACCAAAAAATCAAACGCTCAAATATAGTAGTGTATGGAAATCCTTCAAAACATGTTGTGAATCTATTACGACTCACAATCTGATATGTTTTGTGTTATTCTAATATTTATAATTGTTATCTGATATTTATGTTTTTGTGTTTTGCATAGCAGTATTATAAATTTTGTAGGATCATGTGGAAATGTGTGATGTAGTATGATTTATAATGTGCCTACTTTTAACGTTATATTTAGATGTAATATTCACAAGTGACGATTTGCTTTGTATGTTATAGGGCCCTACACATAAGGGTTAGTTGAAAAGAATAAACTGTTAAAAATATACATAAACGTGAAAATAGTATCTTTAAATGAGTTGTAACGTCCACTATACCGTAAAGGCTGTAACGACACCAAAATTCTAAAAGAAATCAGCACATATTATATAAATCAAGAATAAATAATACATATAATAATATAATAATAATAATGGGGCGCAATATTAATGACAATAGGTCTAAGAGAAATTTAATAAACTAATTAGAAAATGAACTTGCTGAAGAAGAGTTGCAGTATAAAAACAGATAGAAATAAGGATAATTAAAACTATACTACAAGAGATATTGTATAACAAAGGTGAATGACATTAAGGCTAATTATTCGTGAACTCTGAAGTGAAGTTATATAAAAGAGAAAGAAATCTACTTAAGAAATATACCAACAGTAATATTGAATATAATAAATAAATGGAGTTATTGGAAGGCAAGGTAGAATAAGAAAAAATATTCAGAAGATAAAAGATTCCAAGGATGTGTATAATGATAAGATTTTTAATTATTTTTATTTATAGAGTGTAGAAAGCTAAGGCACCACTCTAGAATTATTTTATGGGCAGCAGCCAAAGTGCACTGTACCAAGTATGTGAATGTTCGGATGAGCAATTGGACGTAAAAGGGCCACTCAACGCCGTTACTCATTCATAATACCATTTTAATATATAGGGAATCATTTAACAATAGTATGGAATCAATGTGAATAAAAGAATAATATAAATAGAATATACAATGAACCAAGAGAAAACTCAAGAATTACAATTCGTTAAAGCCACCAATACAAATAAACAAACTCCAGAGATAAAGAAGAAAATAATTGGTATCGATAAGAAGGGTAGTTTTCAATTTGCCTATAATAATGAAGAATTTGTTTAATAAATGTCAATCTTATCACCAAGCAATATTAATACCATAATATCATACACTTCAACTGTTGAAGACGTCAGCAAGCAATAACAACAAGTTATCTAAACAAATCGAAATCAAAATAATTTAAAAGAAGAAACAAAAATAAATAAAAGTGTGAACCTATTTCAAAACCAAAAGTCCTACAACAGACATTACTATGACGGATTAATATACTATATAGACAGTACCCAGTTAGATTTGGAGTAGTCCATAAACAAATAAATAATGATAATAAATTTAATGAATAATGAATGAATCAAATAGAAAGTCATATAAGTACAATACAAATTTAGAAGTACATGTAAAATGTAATTAAGATGTGCTACAAATGTAATATAATACAAGTGTAATTAATTGGTAAGAGGATGTGAGATACAGTGGTATTCAATTAAGAATAACTGTGAGTGGATAGTAATTATAAACAATTATTTAATGAAATTAATTACTAACCCATAGTAGCAGAAGATACTGGCATTAACATTTAGTTTTTTCTTTATTAGTGTTGAGTTGTATAAGTTTAATAGATATTAATCACACAGACAATGGTTTAAAAGCGTGCATTCAGTTAAGCCCTAAAGGGAATTATAGTAATTAAAATATAATTGTTAATTAATATTTTGTTTATATTTAAAGAAATTAATTAATATAAAACAAGTGTAAGTAGGATCGATTGTGAGTCTTCCAATATAAAAATATAATCAGTCAACATAGGCCTAGATGATTATGTTCAGTAAATAATAAATTATTCAAAAATATTTGTCAAATTACAAATAACTATAATATTTGATATTAAAATTGTTCATAGTTTTGTCAGATAAAATAAATGTATATTGTATTAAGTATTACGATGTAATAACTAAAAAGCAACTTGTATGTAGAAGGTAAAATAATGTATTATATAAAAATAATATCCTATGACAACTAAATCTCAATTTGAACAGATATGACCAGAGTCTTTATGTGTATCCAGGAAACCAAAAGAGAGAAAAAGAATGTTGTTGATGATTATTAAAAAATAATAAGCCAAGAAGGAGAGTTGAGTGTAAATTTTGAAAACAAGCTAAATATTTATACAAGAAACATATGAATATTATTAAAAAATAATATCATAGAAAGTGGAAAAGCCTTATATCAAATTATAACAGAATATAAGATTCAAGTGATTAAAGAAACAGCTTAACAAACCAGCCTTTAAATCTTACTGATGACACAAACAGAAGAACAACTACACTTGGATTGAATTAATAACAAGACACTGGACTTCAATCACAATATTCCAACTGAAGGCTTCGGACCACGAGAGTGACAAGAGAAACATTTATTGATTACCAAAAGAAGTGGATTCCTTCATTTTGACAACATAAACAAACTAATATTGGAATTTTTCATCACTGTGACCAGGAGGCTGTGTGAAACCAAACTGAACCGATAAACATTGTGTAACGTATTTATATTATTATAATTAATACTCAATTTATATTATTCATTTATTATAATTAATACTCAATTTATATTATTCATTGTTATTATTGTTTGTAATGTAATGTACTTTCTATACTTGTTTTTTTTTAATAATTACTGAACCTTTATATCAGCCAAAAGAACCTAAAAATAATATTAACAAAAGAGAAGAGAATCGACCCTGAGATTTCTAAATTATATTAATAGTTACACTAAATAGACTATAGAAATTTTTGAATAAAATTACAACATTATTATTATTATTACCAGATACCATTCCATGTGTTTTTATTTATATAGAAATAGAATTAACAAGTGTTACTAATTGATGTACACAAAGAGAGGGATAAATTAATTTAAAACCCGTCTTGTTGTAATTTGACACATCTAAGGTGAGGCATAAAGAACTTGTAATTCCTGGAGTGTTTATAAATTGGCGAACCTAACAGTGGGGCATAATCCCGTGGGGTTACAAATTGGCGCTCACAACAGTGGGGTTTTAGAGAAGATATTGATAGGGGACAATTACGTGTGGTTATAAGGCTAAAATCAATTATATTAAGAGCCGTCAAACCTATTGTTGACAGCAAAACGTAATGAATAATATGTAACAAAGAGCACATAACATTTAAAAGAATATTGTTCAATAAGCATATAATTTTCTAGTCACTGCCCATCAGCTAGATTAACATAATAAAGCAATAAAATCAATTTGGTTGAGTTGTTTTATAGATATAGTAAAATTCTGGTCAAATGGGTTTAGGTTTAACCGTCTGAAAGGATAGTTTATTCTAATATTTAAAAACGTAATAAGTTCACTCATTTTAAATGGTATACAATTGTGAACATCACTTTGGTGCTTCGTAAGAAGGATTCTTGATTCAGTGTAAATTTGATTTGCATAATAAAATTTGAAATTACTTAGCTGTCTCTGGTCCCAGTTTAGTATGACTACCAATATCCCAATGCACATGGGTAATTGAATATATTATTTTAGTAATGATTATGCTTATTAAATTTTTCGGAATAGATACATGTAAGAAATTATTTATTTGTATTACATTAAGACGTTTGAAGTCACCTAATAGTAAGTGAAATAACATGTTTTAATACAAACATATATTTTAGTAAATAAACCGACTTTTATATTTATTTGGCCCACTTCAATATCAGTGGATAAAAAATGTCCTTTAAAACTAATTTTGAAATGAAAAAATTGGTTAAAATTAGAACATAATAATTTAATATATAATAATTGGCCGTTTGGAAGCATACGTCTTGTTAATAACAAAAAGAGCACCAAGTTAAAACCCCCCACATACACAATCGCGCGCGCGCAGATACATGTATGTGTTCGGTATATTAGCGCGCGGACTATTTACGTGCTTGAACGAAATATTTACGTACGTAGATCGACTCGCTCGCTCTAGGAACTATGTGAGGTATTTTGAACACGTAAAAATTACATTCCTCTCGTAGTGAAAACCTGTATCGTTTAATAATTTAGTCCTCTGGCGAGACTCGAGCAAGTGGTGAGCTGGTAAAAAAGGAATATTCAAATTATGATTTCAGCTTAACTTAGCGAAAATTCCCCACGCTTAGAAGGAATATCAAACTGGGGGAAGCATAACCCTGCAGGAGTAATTAGGAGTAATGGATATCAGGAATCGTGGGGTTTACCTGCATTGATGAAAGAATTGATAAATCATTTAGCGAGGGTCCGGCGAATGTTGAAACCTGGTTCCTGAGACGGGTGTAAAGACCCAGCTACTTGCTGTCCATTCAATGTCTGAGTCTCAACTAACTAAAACTTGCAGGTGCACCGGAAACATACACAGAGTGCGTTCAAAAGAAAGTCGCTAGGGCGCGCGAGGCGTATTGTACGCATTCTGCGTACGTAAATATTTCGTTCAAGCACGTAAATACTTCGCGCACTAAAATACCGAACACAGCTACCTGTTGGCCATAACTCTGGATGACCAACCAACCAACCATAAGAACAATATATATATATATAGCTACATAGCACCGATAAAAGAGATAAAATATATAAAACGTAATAAAGTCGCCACTCCTTTGCATCTCGTTATAAATAACACCCTTCTTGTGGACAAATTTAAGTTGAATTATTGTATGAGAGTATCTTGTTTATTTAAAATTGTTATTTGTGACTAAGGTAATTAATGACTTCATCGGTGTCTGTAATTGTTTCCACTGTACCATACGACGATCCTTGAGACCGTCGTAAGAGTGTAATGGGAATGTAACGTCATCTAGACAAACCAGGTAATTTAATTATTTTAATTTTTCTTATTCTAAAAATATATTGAATTTATTGATTTTGTTATACTGTGCACTAGGTCTTGCAACACGTATCAAGAAACGTTTTGTTTGTTTACGCCATCGTAATTGATCAACGGTATCCGCTGACGCTTTTGAGTCGATCCGTTAGAACAGCATTTTGTAGCGTAAAATCCCTGTTATAATGCGCATAATAAATGGTGGGCCAATGAGAACACAACAATTTGTGTTAGCTCGTGTTTGGTTACTATAGCAACAATTAATAAACAGATGGTTTTATAACCTCAATTAAACTATGTTATTTCAGTAAACATGACTCAATAAAGAGTTGATTATCGTACGTTTGCTGTAGAAGCGTTTTTTAAAAGTAATTATTCCTATATGGCAACAAAAAGTCTGTTCAGAAATCATTTCAACGTTGGGAGACCTGGAAAGGTTCCAGATCGCTCAACAATAACGTACGGAGTAACAATATTTATAACTACTGCCTCGACGCAGAAAACAATTGGATGAAGTATAAAAAAAGCGCGCACGCCAGAAAGCGTGGAAAGGGTGAGAGCTGCTGTCACGCATAGTCGAAAAAAAAGTCTGCTGGGGAGCATGCTATGGCACTGCAGATTTTCAGTAGGTCTCTGCGGAGGATTATGCATCAAGATCTCCATTTCCACCTATACAAAATTCGAGTAGCCCGAAAAACTGTTTGAACGTGATTATATGAAAAGAGTTAATTTTTGTAATTAAATATTGGAATTCAAAAATGAAGAATAAAACTTTCATGAACACTTGTTTGTGTCAGACGAAGCACATTTTCACCTTTTCGGGCATGTCAATAAACAAAGCATGCGTTATTGGAGTGACAGTAGCCTTTAAGAACTTCATGCTTCATAGCCAGCGTGTCACTGTTTGGTGCGGAGTTTCCTCAGTTCATGTTTATTGGTCGTATTTCTTATAAAACGGTAATGGAAATGCAGTCAGTGTAAACTCAGATCAATACATGTAAATGCTGAACAACGTTTTCCTTCCTTTGTTAAATTATATAAGGATTGACACTTAGTTGGTCTGGTTACAGCAGGATGGAGCACACTGCACAAAACAGAATGGATGTGTTGAGGCCTGTGTTCAGACCTATCTGCGTGTGATTTCTTTTTGTAGGACTATAGGAAGTTAAGGTTTTCCAGTCATAACCAAATGATCTATATCATCTCAGGCAGCGGATTATCGAAGAAATTCTAGCGGTTCCGCAAGCCATGCTGCAGAGAATATGGATAGTTTTTTCGATCGACCTTAAAAATGTAAGCGTGTGAATGGGCATTACTTAAGGAATGTTATTTTAAAACGATGAGCATGCCTCAGTAAAATGGCATCTTATTACCTTTGTAACTATACTATATGTGACTTAAAAATATTAAAAGGATTCCTGTTGTGATAGTTTTAAATTATTATGTTCTCATTGCCCCACCGTTTATCAAATAAGGCCCACAAACATTGTATACAGAAATTAATTACAAGCAACTTACGAGAAATGAGATACGTAATACATCGATATCTGTTTCTCCTCGTTTGCGTATACTCAACAACAAACTCTGCAGCAGCGAAAGTTGCAGTTACAGGGGAAGTTGCTAAACAACTTTAACATTAGTTGAAGTCTTATTTGTTTGTTAGATATTGACCAATTGATCTCATTTATTACATAATTTTATAACGTGTTCC
Organism: Magicicada septendecula; assembly: GCA_034769895.1. Classification (NCBI taxonomy): domain Eukaryota; kingdom Metazoa; phylum Arthropoda; class Insecta; order Hemiptera; family Cicadidae; genus Magicicada; species Magicicada septendecula. The sequence continues at coordinate 231,970,300 of CM068369.1, forward strand.
ATTTTATTTTACAGATCATGGAAAAGAGAAATCAAGAATTGGAGAAACGATGTCAAATAATAGAAGTGCATAACAAGAAACGGCGAGAGTTAATTGAAAAATTAGGTAAAGATTCACAAAATCGAAATGTAAGGAAAATCAACAGTGCCATAAATCAACGGTTTTACGGAAGAACAGCGTCACAACAGAACTAAATTGTCATCTTAGTATTCATCATATAAAAATTATCAAAATTTTATCAGTAATATTCATAAAATTATCAAATTGTAAATCAAATTGTAAGAAAAAAATCGACAGTGAAGTACATTAATAACCACCAGCACCACGGTTACTGCCGCCACCAACCACAAATTCAATTTGAATAAAATCTTTTAGTATTTTAACCTGTGTTTTCAGTTGTCTACTAATTTCACATTGTATTTTATTGTTATTTCTTTGGTGTGTACGGATTTGGAATGAAATGTTTTATAGCATGTTTACTCAGTCTTTTACGCACATGCTCTCTCTCTCTCTCTCTCTCTCTCTTTTTCTCCCCCTCCCCCTCCATTCTCACTCTCTTGCTTACTTCATGAAATTAAATTATGTTCACTTTCATGCGTAATTGCAATACAATGAGACTGAGCTCAGCTGAGAGTATTTATTGTAGAAACATTTATATCGTGGATAGAGCAATCGCAAAAGGAAAAAACAGGCAATGTTGGTTGATACGTATTGTTACAATCGCAACAGAAATGTGATCTGCTGGGGGAATAGCAATAAAGATGTGATCTTGATTCGAATAGTTGAAAACATAGGATTGAAGAAAAAACGCGTACAAGGTTGTAAAACAGATAGCGGTCAACAAGGTGACTTCCTACAAAAGTATAAAAGCTCATAACATGTTGAGACTATTTGAAAGGAAAATAGTAAGAAAGGTATAAGGCCCAATAATGGAAGCAGGAGAGTGGAAATTCCTTCTAAATGCTGAAAACTGATGAAATATTGCAGCGAAAAGATATAGTGCGCTTCATAAAGGCAAGGCGGATAAGTTGGCTGGTACGTGTGGAGAAAATGCCACAGGAGAGACTGTCCAAGCACGTGCTAAATGGAAACATGAAGGAACAAGAAGAAGTGGCAGACCAAGAAGGCGATGGATACATGGAGTGGAGGAAAACTTAAGAACAATGGGCGTACAAAACTGGACGAACGTTGCAACAGAGAGAGAGAGAGAGAGAGAGAGAGAGAGAGAGAGAGAGAGAGAGAGAGAGAGAGAGAGAAGATCTGGAGGCGAGTGGTGGCGGAACCCTGTACAGCTCCGGAAGAAAAAGAGGCCATAACATTCCCTACGCAAAAAAAAGGCTTTAGAAATCGCATAATTTCACTAAATTTTAGGAAGACAGACAGGAACACATGATACGAAATCGAAAGAAGAACAAAATATGACGTGTATTCAAAAGTAACGTTTGCATTAAAAAAGGGTGTAAAGTTTCCTACAGGCCACAACCAACTTCTCTGTAATACGTATGTTTAAAACAAATGCATCAAAAATTCGCTAGTCTTTGTTGCCCGGCAACATAATTATTATTGTCTTTAAAAAATTATTCAAAAACCTAGAAAATTCAGCATAATTGAAGTAGTTTTGATCACTGAAACCTATTTTTAGCGATACGGAAAAATAATTTTTAGCCGCACATTAAATTTAGTTAACCTTTGAGGGACGTTGATTTCTATCTTCAAACGTATACCAGTACTTTTTATTTATATTTTTCAGATATATTTTAATTTCTTCTTCTTCTTTAAGTTTCTAGTTAAGACTCTGTCCTGTTCTATACCATAGATCCTACATGCTGTCACTCGACCTCTTCCTTGGCCGACCAATGCTCCTCTGGGAGTTTGGTCGGCTGTCTCTCGCCTTTTCCACTAGCCTTGTGTCATCCTTTCTTGATATTTGTTCAATCCATACCCTTCTTCTTTCCGCAATCAAAGAATTAATATCTGTTATATTACACGTTTCTCTTATACTATTGTTTGGATACTTATCGTACCTTGTCTTTCCCAGTACCCTCCGTAATATAGCCTTTTGTATAGTTTATTTTCTTTGAGTTGTTGATGTATCTTGGTCTCTGATGCATAGGATATTACTGGACGTATTGTGCTTTTGTAAACCCTACTTTTTTCTTCCTGTGTGAGTTATATTTATTCCATAACTACCTTTTCCATATTTATCAGCTTTTCTACAACGAAAACTACAACGCACACATATACAACCAAAAAGACACAACAACGAAATAAAAACGCTAAATAATGTAAAACAAAAGTTACTTGAACACAACATAACAATACTAAAATCTGATAAAGGGAACATAAACGTCATAATGGACAAAAAAGAACTAAACACTAAAGTTGAGAAATTCTTCAATGAAAATAATATAACGAAAATAAATAAAGACCCCACACTAAAATTTCAAAAACAAATTAACAAATTCATAAATAACACAAAGCATATAATCCAACCAGGAAACACCAAATACCTTAAACAAATCAAACCTAACCCACCAAAACTAAATGCTTTACCGAAAATACACAAACCTAACATTCCCATCAGACCATTAATAAACAACACACAAGCACCCTCCCACAAAATCGCAAAACACCTAGACAAAATAATCAGAAAAAACATTAATCTCAGTAACAATACTTCTGTCAAAAACAACATGGAACTAGTCAAAAAAACCGAACACATCCACATCCCACACAATTCAACATTAGCATCTTTTGACATAACCAATTTATACACCAATGTACCCATTAAAGAAACCATACAAACACTAGAACATTTACTCAGACAAAACAATACGCCAGAAACACAAATACATGAGATCATCACACTTACCAAAATAATAACTGAGCAAAATTACTTCACAAACAATAACAAGATATACACACAAACAGACGGTCTCCCGATGGGATCCCCCATATCAGGAATACTGGCAGAAATATTCATACACAACATAGAACAGAACCACATAATAAACAACAACAAATACACCAACAAAATCATTTATTGGCATAGGTATGTGGATGATATATTACTTTTATTCAATGGCAATACAAGGCAGGTCGAAAACTTCCACAAATACATAAACACAGTACACCACAAACTAAAATTTACACTGGAAATAGAACAAAACAGTAGTATAAATTTTCTGGACCTAACAATTAACAAAACTAACAATACACACACGTATAAAATATACAGAAAACCAACCACAACTGACATGGTTATACACAACACATCAAACCATCGAACACAACATAAACATGCGGCCTTCAACCATATGCTCCATAGACTAACTAAAATACCATTAAGTAAACAGGACTATAACGATGAACTCAACACAATTAAATATATAGCAATAAAAAACGGATACAACCCTAATTTAATAAACAAACTAGACAAACACATTATAAACAAAAACAACAAAACACTAAATCCCAACAACACACAACAAACTGAATATATCACACTCACATAACATAACTCCAACACACACAAACTCGCCAACACATTCAGGAAACACAAGAACAATATAGCATACGTACAAACAATACCATCAAAAAACACATCAATGATACAAACACGGACATAGACAAATACAACAAAACAGGTGTTTACAAATTAAATTGTAATGATTGCAATAGTTTCTATATATAGGCCAGACGGGAAGATCTTTTTCATCTCGTTACTCTGAACACCTAAAAGTTTTATCTAACAACAATATACACTCCGCGTTTGCCACACACATACACACAAAAAACCACAGCTACACCAACATAGATACTAATCTTGAGATATTACACTACTTACCCAAAAGTCGAAAACTTAACACAGCAGAACAATATGAAATGTACAAACACTACACAACACAACCATACAGCATACTTAACGACCAATTACACTATAAATCACACACACTTTTTGACGCAATTATACATAAAACTAACAATAATTTGGATCCCCGCGCCAATCCCCTTCCACCACACACCACCCCCACTAAACCTTCCAAATGAAAACCGTTACGAGTTTCTGGCAGTCTGTCTCAAACTGCTGACGAAGGCCCACATCACGCCGAAACGCGTACGGGAAGAAAAAACAAGTAAGTTTCACAAGTGAAAGTTTCATTATTCTATATTAAGTCTACTGTAGTTGAGATTCTCAAATGAATTAATGGTGAGTTCTTATTCATATACTGTAATTTAAATTATACTAGCTGTTACCCGCGGCTTTGAACTCGAATATCTGTGTTTTAATACCATTTATTTAATGTTTATTGTCTGTGTTTATATTGCGTTCTGTCAGCTTGTATAACAATTTTGTACTCATCAGTAGGCATTCACTCGAAAGCTATTTTAAACACTTGTACTAAATACATCGTGTATTTAAGTTGGCGTTACCAATTTTGCTGGAGTCATGCCGGTTGTGTCGTGTACTGATGACTATACGCCATGAGGAATAGTGGTTTACGTTGGTTCCAGTCTTTTGGTGCTCGTCAACAACCTTGGAAAGATACTGCTGAAGTGTCCTATTGAATCTCTCAACCATCCCTTCCGACTGAGGATGCAGAGGCGTTGTCCTGGTCTTTCGAATTCCGAGTAGCCGGCATAATTCTTTGAACACTATTGATTCGAAATTTCTCCCTTGATCCGTATCGATTTCCATAACGGCAACAGAAGTTGTGAACTAACTCCTTTGCCACAGTGGTAACCTCCAGATTTGGAATTGGATAAGCTTCCACCCACTTAGTAGTCACCTACAAGTAGGATGTACCTGTTTCCATCGTCAGTAACTGGGAATGGGCCAGCAATGTCTATGGCAATTCTCGCGAAAGGGAGTCCAACGTTATACTGTCTCATTTTACCCTGCTTCTGCTTTGTGGGCCCTTGCTTGCAGCACAAATTTCACATGTCCAAACCCATTCCTCTACGTCGTGGCGAAGATGAAGCCAGTAGAATCGCTTCCGTATTTTGTCAAAGGTTTTGCTAACGCCAAGATGGCCTCCAGACGTTCCATCATGCATCTCCTTCAAAACAGACCGCACTTTGCTTCGAGGAACTGTCAACTGCATGTCCACGTCTCGTCCATCTGCACTTTCCCAACCCCTTTTCAGCAGTCCGTTCTCTAAGGTAAGAGATTCCCATTGTGCCCAGTAGCCCTTCAGCACTTCCGAACCATGGCAGATATCTTGCCAATCCGGGCGGCGATCTTCCTCTTTTGCTGTCAAGATCGGTCCAATGTCTTCATCAGTCATCTGTTTTTGTCGACAATCTTGTGTCATCTAGCCGTCTGGCAGGAAATCTACATTGATGACTTGAACATGTTCGCTAGCGTTTTGTTCTTCCTTTCTGTGAAAATGTCGGCAGTGTTCCGGGCACGGTCTTCGTGATAAGCCATCTGCATTACCGTGAGGCACACCCGCCGATTTTGTACCTTGAAGTTGTACTCTTACAGACGTTCGAACCACCTTGGCAACTGCTCTTCCGGATTTTTAAATCTCAAGAGCCACCCAAGCGCGGCATGGTCGGTGCGTAGTGAAAACTACCTTCCATACAGGTACTCATGGAAGTGCTCCAAAGCTTGGACGATTGCCAGCAGATCTCTCCTTGTAACGCAATAATTTCAGTCTGGTTTAGAAAGCGTCTTGCTGGAAAACGTTATTACTCGTTCTTCACCGTTTTGTACTTGAGACAAAACTGTTTCTAGAGTGGTCACACTCTCTCGACCACTGGACGTTTCGTTTATTTTCCGTTAGCTCATGTAGTGGTTAAGCAACAGTAGCGAAGCCTTTCACAAAACGTCTGTAATATGAGCATAACCACAGGAAACTCCGATCTTCGTGTTTACTCTTCGGAACTGGCCAGTCTCTTATGGTGTCTACTTTATTAGGAATACGTCCTGCTGGAATAGAGAACACTTCTTCGGTCTCAGTTTCAGTTGGGGACCGTGAATTCTAATTAGAACCTCCTTAAGGTTTTCAAAATGGTCTTTGAAAGTCTTCCCGATTACTATGACATCGTCTAAGTAAACAAGGCAAGTTTTCCATGTCAGGCCTCGGAGTACCTCATCCATCAATCTTTCGAATATTGGCGGTGCATTACAGAGTCCAAATAGAATGACGTTAAATTGGAATAAGCCACTTAGTGTCGAGAAAGTGGTCTTTCCCTTGTCTTCTTGATGAAGACCCACGTGCCAATATCCAATCTTCAGGTCCAATGTCGAAAACCACTGTGCTCCGGACAACGTGTTGAGTGTATCGTCAACGCGAGCTAACGGATTGCAATCTTTCTTTATCGCGTCATTCAGCCTCCGATAGTCTACGCAAAAACGTAATCCACCATCCTTCTTCGCTACCAGCACTACCGGAGGAGACCAACCACTTGACGAAGGCTCGATTATTCCCTCTGTTATCATTTCCTGTACTAACTGAGACATTTCCTCTTGCTTAGCTAATGGAGGCCTTCGAGGACTTAGGCGTATCGGTGTTGTGTCCCCCGGTATTGATGCGATATTGTACAAGAGAGGTTCTTCCCAATTACTGCTTTTACCTCACCACTTGAGAGGTCGTTAGAAGATCTGTTCAATAATTGCTGCAGTTCCTCTGGTAATTTGGAAGTATCCGAAGCACTGGACGCTTTGCACGAAGTGACCAATATCTAACAGGTCGAAAACAGTCCTGGAGTTGTCAGATTGTGACGATTTAAAGCCAATTTAAATAGCACAAAACAAAACAAAATATTTTTGTTTGAAATAACAAGTGAGAAAATAATTCACCCTCCCCTTTGTACAAAATACCTGTACCTTCATGTCAACCGCGAGTACGGACATGCAAATCATAATGTTGTTGAGCTAATTAAAATAACCATCCTAATTATATAAAAAAGGACGTGATAATAATAAATAAAATATTGACTAAATAAAGAAGCTATAGTAGGATTAATAGTAGTAAGTAGAGGTAAATAATAATAATAAAAGTACGAACTATTTCTTCTCGCGGCGGGAACTGCGCCCAAACTCCCTACTGGACCGCAAAACCTTACGACAGTCTCCTCCGAATCACCGCCAAGCCAACAGCCTTGTCATGTGTTGTGAAGACGAATACTTTTATATTGCAAAACTAGGTATTCGTGAATAAGCGTTTCGTGGTTACACAAGCCCCACATGTAGTTAAACGAAGTGAAATGTAAAAAACAAAAGTTACGTAGTTTAAATGTAAATAATAAAAAGGCATAGCTGACACATCTCTTTATGAAATGGTTTAATCTTTAAGGTATGTTTCATACCATATCATAAGGTAACATCAGTGCAATATAAACCAAAATATAAAAGTGAACACGACCGACCGGAGTGAATCAACAACAACACTATGAGCTTAGCCAGAATCCGAGCCTCATGACTGCGCTAACTACTTAGAGTCAACCACGGAAATGGAGGAACACAAACTACAACTAAGGTCATCCAGGAAAACCTACGGAAGAGGACCATGAAGAGGACAAGCTGTGGACCAACATCATACCCAGGTGACATGGAAGCATAACTTCCGTGGTTGTATTGTTTTCTAAGAACCCAGAGTAAAGAAACAGTTTATTTTTGTAAAGACTCATACAAATCATGTAAATCATAACTTAATAATATGTATACTTTCTGTAACGAGATAAGAGTAATCTGAAGATGGATACAGATATAATTAATTCAAAATTGAACCAAACTATTCTTCAGATAGTTTGCATAATGTCTAAGTATTTTTAAAATAAAAAAAATTAGAACCCGGATCCGTGGTATTCTATGGACAGTTGTATTGTTTTGAGCTCATCATAGTAACAGTTTAAAGAGAATAAGAGCATAAAATGCAGAATCTATCAGAATCTTGCATTTAATAACAATAAGAATAATTAAAGGTATTATTTTGGAATCTTTATTTTGTAAGCTGTAATAAAGAGATGTTTTTGCTAAACAGAAAAGGGTGAGTAAATTTACGTAACCTTAGTCAAACTCCTGATCTTTACAGGTTCCAAATTTGTTGGTAAGTAATTAGTACTAACAATGGCAGCCGGTTTAATTGACAGAGGCCAATTAAACTGGTTCCCTGTGTTATAATGTCTTAACAGGAGGAGACGTTATAAGATTGCCGTCCAGTATAAATACCACCGGCAATTTTGGGGCGCTCTCAGAGACTCAAGATATCTTCACACGTCACACTGCCGGTCTGCCGACTGATCGATATCTTTACCATACACACCAAGAGTTATGGAGGAACTCTGGACCATTACAAACAACAAACCGTGAAGACAGAGAACACAGCATCAGCACCATCATCATCAAATTCTCAGGATTCAGGACACACACACACACACACACACACACACACACATGCGCGCGCGCAACGGTAAAGTCGGCCGTACGCAGGTGATGAATAAACAATTATATTTTTGTTTGTGAAAAGAAATCTCAAAAAGAAACTTATATATGAACAGTAAAGACTTAAAGTTTTAAATTTAAATAGTAGTTAAAGAAAATAATTTAATTTAAAAAGAAAATTTAAAAATACTAAACTTCTGTTATACGTTAAAATTTGGGTGTGTCAATAGTAATAAATAATAGGTTGGAAGTAAATGTTATATTTTTTTATTTTGTTTATAACAACAATTAATTTTATTCTTGAGATTTAATATTATTTTTGTTTGTAAATAAGTTGCTATTATTTAAAATTTGAGTCAGAAGCAGACACACTGAAATAAAAAGCTTTACATAATTTGTGTAACATGTCTGTTTAGCTAGTAAGATTATATGGTTGTTTATTTTTATATGTCATGAATAGCGTAGAAGGTTACATTGTATTTGTGTAAACTTATAAAAGAAAATATTTTTATTTATTTAAGATTCAAATTTTTTAATATTTGCATATTTTCTCATAATATTAATAAATCAGAATGATTATTTTGAAACGGTTTTAATTAATTATTTCATGTCAACAACATCTCACTCCTCTTTGAAAATTATTTAATTATTGTGCAACTACATATACTTGACACAACGAGAATAAAAAAATCATCCGACCTAGCCGGTGTAATTCACTTCATAGTTGGGTAATGTATTTGTGTGAATTTTTGAAATACTTGTAACGTTGCAATATATATATTGTAACGTTATTCCGTGGGTTACAAAATAATAATGTTATAGTTGTAATTTGTTCAACTTGAAATAAAAAAAAAAATTTGTATTTTCAAAAAGAAAAATTATTTGTTTTCTGAAAAAATATTTGTTTCGGGTTTTTTGTTATCTGTATTTAGGAAATAATTTTCGTTATTGTCTGGTGTAAAAATTTTAATTATATTATGGTTGTTAGTGTTGTGGTGTCACTTTCTATGAATAACTTCTATGTTAATATGTTTAACTCCGGTACTGGTCGATAGACGGCTCTTCTTCTTCTTCTTCAATATGCTCCTTATTTTCGTAAATACCGCCTTTCGGTTAGTCCGTGTTCTTGAATTAACTTATTCCTTAATTATATTTAAAGTAAAATTCAACCATTTTGCAGAATTAGAGTGTTTATTAACAATTTATTAAAAATATCGATAGTAATCGATTGTTGACAACAGTATCGACTCTTTACTCAGGGCCGGCCGACAAAAACTTTACATTAATAGTGTGTATAAAATATTGTTCTTTTAACGGTTATGTTAGAATAGCCAGAGAAGGGTGGAGCCAAGAAAGTATAACATTTACAATTAAAATGTCTTAAAACTAACAATTACAGTGTTATTAATCAATATAGAAAGTTTATATAGTATAATATTCGAACCAATGCAGACTAGACGTTCATTTGTTCCACCTCGAATAGAATGCTGGGAAAATCAAAATGGCCGACAGAAGTATGCGTAGTTGAATGTCAATCACCTCGACGAATATTTCTTACAATAAAGATGTCCTTTCACTGTTTCTTCGTCTCAGCAATTGTGGATATTAGTTCTGGAGTTAAATGAGTGTTCCTGGTGTAGTGTTTATTAGTTCACTTGGGTGTAAATGTGTGTTATTATGTCTATTTCACTTTGGTTAAATGTGTCGTATATAACCCTTTTTGTTTCGTCTGTAAAATTTATTTGTAGTGGTGTTAGTTCAATAATTTAGGCGTAGGTGGTTCTGTTTATCTGTAGTTCACTGTTTATTGTTTGTTTTCACTGCTTCTCAAGTTAAAATTCCAAATTAAAAAATTTACAAAATTTGCACTGAACTCAATTTAAGTATCGCACGACATTAACATAGGTTATACGGGGCAAAACCTCGTTTAAGTGTTCGCTTCCACGGATAATAATTAATCGTTCTCATTTCCTTCGTCTCCTGAAATTCTTAGCCAATTTAATGTAGATCATACATTGTTTCAAATTATCTTAGCTTACGATACATTTTATTTGAATACACGGAAAATATTTTCGTTATTATTTAACTGTATGAAATACTAAATACATATTCGGTTTCTTTAATCTATTTTGCTTATTTTGATACTAATTAATATAGTTTTACAAAGTTTTTATTTAAAAAAGTTATATTTCTTTCATGTTGGAAAAGTAGGCTTAAATTTGGGTTTCCTGTCCTTGTCCAGATAATAGCCATTTTCTCTGATATAATTATTATTATACTGAATCTAAGATTGATATAATTGTTTATCTTTCCTTAATTTCTTGCAGTTTTGTTCATTAGTTATTGTTTTTAAACATAATTCATTTATCTATGACTCCTCCTCTGAAATTTTAGTTAATACATTTCATTTTTATTTATAATTTTACTTATCTTCTGACAATATCTTTATAAAGTATAAGTTACATTGTATTAATATATGGTGGGTTTATCTTACATAAATTTCATCAGTTTAGTTGGTTTATAGGACTAGATTTGTCAATTATAATGTAGTCTAAAGTTACTATCTGGCCTAGATTTTATCTGTTGTCACTTACAATGTTTTTAATAATAAAGTTAGTTCATACCCTTTTCTGACCTTCTATTCTAATATAATATTCATTAATAATTTGTTCTTTTACCACTATAACCTTTAGTATTGATTTTAAACAATTAAAACATAACAATTATTTAACATTAAATCTGGTATTTAGAATCATACCCTTTTTTGTACTGATTACTTACAGTAACTTCTAAAAAACATTTTACTATATAGGAATGATATACACATTCAGATATACATTCCTAATTCAAACTACTAAACAAAATAACATTTTATAAATACAAGGATTAATCTCTATTCCTAAATCTTATTTATAGAGTTCATATATGGAAATTGGAACCTAACATTTTGTTCCATCAAATTTTTAACACTCGCTTAAAACTATTTGGTTACAGTCTTATCTGTTTTTCTTAATTTTAGGGATGTATTCCCCGTCACTTTATGTACTAACTCCAAGCTATCTATTTATATTATTTATTCCATTGAATGTTCTCATATAAACAGTGGCATTTTATTAGAAAGAGTATTCATTGCTCCTTCACCATATTATTTGATTAAAATATACTATGATACTATTTTAAAAACACTTAAAGTTATTTAAATGTACAGTAATTGATGTACCTTCTCAAAGTTTATTTATGATAATCTAATAACTTGCACTTGTCCCTTGTTATTTCTTGATACTATCACTAGTCCTTTCATAGTTTTATAATATAAAATTGTTTAATCATGGGGGAACCGTTAAGATTTGTCTATTTAAATTATACAATAACTTTCCTGGGTGCACTTCTACTTAGCACTTTAAACACTTTTTGTTTTTATTTGTTTTACATGAGTTTATGGTTTGTTGGGGTGTTATACTTTCTATTGTGACATTTACTTTCTTTTGGGGTTTTTGTTTTCTCCCTATTGGGTTTCTATTGGGTATTGGTCGTGTTCTATTTCCTCTATTCTATGTGATCTTCACTTGTCTCTGTTCATTAGGTATATTTGTTTGTTTTCGATATCTTCCTTCTTCGTTCTTGGTTTCTTCAGTACCATTTCGTTATTATTTACTTTTGTTTATACTGGTCTGTTTACTTGGTCTGGGTAGCTTCCTTACCTACTCCTATCCTACCTGGGTATTATTGTTATTTTAATTTTAGTTTTCTGTGGTTTTATTTTATTGTACATTCATATTAGTTGCAGATTTTTTCTTTATGTTTACTTTTTCTTGTTGTAATGGTAATTTATTGTGCCTTTTATTTGGTTTTCATTTGGATCTTTCTGGATATTCCATATAGTTGATTTTTACTAACGATCATCTGGTAATTGATTTAAGTGGATTATCTGTCATGCTACAATATATATGTATATATATTCAAACACTTTAAATATAGTCATAAATGCTCAGCATAATAGAGAAACGCATATAGCTTTGATAGATTTAGTAAAGGCATACGACAGCGTCCCAATCTCACAGTTACGGAAGGAGATGGAACATTTGCACATAAATGCAAATTTGATTGGAGCCACCAGAAGATACTATCAACAAAATATCACCAGGGTCAAACTGGGAAACAAACTCAGTCTCCTATTCGAAACTACAAAAGGCGTAAAACAAGAATGCTGCTTGTCCCCTACCCTCTTTAAAATATACTTAGACAGATCTCTAGTAAGATAGACAAAAGAAGTGTAAAAGCATGGGGCTGAGAGTAGGACAGGAGATGACAATCTGTTCACTCTATATTTTGTCGATGACCAGATTGTGGTAGCGGAGGATTACGAAGATCTCGAGTATATGGTCAGAAAGTTAAAAGAAGAATATGACGCAACTGGTTTGACGATGAACATGGCAAAATGTGAGTACCTAATAGTGGGCAACGAGGAAGTTAAGGACTTAAAATTGGACGTGGACAGGATAAGAGGTGCTGAAAAAAGTAAATACTTAGGCGTTGTTTTCAACAAACAGGGAAGCAGCAAAGATGAAATTCAAGAACGTGTTTACAAGGGGCGAACCGTTATATTTCTATCCATATGGTTATCCTTACATCTTTAAAGCTCATTCTATATTACTTATCACTAGGTACATGTCATAATATCCATTTTAGCCTTCCTTTTGTGAAATTCTGCTATTTTAGTTAGTTGTTGGCACAGTCTGTTTCTCGTTTACTTTTTGGGTAGCATATGTTTATGTATATAGTTGTTTTTTCATTTGTTGTTTTATTAATTATGTTATTGCTCATGGCATAATGTCTGGTTTTAATGCCCTTTCCTTATCTGCTTTGGTTAATTGGTTCTCCTATTTATTCTTCTATGATCTTATATTGTTTTGGGGTTTCATCAACTTATTACATCGAAAATATATAGGCCTACAATATATGGATTCTTATTTACTTTTTAATTAACAGTTCTGTAACATTATTGTTTCGATAAGTATTTCATTTATTTTTTTAGTTCGAATAGTCTTGTTCAGCCTTCATAATTGTGATAAAATATTTCTTGCTAAAATTACTTCAATTCAATTTCTTTAACTATGTTGTACTTATTATTATTTTTAAACCTTTGATATCTTAGTTCATTCTTTCTCTTTATTAATTGATACAAAACAAAATACTTCTGAAATGTATTCTGTAAATTGTTTTTATTTATTTTAGTATTGAGTAATTTATTTCTTTTCTTTTCTTATTTCATTTAAAATAATTTCCTTGATATATACTCTAAGATGTCCTTATTTATTCTTAGAATGTAGATGGTTTATCTTATTTGATTCAACATATTTTCCCTGATATTAACTGTAAGATGATCTTACTCATTTTAGAATTTTTATGTTTCTCTTTCATCAAAATATTTTTTTATTGATAATTGGTTATAGGTACTTTTATCTTTGGTGAATTAATCTCCTTCAACTCGTACGTGTTATTTTTATTATCCTTAGTAATCACGTATGGTCCCGTATACAACAGTAATAGTTTTTTAGTAATCCCTTCCATAGTACTGGGTAGTTCCCGGTTTTTAAACCTTTTCTCAAATTTTGTATTTTAGTACCTTTTTAATTGCTTTCTTATACTTGTTAATTCGCCTTTCCTGGTCCTCGGCTACTTTATTATAAAATCTTATCTGATCAAATTTATATTCCTTGTGGGTCGGAAATTCAATAATCTCTTGTATCGCTCAGGGGGGTGGTTTCTCATGCATTGCCGTATATGGGGTAATCCCTATAGCTGGGTGATGTGCTAGATTGAGAAATTCTTCGGTGGCTAATAGATATTCTTGCCATTACGTATATTATTTCATTATTTTGATTATTAATTTGTATATCGTTTTCTTCTAACAAATCTGTTCTGATATCTTTAAGATAATTATTGTAAATAATTGTAAATTCCTTATTCTCGTTTTGTTCATTTAACTCTTGTTCATACCCAGTAGATAGGAGTAGTGAAGGTTTGTGATTGTCTATTACCGCCTCCTCTAGTTTAAAGGTGGAGTATTATCGCTAAATGGGCCGACTGCAACGTCGGTCTGAAAAACTTGGGCTGGTTCTTGTCGCTCCACGCGATCATCAAACGACACTTCACTCCTCCGTTGTCGATTTTAGTCCTCCAGGCTGGAACTTCGCCTGTGTACATAACTTCCCCGAGCATCCCCTTCGTGGTTTACCTGTTGTTCTCTGTATTCATGGAAACTATTCCTCCTTTGGTTTTGGTACCTCCGTTGTCCACTGCCTACTGCTCTTATATAGTTCACTCTCGGTCGGTACGTTCTATTATTATAATTACTACCTGGTTGATAGTTTCTATTGTTATTTTGATAAGGGTAATTATTATTTTAGTTTGAATTTCTCTGACTATTTCTATTAGTTCCACCGTTATTATAATAGGTATTTCTATTTGATTGGTGGTTGTCATTTCCACCATTGTGGTTATTATTATTATTATTATTACTACTGCGATTATTATAGTAATTATTATTACGGTTCAAAGGGTTAAACTGATTTTTATTCACGTTATTTTGATTGTTGTTCACATAGCTACTACTATTCCTCGATTCTGGTCTATCAGTTCTTCTTCTACTCTGTCGGTAATAGTCTTCATGCTCGTACATCTCGAGTAACTCCGTCATAGCTTGTACGGTCTTAATCTGACTACTCCTACGTGCTTTAATTATATCCTCCTCGTAGTGATAGGACAGTTTGCTGACTAGACACTCCTTGGGTATTTGAGGCTCTAGGTGTTTGGCTATGCATACCTTTCCCAGGAAATATGAAGTCAATGTGTTACCCCAATATGGGTTATATTTCCATGGCATATATTGTCTCTTGCTATATTTTGCGTCGACTCTGACCAATACTTGGCCTTAAACAATCTCTTAAACATTTGGTAGTCAGTGACGTCATCTCTAATGGCCATCCACCAATTATCGGTCATCTCTTTAAATGACTCATCGAGTACTTCTTTATTTGTATTCCAGCGGTTACTCCTATGTTTCGCGAAATGTTCTTCTATTCGAGATATAAATTCCATGGGCTTTCTTTGGATAGCTGGAAATTAACCCCTTCTCGGTTTTCTGTAGTGGCACAATAGGTAATATTATTCGGTCTACTCAGACAAGTTTCTATGTCTGCTTGGTTCTGGCGAACCTGGCCATTTATACTGGTAACCGCAGCTTCCATACCGTCACATTTTGCTATGAATCGGTTCTTCACTTTTTCCCATTCTTCACGCGTTTCCTTTTGTTTATCTTCTATATTGGTAACATTGGTGATTACCTCTGCTTTAAAACCCTGTACTTCGGTGTTTATTTCTGCTTTAAAATTCTGTACTTCTCGCTCAGTCTGACTACATCTTTCGTCAGCTTTTGTAATCCTTAGGTCTATTACTGTTATTTCCTCTTCTACCTTCTTGCTGATTGTTTCATTGTTCTCTACTATCTTCTGACTCAATTCCTCCTTTAAAGATTCTATCTTTCCGTCTAATCTGTCCATATTTTCTTGGTTAACTTCCCTTAATTCTTCTCTTAATAGTTGGATATCCTCCTTCAAATCTTCCAACTTCTCCCCCATCTTTTCTTCCATCCTCTTATTATTCTCTCTTAACTCTTCCCTCAACTGTTAGTTGTCACTTTCCATCTTCTTACAATTTTCCTCCATCTTCTCTTCCATCTTCTTACTGGTTACTCCAATGTCCTTCCTTAATTCTTCCTTTAATTGTTGGTTGTCATCTTTCCTTTCCCTTCTATTTTCATCAATTTTCTTATTGGTATCTCCAATTTCCTTCCTGGTTTCTCCAATTTGGTTACTTAATTCTTCCTTTGTCGAATTGAATTCTTCGTTTGTCGATTTGTTATTCTCATCCATTTTCTGACTCAATTCTTCCTTTAATTCCTTACTCATGGATTTGTTATCCTCTCTCATTTCCATCATAAGCCTGAATATTTCTTGCATTGTCGCGTTCTCTATTTGTTTTGGTTTTTCCGGTTGTTCTTGTTGTTGTTGTATGGGTTGGTTCGGTTCCGCCGGAGGTAATATCATCTCCCTATCTTCCATTGGATTCGCCTCCTTGTCCTCTATGTCTATCTCCTCCTCAGGTTCTACCGCCCTTTTCTTGGACGTCGCTCTCTTTGGCATTTCGATTGCTTTCCTGACTTGTTAACAGCTGCCAAGCTAAAATAGGAAATTGACCAACTCGTCTTTATCTTATAGGCCTACCAATTCCTATTTTAAGCCCTTAAAGTTGAGCGCCAATTTGTAAATAAAGGGGATTTACAAATAATTAGTTATAATACAATTTTTATTATTGTTTTTAATTTTTTATTATATTTAATTATGCATTTAATTAATTTAGTTTTCTTAATTGGTTTCATTGTTTTTTATTGTTTTATGTTCAATTAACAAAAAATACTGATTAATAACTGTGTAAGCTCTGATGAAGAATTATTTGTTTCTTCACGTTAAATGGATTATCGTGGCCAAACTGATTGCATGTAGCGGCCGATTCAGTATCTGTACTTCTTCTGCTCGTTCCCTTCCTTCAGAGTTCATGTTAACATTTAATAAATAATGTAATTTAATTTATGACTCAAATAATCAATAAAACAACGTTTAAAAAATAATTAAGTTTATTAGGTTCAAAGTAATTGTTTGAATTACCGCGACTGGCTCGAGTCTGATTCGAGATTAAGTTCCAGTTCGATTATTACATATAAATTAATATTCAATTAGATTAATATAGTATAAGGGTTTTTTTAACTGTAGAAATAGTCAGGAAAGGCAAGAGAATTCAATACTTACAAATTATTAAAAAAAAACTTTTTCATTAAATAGACAAAAATGTTAAAGTATAATGTATAGAAAATTTTAATATTACGATACAGATGTTCGCTTCGACGTCACTCGTGCTGCTCCCGACAGTCTGTGCGAATGGAATCACAAGATGGCTGCCTTAATGAGTTGATCTGCGATGTGAATTCATCTACGAGATTTTCCTTCAAATAAACGTCTCCTTTGGTTAATCCCTCTTCAGTGAAGTTGTTATTGGAATATCCACCAGTTGTCGTGTGTAGTTGTGTTCATCCACTGGATTTTGTTCGGTAACAGTTGTGTTGTGTCAAATGGTTCCTTTCAGTCGTTTCGGGTTATCTGAGTTTAAATTCGTTCTTCAGTCGAGTCTATACGTAGTGACAGCTCTATTTAGTGGTGTTTAGTTTAACTGTGTATTTCCCACGATTATTTTAATTGTATTCGGAACTCTACTGTCTATTCCTCATTCATTTATATTTTCACAATATATCTCGGTTGGTGTTATTTGAAAAAATTTCATCCATTTTCTTTGAAATGTAATTGACACGTCTGTCCTGTTTGTCTTTTAACAATCAACTGACTGATATTTGTTCCTTCGTATAGAAAATTCTATAAGATTTTGGTACCATTTCTCATTGTTCATGGATCAGCTGTTCCTATCAAATAATTCAATCTTATTGAAAAAAATGTCATATTTTATATTTAATTGGCTATAAATTATTTGTTTAGTACTTTTATGTAATTCTGATTATAGAACAATATTCCTGCTTTTATTTTACACAAGTTAATACTAAATTTGACCTGTTTTGGTTTGAATTAAGCTTCAGAATTACATTCTTTGAAATTTATCTATAGGCCTTATTTTGATTTACATAAATACCTATTAAATGGTTTCCAATATGTTTTATGTTACAATTTTACTCACACTTGATTACTAATTAGACCCTTGTAATTTACCTTTTATGTCTGGCTATTATTTTAAATATTTAACAAGTTATTTGCATTTTACTAGTGCTTGCTTACTGCTGTTGGACATTCTCTTGTACAATTACCATTTAAGACAATTTTACATGTTGATTCCTTTAATCACTATTATATGTCGTTGTTATCATTAGGATAAAGTATTGTATTCTGAAAAATGATAATTTATATCAATTTAATCTAGATTCTATAAATTTATATTCTCTGATTTGATTTATATGGTCAAAGTTGAATTTGTCTTGGTCATCAATTTTCAATTTTCCTAGAAATGTTATTATGAATTCATCTTGTTAGTTTTATATTTTTTGATATACTATTTATGGGTCGTTTGAATTATTATTTTGCCTTTCATTACTTTACAAAAATACAACATTAATTAATAAGATTCAAATACAATAAACTCTTACATACTAACATCTAGTATTCCCTACTATCAACATATTTTTTATGGTATACTCTAAAAATACTAACACATAATAATTATATAAATAAACACATTAAAACTTTATATTAATGATGGTCTTTTGTTGTCCCTTTTTAACACTGGTTTGGGGTGTTCCCCTTAATCACATTTATTTCAATTATAATTAATTTTACATTATTTCTCATTATTTGTATTGGATTCTCTTTTTTGGGCTAGTTGTTTCATTTAATTTGGTATAGCTGATATAGTTTAATTTCTTTTTAATTATTTGTTTGCTGCTATAGAGGTTTCTGTCTTTGCAATAGGTTTTTTGGTTATTTTGATATTATTCCATTTTGATTCACTTGTTATGTTCTGTTGTTCCTTACTACTCCATATTTTGAGGATTGTCATTTTAATTTATTTATTCTGGGCTGTTACTCCTTACTACTCCGTATCTTACTGGGTCTACTAATTACTTTATTGATATGATATTCATACTATTTGTTTTTTAACACCTTTTGGCTATAAATTGACTATATGTAAATTCTTTGAATCGATTTGTTTAGTTCTGTTAAGTCCTTTTATTGATGATTGTAATTGCTTTTCTCTGCTACTTTTATTTAAGTTAATATTACTCCTTCCCGATATGACTTCTTCCCTTCTTTTCCTATATGATCTTAATTTGTAGAATAAGGTAAAAACTTCGTTGTGCTACAATATATATATATATATATGATATATATATATACATACATATATATATTGTACATTATTATTAATAATAACAAAACTTGTCTCAAGAATATATTTTTATTACTTTGTAAATTACAATCTTTCAATAGTATTCAACTATCATCATCAGATATAAAATTAATAAAAAAAAAATTTTAATCAATTGTGAAAAACAGTTGTGTTATACGTAGAGTAAATTTCATGTTTTGTATGTGTATATAAAATGTATTATATAATTAATTGTAAAATATAATAGGTTTTTTTTTTGTTACCACCATGGATGAGGTTTCGTCTAGTAGACAGAATCGTCAAACACACTGGAGTAAAATATTAGGACAAAGATTTTGAATAGAAAAACATTGCGTCACTATAATGTGATTGCAAAATATAAATATTTAGAAACCCATGCAAGCCGTGGAGAAGGCTGAAAAAGATGAAAAGAAGGCACCACTATAACAAAAAGGGATAAAACGATTTAGTGTTTTGGAAATCTGGGGCAATAAAAGAAGTAGTAATATATAAAGTTCTATCTCTGAGCCGAAGATGTAGTTAAAACGTGATCAATAAAGCTCATGTAGCTGTGATCATGGTGTTCATGAAAGGAGTTTGACTGAAACATCTGAAATATTTGGGAAAACTTAATGGTGAGGCTCTTTTTGTCTATATGTGAGATGTGTCAACAAAAGAATACAAAGAAGAGAAGCGGATTGGTTTCCAAACTCATTCTGCTTATTTAACAAAATTTTGTTTTGCTTCGAATGTTTAACAAACAAAAGAGCAAAGAAGTGACTTATATTTTTAACTGATATTTTTTAACTATGGCAGGCTCATGCATGACTTTTTATCTCACGTGTCTGTTGTCCCAGAGGGATAGCTAGGGGGGTGGCAAAGGGCAGCCGCCCCGGGCGGCATAGCTAGGAGGGCGGCAAAGTGATCGTAGACTTTAAAAAATTGTTTTCAGTTTATAAAAACCGGTATGGAGAACCATACATGACTTCCATGTCCTAAAATTTATATTTAAAATCATTTAAATATTAATTAAATAAGTGGATGCTTGAGTTCTGCAGAAATTACGTATCAGCTGAAATGGTACCACCATGTCAGGTGGATTAAGACTATCCTCAACCTTCGTCAGGAAGGACTGTACTTTTAGATAAAATGTCTGTAGGTCGAACGAAGAGCTAGCTAAAGGTAGCAGCGATCTGATTCCTGCAATGAAAATGGACTCTCGCTGCGAGGGGCCGGGGGATGTCTATAGTGTTTTCAAAGTCTTTCCTGTCAATACTATACTAGTCATTTTTCTTTTTTAAAATCGAGTCTTGATTTCTTTCTTTCCATTTGTCTTCTGATTTCCTGAACGACTATTCTGTTCACCCGTATAATTATAAATTTCTCAGGAAAACATTTCTTCCTTAATACGTTTGTGTCTCCTGTTTAACACCCACCATTCTGATCCATGTCATAACGCTATATTCCACACAGGCTAGTAAATAACTAGTCATCAGGGAGGTCAAAATATTTTCAAGGAGGGGCAAACAATTTTCCAAAGGAGAAAAATATTTATATATTTTTCATACACACACACATGCACATATTAGTTTATAATTCTCATATCATAATAGAAATAAGTACACAGATTGTATTAATTGCTTTAATACAAAAACACTGCCCAGCGATCCACAGGAAGCAAACCGAAGTCCATCTTTTCAGCTTGCACGCGTTGTGTTGGTGTGGGTTTCGGGAATTTATATTTAAAAAGCGTGCAAAAATAAGAAAATAAACATGAGTGAGTCCAGAACTAACGCGAATTTTGTATGTGTGTGTGTCCTGCCGGCCTTTTTATTGCGGTAATCACAATAATAAAACTTTGGAAAAGTAAACATTACATAATTGAGATATGCTTGCCTGCCAGGAACGATATATTTTCACTCATACGTGATTTAAATTAAAATAAAAAATATAGAATTTTGTTAAAATGAAATGAAATGTTTCCATAGAAACTACTTATTTGTTGTCAATAACGTAGTACACATATAAAACTTATAAAAATTTACCTCCTCCATCATCAACTACTATTTTAATTTATAAAAAAATTACCCCCTTCCCCTTCAACTATCCCTTAAATTTACAGATATTTCATCTACCTTTATACAGTGGATTAATATGATCTTCTTTTCAGGATACTTTATTATTTATTTATAACATTAAAACTTGAGTCCTCTACAATTCAGGACTGTATGCAAAAAATTATTTGATTCTGTTTGAAATTGCGGCTGTTATCGTTTGCCATAGAAAAAATTCTACACACAGACACACAGACACACACACACAGACAGACACATACACAGACACTTTCCGAAAATATCGGTATGGAGAACCATACATGACTTCCATGTTCTGAGATTTATATTTAAAATCATTTACGAAATGAAATGTTTCCATAGAAACTACTTCTTTCCACTTATTGCTTCAGCCTTAACCACAGTACTGTGGTCACTAACGTATACCACCACACGTTATCGCACTCGATTTTTACAGATGATGGCAGTCGACGGCACTGAAAAAACGTCTGGTTTTTGCAGAAAAAAATTGGACTACGGCCAAACAGCCCGGGAAGGAATTTTAACAACAAACTACTACTTTGTTGCCGACAAAGTAGTACACATATAAAAATTATCCCCTCCCCCTTCAACTATAATTTTCATTTATAGAAAATTACCCTCACCCCGTTCAACTAGCCTCTTCATTTATAGATATTTCATCTAAGTTTCTACAGTGGATTATTAAGATCTTCTTATCAGGATACTTTATTTATCAAATTTAAGTACTTTACTCTTGTTACAACAAAAAATGTTTCAGGTAAACTGCCCTTTCCCCGTAACCGATCTTCACCAAAATCAATAGGCCTTGAGTCTTCTACAACTCAGGCACCTATGCAAAAACGAATTTGATTATGTTTGCATTTACGGCAGTTATCGTTCGTCATAGAAAAAATTAATCATATTATCACATAAAACGTTGCTGGTAAACTACCCCTTTCTCTTAACTGATCTTCACCAAAATCAATAGGTCTTGAGTCCTCTACAGTTCATGGATACATGCAAAACATTATTTTATTATGTTTGAATGTGCGGCAGTTATCGTTCGTCATATAAACAATTACTCTTGTTAAAACATTAAAGGTGGCTGGTAAACTACACCTTTCCCTTAACCGATGTTCACAAAAATCAATAGGCCTTCATTTCATTATAATTCAAGAAAGTATGCAAACATTTATTTGATTCTCTTTGAAATTACGGCAGTTATCGTTCATCATAAAAAAAATTACCCTTGTAAAAACATAAAATGTTGCTGGTAAACTACCCCTTCCCCTTAACCAATCTTCACCAAAATCAACAGACCTTGAGTAATTAAAACTTCAGGTACGTATGCAAAAAATTAAATGATTCCCTTTGAATATGCGGCAGTTATCATTCGTCATATAAATAAAATTACCTTTTTAAAACGTAAAACGTTGCAAGTAAACTACCCTTTTCTCTTAACCGATCGTCACCATGACCATCAAACCTTGAGTACTCTATAATTAAGGAAGGTGTGCAAAAAAGTATTTGATTCTGTTTGAATTTACGGCAGTTATCTTTCGTCATAAAAAAATTACCCTTGTTAAAACATAAAACGTTGCAGGTAAACTACCCCTTTACCTTAACCGATCTTCTCCAAAAACAATACGTCTTGAGAACTCTACAATTCAGAGCTGTATGCGAACCATTATTTGATTCTGTTTGAATTTGCGGCTGTTATCGTTTGCAATAGAAAAAAATCTACAAACAGACAGACATACAGATAGACATACTGACACACAGACAGATAGACACACAGACACTTTTTTCGTCATAACCATATTTCCATTTCCTTATGCAATATGGAAGTAAAAATACAAAACAACTTGTTTCTTTGTTATGACTATTCCTTTCATAAAAGAAGCATAACCTTGTGAACCTTGTGTTTATGGCTTGTCTGTTGCCATAAACCTCGCGTGATAAACAGTATTTAGTCTATACTCAAGCGTCGTAATTACTGTTCATTATGATAAGGCAAATCGCACTTGGATGTATTTTTCTCCAACTAAAAAAATCTCTGTTTTGATTTTGTTGCACTATATTTCCACAAAAAAAACTATCAATGAAGCCATTTCAATAGTAAAAACGCGTTTTCGTCGTAGCGTAACTTTAATCCCCGTATTTAGGATCATGAAAATAGTCCTGCTCATCGCTCTGCGTTTTTGAAATGGAAGGAATAGGAACGTTCTTTAAACGAAGGGAAACTTATTGATGATCTACTTTAGGAACAGATGAGTAAAGCAGCTGATTCATGGAAAGAAATCCTTGAACGGGTCATTTCCACAGTACAAACTCTTGCATAACAAAATCTGGCACTGAGAGGACATCGAGAATCAATTACTAACGATCCAACCCGGAGACTTTCTGGTTTTGCTAAAATAATTGGCTAAATTTAACCCTGTCATGAGATCTCATTTGGATTCAGTCTCATGTAGCTGCCCGTGTAGATCAAATGTCTCTATTATAAGATTTGTTGAAATTAAACGCAATTCTGTTGATATCAAGGAAGCCTTCACAGATTTTATTCCTTTAGAAGTGAAAACAACAGAGGGTATCATAGAAGCTATTACAAGAAAGCTTGAGAGAGATGGATTGAATCTTAGCGATTGCAGAGGTCAGTCGTAAGACAGTCAATCAGCCTGTAATGATAACCATTAACCTGTAATGGTAAGTTATTAAATTTATTATTTTTAATGTAGTTCTTTGTTTAACTTTATGTTGCTTTAGGATATTGTTTTGACGATGCGCTTTAGAGCTAAAAGGAATTTGCATGTTTATTAGAACATTTTTATGTCAAACTTTATACTTCCCTGTTCCGTAAGGAAATAGAAGTATGGTAAAAAAAATCGTGTTCAAGATAACGGCAGATTCTGATTGTACTACACTCAAAACATGAAAAAAAGTCATTTTTCGAAAAGTGTCTGTGTGTAGAATTTTTTCTATGGCAAACGATAACAGCCGCAATTTCAAACAGAATCAAATAATTTTTTGCATACAGTCCTGAATTGCAGAGGACTCAAGGGCTATTGTTTTTGGTGAAGATCGGTTAAGGGAAAGGGGTAGTTTACCTTCAACATTTTACGTTTTAACAAGAGTAAATTGCTTAATTTTGTTAAATAAAGTATCCTCAAAAGAAGGTCATAATAATTCACTGTAGAAAGGTAGATGAAATAACTGTAAATGCAAAGGGTAGTTGAAGGGGTGAGGGGTAATTTTTTTTATAAATTAAAATGGTACTTGATGATGGAGGAAGTAAATTTTATAAGTTTTATATGTGTAATACGTTAATGACAACAAATAAGTAGTTTCTATAGGAACACTTCATTTCACAAAATTCTATATTTTTTTAGGAATTATCGAACCGAATTCAAGTAAATGATTGGAACTGTATGAGTACTCACAATACATTTCGGCGTTTTTAATATGCGATTGTATCGATATATTTTGGTGTGGAAAAGAAGAAGTGTACTAATTGTAAATTGCCCTATTTCTTAATGTAAAGCAAAAATACGTGTTGTTTTCATTAGGGAGGTTAGGTAATAATGGTTTTGCGTTTCTAGTTTACTGCTAAAATAAATGAAAGCTGTGGTTGAGAAAACATAACATTAAACGTGTAATACAATGCTTATAACAGAGTAACACTTAAAATAAAGAACTTAACGTTTTTAAGTTGAAAAAATTGGAAAAAACAACAGCAAATACAAAATGAAAAATACAGATATTTATGGTTAATGGAAAAACAAAAAACACTGTATTAAGGAATGACAACATATGGTCTACATATTGTACATAATGGATGTTTGTTTTTTGTTAGTCACAAAACGAGTACCGGTACTTGTCGGGAAACGAATTTTACCAAAAAACGAGTTCTGCCACAAAAAAGTGACGTGTATAATAATAAGCATGGGGCCGTTGGGTCACTCCCGCCTTACTTCGAGTTGAGGTTTTTCGTGGTTTTAGAAAAAAAAATAGTTTTACATTACACACGTTATTGATTTCCATGTATAATTTCAGTTTTCATGTTAACCTAACATAATCAATTTTTGGTGTCACAGTCACGATCCGGTGATAAATTACTGCTAGCCATTTTCCATTAAAAAATGAAAAACAAAATCAATTGCAATCACCAGCCAACTATTTTTCAACATACAAAATTAAAATTTGTATAATTCTTTCACTACATAAAATTATGTGCGATATTCACTACATATCGAAGCCCAAAAATCGAATTATCGAAATGAAGGCAGGTACGCATCAAGGCAGTATAAAATGATTTTGTATATAATCTGAGAACATGGAAGTCATGTATGTATGTAACACTCCATACCGATATTTTTATTTTACTACATTTTTATAGTCTACATTTGTTATTAATAAATGTGTACAAACTGAATACCGGTAATATTAAACTTAGAAATGTAATTTCTGAATTTTGACTTAACAAATATTCTTAACACGTTTGCTGAACTTGCTTTCATATAAAAATCTACACATCTGCATTTATTAAGCACTTTGTTCACTGGATGGGCCTTAATTTTTGCTATTTGGTCCCCTTTTAATTGTAAAGCGAGGCGGCCGACGATCTCCTTGCCCCGGGCACCAAAAGCCTAGCTACGCCACTGGATGGATTGAATCTAGCGATAGCCGAGGTCAGTCGTATGACAATCAAGCAACAATGGCTGGTATCCATTCAGGAGTTCAAAAGAGAATATTAGATTTGAATCCTTTGACAACCATTCACTTAACTTGGTTGAAGTTCATGCAGCTCATGTAAATGTTCAGGCAGTGACATTTTTTGGGACAGTAGAACGTCTATTCACCTTCTTTCCTGTTTCACTTATAGGTGGAGTGTTCTTAAAGACTTCGTAAATATTACACTAAAAGGACATTGTGATACCAGGTGGAGCTCAAAAGCAGATGCGGTGAAAGCAATATCCACTCAGCTGGTTGAAGTGATCGCTGCTCTGGAGAAACTGAGGTATACGCCGACTGAAACAATCGATACGAGGAAAGATGCAGCATTAATAAACTTTAATTTTGTGACCTTCCTCTTTTTCTGGACAGATATTCTTTCTTCTATGGATAAAATCCAGAAAATCTTCCAGACCAAAGGTATAAGCTTTATTGAAGCATTGACACTTTTGGAGACGCTATCGAACAAATTAAAAGTTTGGACCAGTGAGCTGTGTGACAATGTCATTTCTAAGGCAGAGCAGGTATGTAATGAATGGGGCGTCAGTATCACAAAAAGGATAAGAAGCGCACGATGCCAGGGGAGTATGCAGACGACTCTGTATTAACCGTTCAGCAAGAAATGCGACGTTCTCTAATAGAAATTTTGGACTAACTGTCAGTTGAAATTTCAAGCCGTTTCTCTAACATAAAAGAGTTAGAAAACCCCTTTGGGTTTCTCTGTAAATTTGAGGCGTACGTAAATGATGGGGATATACATTTTAAGGAACAGCTTTTCCAAATCAATATTAAGTGCACAGTACTTGTAAATCTGTATCCACATGACCTACACAGTGAAGAATTGTTCAGTGACTTTAAAGACGTCGTACTTTTACTAAAAAGGGCAAAAGTTAACGGAGAACAAATGGACTGTACACCTCGGGGACTGCTAAAATGCATTTCTTCAATGAGATTAGAAGCCTACAAAACACTAGCAAGAGCTTCAAACATTTTTCTTATTTTACCAGTGTCTGTGTCTTCTTGTGAAAGATCGTTAAGTAAACTTAAATTGATTAAATCGTACCTATGATCAACAATATCTCAGGACAGGGTATCAAATCTAGCTATACTTTCAATTGAAAAAGACATTGCTTTGTATTTAGATTATAGTGATTTAATAACCGACTTTATAGCAATTAAGAACAGGAAAGTTACATTTTAGAACGTCTCGTTTTAAATATTTATTAAATATGAAAAATAAGTATTAAGTGTTTATTAATAGAAGACGGAACCATAAACCCGTAATGATAAGTGATTTATTTTATTACTTTTAATTTAGTTTTTTGTTTAACTTTATGTTGCTTGAGGATATTGTTTTGACGATGCGCTTTAGACCTACAAGGAATTTGCATACTTATTGGAACATATTTATGTTATAAATTTGTTATATTTCTACATTTTTTATTGTCTACATTTGTGCTTTCATATAAAATTCTACACATTTGCACTTATTAAGTACTTTGCTCACTAGATGGGCCTTCATTTTTGCTCTTTTGTCCCCTTTTAATTGTGAAAGCGAGGCGGCCGACAATCTTCTTGCCCCGGGCCCCAAAAAGGCTAGCTACGCTACTGTGTTGTCCATTCTTAGAATTGAACACGCGAAATCTCGGTTTAGCCAAACCTAGGGTTCTGTTGAGAGATCCAGGGAGGATTTTAAAAATATGATCAATTTTTGATAGAAAGAAAATAATACCACTAAATGATCGGACGGTCTGAGGTACACATAATTTATGAAAAACCGAGTGTTCCATTGGGGAATTAAGCAAATTGCCTTACAAGTGGCATTACATATTTCATTAAACCTACATTAGGTACCTCAACCTCTTCATTGCCTCCGGAAATAGTATAAAACGTTCTGGATAAGAACGATGTACAAAAGTTTTTTGAAGATTAAAACAAGGACGAATTCTCGGATGACGAAGAAACTGAAGATAGAAATTCGTCAGTTGCGGAGAACATCCAAAAGGCAAGAAGGACAGGTACAGTAAAAGAAGCTAATAAAATGAAATATAGTTCTAACAAGTCACGTCCGCTAACGGAAATTGTAGACAATGTTACCATACCTATTTTTGACGTGGACAAAGCCAAAGAAAATCATAAAAATACTATTGGAGTAATTGTTCAGATAAATGGAGACGGATTTCACGAAACTGGTACCACATCTGACCAACGAACTTTCACAAGATTTTACCAGGCCAAAACATAGGCCTAAATTTTACAAACGTTATACTGCATGAAGGCCAGTGACTTTAAGTTTTGACTAGATCGTTTTACACTTGTTTTTCTGCTTGTCTGTCTTACATTTTGAGTATATTTAACTTAATTTAAGGTACTGTTTAAATGTTAAGATTTGGTAAGTTTTAATTTTAGAAACACTAGAAGACAAAAAAAGGACGGTATTGAAATAATGAAATACCATGTTGGGTATCAAATTAAAGGCAGCCTAACTCAAATGTCAATTTAATGCTCACTTGTTAAAATATTGTTATTTGTCGGTTGCTGTTTTTAGTGTTTCTTGTAATTGTCCTAATTAAAAAGTGACAGACTTAATTATATTCTTCTTTATTTTGGTGAAATAGCGAGCGATGTCTGCAGCTTATAGAGATAGCTAGTCCACTTTGACCTTTTTAAAATTTAAGAAGCATAAATACTTTATTTTACTATTTTTAATTATCAGACCTAGTTTGATATCTGCACTGAAAAATTTCTACGTAAGTTGAAAGTAAATCAGAATTATGAAGTTTCACTTAGAACTGCAACCATCATACACTTCTTTAGGACGGGACAAGATTTCGTTAGGCGCATATGTACCAAAAACTGTTTATCAAATAGATGTTTATGGAACAAGAAATCTATACTTTGTTATTCAAAATACCATCAGAGTTCACCATGTAACAACAAACAAATAAATGTGAGACGAAATATTAGATGTGACGTTAAATGCTAACACAATATTAAATATTAAACGCAAACAAATGTGATGCTAAGTCGCAATATTTATATTTTGCTTTTAAACACTTAGATTAGTTAGTATTAATTGATTATAGAAGTTCTGTTTTTAATTTAGGATAAACTATTCAGAAAGGCTAAACCGGTTTATTTCTATCTCGCTTCGAATAAAGTAGTTTCGCCTAGGAACAGGTTAATTAATTTGTCCTGAGCTCAGCCACACACACACACACACACACACACACACACTTGTTTCTACGTTATATAAACACAATTTATTTTACGTTCACATTTTGTTGACTGCTGTTAATGGCTGTTTTGTCGCTACACACGTACTCCTACGCAGTAACGCGTTTGACTTTCACGAAAATAGTTATATTTTTGATGTGAGAATGTCAATTTTTGCTGTCATTTAAGTGGCACTTTTAGTTGTTTAAATGCTAGATCATTGACAGC
The DNA here is from genome assembly GCA_034769895.1 of Magicicada septendecula. NCBI lineage: Eukaryota > Metazoa > Arthropoda > Insecta > Hemiptera > Cicadidae > Magicicada > Magicicada septendecula. The sequence goes on from CM068369.1 coordinate 231,999,943, forward strand.
TATGTACAAACGATGTTCGGAACTTTCTAGCAAGTTGTATTACAATTGTTTCAGAAATACAAACATTTTTACAATTTTTTCGATTGTAGTGATTTTACAAAAGAAACATATTTATATTATATTTGTAGTTGTATTTGTGTATCTAACTGAAAGTATCATGCCTTTAGAAAAAAAAAAATTTTATTTATATAACTAACGTACGTGTGCATAAAATAATGGAAACTGATGCGTAACGGGGTATGTAGCAGAATATTATTATAAACAAGTCTTTTCCGATTGTAAACAATTTACGTAAGTTTTATTTCTTACATTTACCTTGTCTTTCTACGTTTATGGGTTTTTCTATTTTCTTTGCCTTGTTTAACTAAAAATATCTCAGGTCGTTCCATTGCATAATCTTTTCAAAGATAGCTGAGGTTGTTGAAGTTATCTCCAATTTTTTTACGGATAATTTCATTAGGAAGGCCTATTGTAATAATATATTTTTGGGGAATCAGTGTTTTGCTTCTACTCGTTATAGTTAGAACGACCAAAACGTTCCAAAGTTTTAACAGTGTTTGTGTCTGTTGCTCCATAAATATTTTGTCATGAATAATTAAATTAATTTACTATTTGTCATATCTCCCATTACAGATATCAGAACTTGTTCAGGACTTGTGCCTCCTGTCGTCACTTTTTTTGGAACAGGAGTTTTCTCGGGACAGCTTTTGATTGTTTGTTTAAAAAAAAATTTAATTGCATTTTTGATAGGCCCACGTTTTGTTTAGCTATGAAACCACACATCAGTCACCATTTCTCTTTTTCCTCTACTGTTACTTGGCTACCAGCGTGCAACAGTGTATTGTCTCAATTCTTCTGTGGCGTTTGTACAGGTTTGCAGCAAATACTAATTCGCATGCAATATAAAAGTACTTGAATATCAAAAATTGTATTGTATATTCATAGCAAAAAATTTACAGATATACAATAAAATCATAAACAATGTTTTCTTACAGAGTCGCGAATACTTTTAATAAGTATCCAAAACAGTCACCATTTAAATATAAATAATATGAATCATTTCTATTGATTCTGAGTTTAAGTCTCAACGTTAACTAGTATTTGTTTACGTAACATCATATATAAAGATTCCACTATGCTAGAACGCATAACTGTTAATGCGCCCTGTTGCATTATATAATACAAACATTAAAAAAAGTAATGTGTACTAAACAATATATGTTCCAAACTATCACATCACTGTAAAATATAGATAACATACCATTACAAAGTTTGTTAAATTTTGTTTTTGGAAACAGAGGTTTAGAAAACACGATTTACAATAACTTAGAATTGCTAGTAACATAAACACCGGAGGTATTGGAATGTCTAGTACACGGAGCTTGTTTTTTCTGATTGTTCTCGAGGGTGGAGGGTAAGAGCTGTAAAATTCTGACGACAAACAGATTTTTATAGATCAGCATTTAAAGTTTACAGATATAAGGAAGAGAAGTCGTAATTTTGTCAGTCAATATGTTACGAAACGACGCAACGACAAATAGAGAGTTTACGGTTTTTTCATCAGAGTTATATATTGGGATTTTATTTCTGGTAGTAGAAAGTACTTACCTCTATGCACGATAATTATGTTTTCAATTTATGTAAAAATTACAAGTTTTAACGGATACTTAAAGCTAACTCTCCAACCCGTTTACGTTTTGCAAGTAAGAAAGGAGGTCTCCGGTTTATGTTACACGTCGTTTACAAAGACAGATACTTAAAAATAATATGCATTTTTCTCTTCTACACTGTATACCAATAATATTTAGTATAGTAATTAAAAACTTTATTTTAGTAATATGAACTACAAACAGGTATTTTATAAAAACTTGGACTAAAATTAACTTGAAATTTTTTAAATTACAAATTATTGCTCTTGCAATGATGTATGACTGTGTATTTTCCATTTTTTGAAAACATTTTTCTTTTTGGATTTCATATGAAATTGAAAGTTACTGAAAAATAAATATTTATTTTTGGTCACGTGTGCAAAATTCGTAAGACATTTTATTTTTTACATATGTTTTGTATCCTATACTATAAACGAGCAATAATTGTTTGTCTGTAAATTTTTTTCCGAAACGGCTGGAGGAATTTTCACGGAAGTTGGTACTTAAGGGTATTTTGACACCAGGAATCGATTGGACTCGGTCTCATTTTCCGCAAAATTCGTCCTAAGGGCCACATCTGAGGACCTTTATTTTAAAATATCGCGGGACCGATACCGCTCGACAATTAATTATTGCTAGGCAACTGTAATTTCTAACCAGATATCTTACCGTACAGATAAATAAATTACAGAAACCGTCGATAAATGCAAACGGCGCAGTATCGATATGTTTATATATGAAGAAGAATAAATAGCTGTTGCGATCAATGTAAATAAACAAAATAAGTGTTGAGACGAGCAATAATTGTCCGTCCGTCTATAAATTATTTTCCCGTAACGGCTCGAGGAATTTTCTCGAAATTTTTACATTACCGAAATTTCATTACATTATTATTCAAAAACGTTGTGTCTGTTTATTCAAAGGTTTATTTGAAAATTATAGGTGAGCTATTTCAGAAATTAATCGATTTGTGTGATCATTTTCTTTGTCTTTTACAGTGATTTTATTCCAATCAGTTATTTAGTGTTAGATCTGCTCAGTAAAATAAAAAAATAATTGCAATTTTTCTCTGCTCAGTGATCTATTTACAATAAAAAACCATTACAGTGTTTGTGCAAGAGCGAAGCGACTTAAATTCTTGCTCGGTTGGTAATTTATATAGTTTTTTAAGAAGGTAAGTGTCGTCACCTTAGGTTACATATTACTATCCTGTGCGCACACCCACCAAGCATTGGACACTGTACAACATTATTTATACTTCCAGTCTTATGCTCAAGTGCTTTTAAATATTTTTGGCAGAAAAAAGCAATCTGAAAATGTTATTTTTTAGATGGCTCGCGGACGACCTCCTAAACGGCGAATTTTTAATAACTTAAGGCTACCGCAACAAAGACAGCAAGAAAATGATTTACCACAGCCTCTTCAGGAAATAACGAATGTCAGAGACGAACTTTCTGAAAATAATCCTATCAATGCTATTTATGAAAATCAGGCATCCACTTCAAGACCCCTTTCCCTTCCCGAAGTAACAAATGCCCGAAAACAAGTTCCTCAAAATAATACTAACAACGTCATTCATGAAAATCAGGCGTCAACATCTAGACCTGTGCGAAGTGCCAAGAATGATTGTATGAATAGACTAAATGAAGTATTAAGGGAGCTTAACGATTACCAGTCGCAAGAATTACGTGAGCAAATAAGGGAGATAAATAATAAACGCAGAGTATTGGCAGAATCAACAGAAGAGCGTGAACGACGGGAAGAAAACGATCGATTGCAAGCAAGTAAAAGGAGAGCTGAAGAGTCACCAGAGCAAAGAGCTCAACGGCTTCTAAATCATTCGATTACGAGCAAGTCAAAGAAGAGCTGAAGAAAATGAAGAAAGACGTCAGCAGCGATTAGAGGAGCAACGTCGCCGGAATGAAAGACGTCAAAGAGCTCTGCTATTGAACCCTTTACGAACATACAAATTAGCTGTCACTTCTGATGTATCCAATCACACATTAGGAAATTTTAATGTTGCTTGCTTGGATTGTGGCGCTCTGCATTTTACAGAAGAACGTGTTAGCAATCGAACCCATAGAAATTCTTTCGGAGACTGCTGTTTGCATGGCCGCATTGAGCTGCATCCACCTAAATTTCCAAATGAGTTGGTGCGACTATTTCTTCATTGTCATCCTAATCATTCGATTACGAGCAAGTCAAAGAAGAACTGAAGAAAATGAAGAAAGACGTCAGCAGCGATTAGAGGAGCAACGTCGCCAAAATATATAACGTCGATGAGCTTGATGACTTGATTTTTGCTGAAATTCCTGACGACGACCCAATACTGCGAGATTTGATGATTAAATGGATGATACATAATCCGTGTGGAGAGCATAACCAAGAAGCTCCATGTATGATCAATAAAGATGGAAAAATGAAGTGTCGCTTCGGATTTCCAAAATCATTCAAAGACTTTACAACTTTAGTTGAAGATGAAAAAACCAATTATCGACGTCGTCATGATTCGAGAATGGATTCAAACAGTCCAGACTTTTCACAAAATCATGCTGTTTATCGTAAGGATAGTCAAGGTAGACGAACAACAAGAGACAATCGCCATGTTGCTTCATATAACGCTTACCTTTTAAAAAAATGTAATTGCCATATTAATGTAGAATACGTTGGTAGTATAAAAGCAGTTAAATATCTTTATAAATATGTTTACAAGGGACATGACTGTGCATTTGTCAAGGTAATTCAAGATCAACGAACATTAAATTACAATGAAGCAGAAACATATGTGCAAGGTCGATGCATCACACCTCCAGAGGCATGCTGGAGTCTCTTTGGCTACGAAATCCAGAAAAAAAGTCGCACTGTTCAACGTTTAGATATTCATCTACCTGGACAATATCGAATGGCAAATATTGAACAGACGCAGGAAGAGTTAGCTGACGTAGGCCAAAGAGGTTCAACTTTAGAAGCTTACTTTAGACATAATTCACATTCGAAGCAGCAACAACAAAATCAAGTCCACAATGAAAATCAACAAGAAATACATTATTATTATTATTGGCAGATGGCAGAGCACTTTAGGTGGATAGGAAGTAACAGTGAATGGCAGCCCAGGGTCAGGCGCCTTCGAGTTATTGGTAGAGTTCACAGCATAAACTTTGTTTCGCAACCAGAACTTTACCATCTACGGCTATTGCTCTACGACGTCAAGGATGCTACAAGCTTCGATGACCTTTTATTGGTAGAAGGAACAAGATACGCTACATATAAACAAGCCTGCCTAGCTAGAGGACTAACATATGATGATCAACAATGGGTCGAAGGTTTGAGAGAATCTGCCATGTCAAAAATGCCTTCAGTAATGAGAACACTATTCACACAAATTCTTATTCTTGGCGCTCCTAAAAATCCTAAGGCTTTATGGGATATGTTCAAAGAAGAATTGGCCGAAGACTTTATTAGAGAGGCCAGACTTAATAACACTTCTATTCAAGAAGCGATAAAAAGAGCTTATCGGATCATTGCTTACAAATTGAACACAGAAGCTACAGAAGGTCAAAATTTCCGCTTCTGGGTACAGAGATACAATATGGAGGATATAGACAATTACGAAAATCAGTTGAATGAAGAAATAGTAAACGTTGATGAATACGCAGAATTTGGGGAAAGCATGTATCAACGTCTTCGAGGAAGACAATTAGAAATTGTGGATAGAATTTTAAGTGCTGCTGAAGGTCAATCTGACCACAGATGCTTTTTATTGATGGACCTGGTGGTGCGGGAAAAACTTTTATTTATAAGACACTATTCCACATTCTTTCTGGAAGAAATTGTAATGTAAAGTGCATGGCGTTCACTGGAATTGCGTCTATCTTACTTCCTAATGGTCGAACATCCCACAAAACATTTGGACTTAAAGTTCCTTTAACTGCTGAATCTGTTTCAAATATAAAACCAGGATCTTCGAAAGGCAGGGAACTCGCTCAAGTTCAAGTTTTTTTAATGGATGAAGCACCCATGTTACCTAAGTATGGAATGCATAATATGGACCAATTGCTTCGCGCTCTGGGCAATCCACATTTACCATTTGGAGGAAAAATTGTTGTTATTGGAGGAGATTTTCGACAGTGCTTGCCTGTTCAACAACGTGCCAACAAAAGTGAACTGATAGATCATGCATAAAAAGAAGTAACCTTTGGCAACATTTCCATCTCTTTTCTTTGACTGAAAATATGCGTGTAGATCCAGAGCAAAGAGATTTTGCTGAATATTTGTTGAAGGTCGGGAACGGAGAGTTGCCTGTTAATAATATGGACGAAATTGAGCTACCAGTAGATATTCTTTCTAATGGAAAACTAATTGATGAAGTCTTTGAAAACTGTATTAGTAATAATAGATTTCAAGATATGAAAGACAGAGCTATAATTGTTCCTTTGAACAGAGACGTAACAAAAATTAATGCTGAGATAATTGAAAAACTACCTGGAGATATCAAAATGTATCACAGTTACGACTCTGTAAAAGATCAACCAGAAGGAGCTCTTCAATTCACTTCAGATTTCCTTAATTCTGTTGACATAGCCGATTTACCGCCACATGAACTTAAGTTGAAAAAAGATACTATAATAATGCTTTTACGAAACTTAGACATTACAGAAGGGCTTTGCAATGGAACTAGATTAAATATTACAGAGTTGTGCAATAACATTATCAAAGCTAAGATAATTGCTGGAGAAAAATCGGGTCGAGAGGTACATATCCCAAGAATTACATTGGATTCTAACAAAGGTCGGGTGTACCATGCAAAGACATCAATTTCCCGTAAGACCGGCATTTTCTATGACAGCTCACAAGGTCCAGGGTCAAACATTTGAGTACGTTGGTGTTGACTTACGGACACCAGTTTTTATGCATGGAATGTTATACGTCGCTTTTTCCCGAGTTAAAAGGAAAGGCAGTTTAAAAGTTCTGCTACCACAAGAAAATCCTCGACACACTCGTAATATAGTGTGGAAAGAAACATTGAATGATATTGATTCTAATAATAATGTACAGAATAATAATGGATACTGATGATGAACATCTTTTTTTGGACATTCCAGACAACTTGGATGATTTCAACATGACTATTTTATAAAATATTGTACAAAATTAAATTTTTAAATATATTGCTATATATATATTTTTTAAATATATTATGTTTGTTAACCTACATGATGAGTTATAAGATTACTATTTTTGTATCCCAATTTCATAAAATTTATTTCCAATTTCTAAATTAATATTGTAAAATGCAAATCTGTTTTTGTTTTGTTATGTAAAAAGAAAAATGTAAAATCTTATTAAAAAAATTATTTTTTATTTGAAACCGAGGTAAGCTCGGTCCCCCGGTACTTATCTATAATCCTCAAGTTATTTTCGGTCATTACATTTATTTAGAACGTATTTTATGTAATTTGGAATTACACAACGTTGTTAACTTTAAATTATAAATAGTTTTGGTTAATTCAATATTGATTCTTTGCTTTTTCGTCCTTCTTCCCAATTCACGTCTTCAGTAAGTTTACCAGTTACGGCACTTAAATCTCCAGTGATCTTACGCTCCTACGTATAGTGAATTAATATCTGAATACATCTATATGTAGACTTTCTTCTATCAATACGCTTTAACTTTTTCTTCATTTGCTTTAATTTTTGTGTTAAGATTGTGTACTTCTACTTCGTATCTGGTGATAAATTCCAAACCAAAAAGAAAAAGTCACCTAATACTTTTACCCAATTAATATAACAGCAAAAATCACTGAGTAAATATAAATTAATTGTTTTAATTCTTGCCTTTTACTTTGTCGGGACAGGAAAGAGCATAACTGTGGATCATTGTTCTAAATTGTTGTGGCAAAGCGATGTTAATGTTGTAACTGACCATTAGAACAACGGTTACTTTATACTGTGGCCAGCTTGGTTAAAGTAACTGAAGTTGATGGCACTTAAAATAATATTTGAGTGAAAAATGAGCTGTAAGTAGCAGGTTTGGAAGCTGACGGAAGCTGCAAAATAACACTAGACAACGTAAGAACTCACCATTAGTTTATAAGGAAATTTGAGTGTTGCTGGGATGTTAACCCTGATATGTAGAAACCATCAATTAATGTTTAAGCTAATACATGTAGAACTATTGCTTTGAAAATATTATATTTTTAGAGGATCATAAGTGAAGATAACTGAACAGAGAATTCAGGACTTTAAAATGCATATAGTAAATAAGTTTTACTATTTTATATCTATGTATCTTATAAGAAATAATATAAAAATAGTAACAATTCTTTACGGCCTATAGTTTTAATTTCGTGGTAATTGAAAGAGCAAAATGAGTTTTCAGTTTAACTCGATCGTTTAGCAATAATTGTGTCTACTTTGGAGGACTATCATGATTATCCGCTAAGTGCGACAACACAATAGTTAGTAACGTTATAATAGTAACTGTGACCAAAGAGAGAATATTGTGACGACGCTCTCACATATTGGCGTATGATACAGTGGAAAACAAAATACATACACCAATTAAATCAATAATTACCAGTTTTAATTAATCACAGTTAAAAATTCGTAATCAACTCGTACAATAATCGAAATTAAATTTGTCGACACGCAATAATTATATCAACTTTTAAGAGTATCAATGTCAAATAATAGAGTTCTACTATAATTACAACACAATAAAACTTTGCCACAATACTTCAATCACCACTCGATCCGCACTAAGGAAAATCGTTGAACGAACTAAATGACAAAGCCAGCTTCTGTGGTTTTATAGGTCGCGTATGTGTTCTAGAATAAACTTTCCATCCTTACTGCGGTGTGCCAGCTAATGCGTATTTCAAGCGTGGTCTTGAACAATCTGGAACATGCTTAAGTGCGGCCTTGACTGAGGCTACACCTACAAGACTGAAGGGGGGGGCGACGCTGTCGGCTGTTTGAGAGGGTTTTCTAATTGCCTAACACTGCCCCCTCCTTAAGCCTGTTCGTCACAAACTGCCAAACCGTCTCTGAAGAAATACTTGGTCGGCCGATCTAGGCGGTTGGCCTACTTGCAAAGACTAATTCTCCGGCTCTTCGAATTCAGTCTCGTGTGATCCAAACATGAAGTTTCCAGGATGACGAATCTTCCGCTCAACCACTAGTTTTTCTGGAATCACTTCCGTTTCGTCGTGTACTGATAACCCATACGCCATTAGCTGGTCCAAGTCTGTTTAATTCTCGTCAATAACCTCTTGCGTAACTTCATCTTCAGCAACTTTTCATCTGGGCGGTTCCATTATCTCAGGAACAAGCAAAGGCCTTTCTTCGACACACATAGTTGACTTTGCAATCACTTCTTTAGTCATTACACATATTAGTACTTCCTCTGCTAGTTCTTCTTCCATTTCCCTCTGCAATAGGAAGGGTTCCTCTTGACCACACCTGTTGACTTCTTCTTCGGCCAGTGTCACTAGCTTGTTCTAATGGTTGGTGGACTCTGTCATTTTAGCCGTGCAAAGCTTTATCTTCTCTTAGTCAATCTTGACGACTTTCTCTTTTAAGTCCACAGCGACTCCGTAGGCATTCATAATGTCCGGCCTTGACTGAGGCTACACTTGCTCGACTCGGGGAGGGGGGGTGAGTCTTGGCTGTTCTCGAGGGTTCCTTAATTGCGTAACAATATGATACACGCTGGCCTCACTTCACGAACAAATATAGACGCACTTATAAGGAAACGGAGAGGTGAAACACGCTTGCCTCGCTCCACTGCTGACTCACTACTGCATCGTCTATGAATGCGTAGCCTCACTGCTGCTCTTCATCTTTCTCCTTCCCACATTGTATGTCGCCACTCTATGGCGTTCCACTTTTTTGTTTTATTGTTATTTCCAAGTAGTGGACTCGCACTACCTTGGCTAAAGAAGTTTTACTTTAAAAATTATAGACAAAATAAAAAATTACTTTTAAGACTTTTAAATTATGCTTTCACTGTTGCACAATTGTCGTTTCCTGTCATATAGGCTTATTAAAGGTGAACACATAAGTGACGAATATGCATACGCGTAACGAAAACATTACAAACAATGGTACCAGACGTTGCATTGCTACGTGTGCGTTGAACAACCACAAAACTAGGAGGCGTGAAAGAGGTATAAGAACGAACTAGAAGGAGAACTGGGAAGGGGTCATACCGTAGAGGTCATACACTGCTTGGGTAATGTTCGAGAAAGGTTCATTAGAAGCTGGTTTGGCAGGGGCCAGACGTATGGAGGACATCAGCTAACTGGCCAAAATAGAGAATTAGAGAAGTCAAATAGAGAATCCAAAAATTAATAGAGAATCCAATAGAGAATCAATGGAGAAGCAAAAAATTATTATTATACTTCCGTAACTCAACTCAATGATATTGAAACAAAATTATTTTTCGTCCCGAAAGTTACCCTGCAAAATAAACTTGTATATATTTGACTCAACGTCACGGTTTAATTTAAAACTCTACATCAAATATAACATGCGTTCTACAAATTTTGTTTCTTCCATATAACTTGTTGACCAAATTTTCTGTAAAAGATATCTTAAAATACTACAGTGTTTAATGAAAGTCACGTAGTTTGGCTCCAAATGAATCCCTTCAAAAGCTTGGTAATGTAAAGCACATAGTGCTAGCGAGGGTACAACCACACAACCTTTTCAACGTAACTTACACACGGCATTCGTAATTTCACTTAAGTGATGAAGAGCCTGCCTCACGTATTTGTTTACTCCAGATAGAGAAATGTAATTAAATTTTACACTGTAATTAGAAAAACGCACATTTTTATAATAATAATTGCAAACCCTTCACATTTACATTTAACATCAATACGTGTAATAAATTACAGAATTATAAGTGTTTTACTAAAAACTCGTTTTTTACTACTACTGGGTAGCAAATTTGTTGTAAATTTTGTTTTATTACTGTAAATTGTATTCTCGGCATTATTAAAAACCATGTTCCAAGTTTAAATTAATAATATACTGAACAAATTACTAGGTTTTCTCAACTTCCAACTATATAGAACTTATTAAATTATTTTCTCCTCTAACGATAAACAATATCCTTATGTTTATTTGTATAAATTATTTATAAGTCGTTTTTTTATCCTTCATATATATTCTTTATTTATATTAATATATTAATACTTTTAGAACTGTGACTCTGCAACTGGAGTCACACATGAATATCCGAAATATTTTCAAACAGATTTTCTTAAATTATGCAGTGATGTTCAACATAATATTTGTTGTCTGCACATTTCTACTTAGTAAAAGATATAAAAACTATGATAACAGAATAATGATATTATACAGAGTATCTTTTTAATAGGCCTTCTGCCCTATCTGTAGATCACGACAGAGTTGAAAATAATATTTACTAATGTTAATTATTTTAGTATAATATTGGAATATGTCTTGAATAATTACAAAACACATTGTATAGAATAAAAGTTAATAATACGTATTTTGACACAATAGGTACCTACTTGAAAATCCAGTTACTTGTATGAAAAGGAACGTGTGTGCCCAGCTATGCTCTTACCTTTTCCTATAGTAAAATAGATACTACCTGCGGTACCATTATTAATTTAGACGTATTTTACCAGGTAAAAAAAGTGCAGCGACAGAGACATCCGTTTAGTACGAAACAACGGGTCTGGTGAATGACCCATCATTCGCCCACCAAGGCACAGCTCGTGGCTGCGACTGAAGTCACCTCCAGCGGAGGCGAGACGGAAGTGATTACCGCTACTATCGGGATCCTCTTATATCCGAAGTCTACGCAGTGTGACAAGCTCTTCGATAATGTGAAAACCGACATAATAGAAAATTCACTTTTACTAACTATCTTTGTTAATCCAGGCACATAGGATCCTCTATAGAAACACATAGTGGTATGGTAGCAACGTAGGTTCATCGTTTACTTTTGTTTGGTGTCCGGTCATGTAGGTATTGACGGTAATTAGGAAGATGACGGCCAGAAGTCGATTCAGTTACCATATGACCTGAGGACTCAAATGTATCTGGCGAGTCAACATTATTATTGTATGACAGCACAACATAGCAACCTACCAAAGGTTTATTAATAGAATTCATAGTATCGTAAACATTTTACGCAATGAAGCAGATCATCCGTAAATGGCAAATGACAAATGACGGGTGATCGCAGTCGTAAACAAGTTTGCATCACCAAACTACGAATAGGGCATACTAACTTGACGTGTCCTTATCTATTTCTTACTAGGACATTGACGACCCGTATGCTCTTATGTCGAGACACAGTGAAACATATAATTGAAGACTGTGGTACCCTTGACGACATGAGATGTAGATGTGGAGTAGTAGGTAACCTGAAGTAGAACCTCGGAAAAGAACAGTTACAATAAACAGAATTCTGTCCTTCTTAAAAGGATGACGTTTGGTGTATCGGATCTGACAGAATTGTTTGCGTCTATGAATGTTCATTTCTTGTATGTAGGCGAGAACAATCATTATCACAAGCAGTACTCCTTGCCGACGTCGTTGGGATAAAGGCAATTACAGTGTTTGCTTTGTGTACGTAAAAATGTTATTGAGATCCTCCCATTAGAAACCAAGTAGCTGTTATTTTTTTCAATTGTAATTATTTACATAAAAATTTGATTATAGATTATTATAGGCCTGTAATTATATATCTGATGATGGTATTTGAATACTATCAAAACATTGTAATTCACAAAATAATAAAAATATATTCTTGTAAAAAGTTTTGTTATTATGACTAATAATCATATAAAATGTATCATTAAACTTAGCTGTATTATAAAATTAAAGCAAATTTTATAATTGTAGTGGTTAAAGCTATGAGTTAAAATTACTTGTCTCTTTGAGTTCTATAAAAATTAACAAAAAGTCATTTAAAAATGAATATTTTTCTTGAGTATAATACAGATTTGGTTTGTAGACAAAAAGCAATAGATCTGATTTTTCTCAGGAGATCGTATATCAGCACTGAGGCAAAGGAATATTCCTACACAATGAAAATATGTGTCACAAGGAAGGAACTGTATTGTATAAACACATGGAAATATTAATCAACGTTGTCCATAACTCATAAAATTAAACAATACAATAAAATTAGTAATTGAGGTAATTTTAGTTTCATTAATATGATAAAATAGTTAATGTAAGAGTAAGAAAGGAACAGTTAGCTCTACTGAATATATCCAACTGAAGGTTTGGCGGAACGCAGCACGAGTGCTTACATATTCTACAAAAATTACAGTTTATTACAGCAAATTAACAAGGTGTACTCAATCCACGTTAGACTCGATATTCTTGGTTTCCACGTCTTTTGGTACTTTACACATTTCATCAGATATAGTATAAGCTCTAACATTCCGTAGAAAAGATGTAGCTGAGCCTCAGTTAACATATTTGATTTTCTGTTGACGTCCAATATCCACTGTCATTCAATATAACTGGTTTCGTCATCGTCTTTGAACTCCTCGGTTTGAAAACATTTCAGCTTCGTCTTCCTAACTTTGTACTATGGCGTTCTGTGCATATGATTCAAAGTTTGTCAATTTTGTATAATACCAGCGTGTAACACAACGTGATATTTCGTATTACAACCATAAGTAATATGGTTCTAAAAATAAGTAATAACTATTTGATGAATTCTTGAATCAATCTGTTGCAATAAGAGAATTGCAAAAAGTGTGGTCAGAAGCACTAGTTAGGCGAGCTGTCTAGGCCCGAAAATAGTTAGTACCCGATTCAAGTCAATATCACGTAAATGTTACTTAATCCTTTTTTTATATCGTAGAATTCGGATGAAAGTTATTAAGTATATTGCAATAGGTAGAATTTGCATATGAAGTAGAAATTTAACTTTGAGCGTATGATAGCATGTTGCAATGAATATTTGTCTAAGTAAACACTGCAAGCTCATACATTGTATAATGGACAATAAGGTACAATAAGGTTAATTTGTTAGTTTAAGTTAATTTTTGACAGTAAAAAAAAATAATTCATGTTGTGAAATAGTGCGAAAATATGAGTAGGCATATGGCGAGTGCCATAGGTATGTACAATTATGTTACCAGAGAACTATAAAAAACATATTAAATTAAACAAGTTTTGTAAAAATAAAAATTATGACGTGAAACTTACACCAGAATATGCATAAATAAAACACCTATCGAGTAGTAATATTTGAAATATATGAGCCTGAAGAAAAATTTTATGACCCTGAAGAAAAGTAATGAAATTAATCTATTTGTTTTCTGCATACTTAGCTTTCTTTGTAGACAGAAGTTTGCAACAAGAAGGTTATCTGAATTTAAGATGAAGAGAAAGAGAATACTTTAGCCAATGAACGCTCAAGATATTGACTAAGATCTTAGTTGATTTTATTCTTCGTAGAGTATAATTCAGTCTCGCTCTGAACAAAATAACGCGTGGTCGTTGCTATTAGTCTAGACGATCGGTCTACAAAAGCGCACGAGCACAAGTCAGAAAGTTCGCGACTAGGTTAAATATCAAGTGCTAATACGGTATAGTACAAGATAGTCCGCATAGGCATTTATAAGAACACTTCAAGTTTACTAGAGTATTGTGTAGTTTTAATACACAGAATAAATCACTATTAAAAATTAATTCACTACAAATTGTAGAAGTACCCAACTCGAGAACGATCCTGAACGACGGACAGCAGGAGGAGATCGCAATAATATCCTGAACGCCTGTCCAGAAGGAACATCATACATCATCCCTCATAAAGAGGAGTGAAATTATTTGTTATAAGCTTAGTGAAAAACACTTATAAACGTAAAGACAAAAGAACTCGTATAAATTAAATCTTTATGTAATTAGAATATAAGAGGCAATTATTTTACATTTCTAAAAAAGGTCAACAGAAACAGTAAATTAATTTTATTTTGTTATAAAAACAATATTAAATTATTAGTGCAATAAGAAAAAATCAATAAATCCGAAGCATTCCAATATTTGATTACAATCTTTAAAGTACCGAAGCATTCCAATTTTTAAAAGTACCTGTAGCAAGCCTGTTCATGTTTAAAAAATATATTCCTGAAAGTTGTCATCCACAGTTTAGTTTCCACAGTTTTCGAAAAGCAAAGCAAAGCAAAGTTATTAAACTTAAGTTTCATAATAAACATGTTAGTAAGTATAATAAAATATAAGTATACTTATAAGTAAACATAATAATTATTAGTAAGATATTTAGTATTAGATTAATAGTTAAACATATTTAGGTAGAGATAGAAATGGGTCAATAAAATATAGAAATTGTATATTATTGATTGAAGTAGGTATATTTCACTTAAACTTTAATAGTATTTAGTGGTATTTATTACCTTTAACAAATATGAATTGGATATTACGGAACACAATCGTCAATGAAATCATACTTTATTATAGTGGATTTAAAGTTGTTTAGCACACACAGGGACCATTACTATCACAGGTATTTTGTAAAAATTTGTTAAAATTACATGGCCTCTGTATTCGCACATATGATTTTAATTTTACTTTTAGTCCTATCGTAGAATGTACAAAATCAAACGTTACTTATGCGTACCAAGTTTTATTGAACTTAAATATCCTGGTAACGTAATAAATAAAACGTTACTTCAATATACTTGAAGGTTGTTTCAGCTAAAGGACATTTTAAATGTGATAGGCTTGTGTATAACACCCTTTGTGGCGTATAATATGAACGGTTTTCGTTAAACGAATGACCACATTTGCGACACAAAGTTTAAGTAGCTTACAGAGTCAATTAGTGCGAGGTGCGGGTAACTGCTTTATTCTCACTACGCGTCGTCTAGACACGCATTGGTTTTATTTACTTCAAAATTCGTCTTGCTACCAAAAATAATTTTAGTTTCAACTACTATGTTAAACACCTGTATTTTCCGTAAAACGGTATACGATGTAACTCTAAAAAAAAATAGTTTAGTTTGGATCGGATCATCACATGCTTTAACAATAAAAACTCTATTAGTCCAATGAAAAAACGTTTAGTTATATAGAATAGAATACGTACAAGTAATGTTGTAGGACTTACACGAACTCAATATTGGTATCAATTATATATAATTTAATGTGGATGGGTGTGTACGTAAATTTGTCAACCACTTCTACATTTATTGCCAGTAAGAATGTTTTCAGCACACCGAAAAACGTTATAGAATATTGTTACAGCAACGCCATAAGAATATAAGCCAATTGAAAGTACTGGGAAGAAAAGAACTTTCCAAACCAACTAAAGCGTCTTCCCCACTTTCTGCAATGCCGCAGAGTACTATTCTATAAACGGCAATATATACATTACAGAGTACATATAGGAAGGAGACTACATATCGTTCTCCCAATAAAAAAGCTTTGCTTAAAACCTCCAATATAAACCGAAGTCAATAAAGTGGAATTTTACAACAGGTAACATAAAGGGCAGGGTATATTGTATGCTGAGGAAAATAAAGCATAACGTAACTCCCATATTAGGAATTATGTAAATCACTCACTTGTATCGGCAAGAACTGTTTACGTCCAAATAAGTCCTGGAACCGACTTCGGTGCATATTTAGTGAGGCCAACCGTTGAGGATTAAGTAAGGAAAAGCCGTGCTACTTAGTCAGGACAACGAAGTAGTGGCTCATCGTTGTAGCTCGGAACTCGATGTCCTTGCGGTTTGTCTCTGCAATTATGAACAGCACAGCTCATGTCGTTGTCTTATTCAGTCAGTTTGCGTTGGGTATATTAAAGTTGATTTGTGAGTACATTGTGATGCATGCAAATTTTTTATTGTCTTTGATTCAGAAGTATTATTTTGTTATTATGTAAGATTGTAAACCACGAATAGTGTTTATTGGAATACTGAATTTGTAAAGAAACATTTATAATGAAAGGAAGTCTATAAAAAACAAATAAAACTTAAGACTGAGTCAAATGTATTTGGTATAGGTCTTCATTCGTCAAAAAGGCTATCAGGCATTAAGAAATTGGTGATAAAAATAATATCCTAATGAGGCTGAATCCAAGAAACGGATATATCTTGTGAGAGTTCTCTGTGATTACAAAAATAAATGCTTTACAAACTCTGTAAAGCTATGGTAAACTAGGTATAAGAATAAACCATGGCGAAACTGAGCATGTAAGAATATTTATAATAATTTGTTACGTGTCACCTACATACGACTGATTGTAAAAGTTAGAAATTATATCGTAACTGATGTAGAACGATTGATGAAAACACATGAACTGTAATCATGTATTGTTAAAAGAGAACACCAGTTACCAAAACTAATAAAAAAGGGAAAGAAGAACAGAATTGTCTTTAGTGTAGTCAAATCCCATAAAACTTAATAGAAGCAGTCATATAGAAGGGTAACTTACGCTCTTATTTTAAAGCTACTACATGCTCAAATCAAGTATTAAAAGAATTGAATATGCGATGGCTAACGTCTTTTGCCAGAAAAATTGGAGGTTGTCAGAAAAATTATTATTAACATACTTTGCAGTAACTCATTTAAAATAGAGTGCTACTCGTTTACTTCAAGCCTATATTAAATTATGTTGTTTATATGCCTATAAATATATAATTTTATGTAGATATAAATTTAAAAAAATAAACATTTCTGTTGAAAGTATCACTAACCAGTTTAGCCAAAAGCGCCGAATAGTAGCAGTTTCCACAGAAATGATACCTTGAGGTTTCTAAACGAACCCTTAGCGGCTGTAAGCCAGGCATACATGGGCTTTCTGGTTATAAGCATAAACGCGTAGTCCTACAACATTATCTGTGGAACGGGCACCTCGTCTAGCTACAAAGGAAAGTATTAGAAAAGTTTAATGTTAGAGAACTGTCTGGAAGAATTTTATTTTTGTGAATTTATATTTAACGTCCTGATTGATTAAAAATGTCATATTCTTGTGTAGGCCTACGTTTTCTCAATAAAGGGACAAAGCTTCTTACTAGATCTTTTGTTAGATAAAAAAATGTAATACTTACCTTTAATATTGCATTGGAAAGAATAGTTACTTCACGTTTTTATTTTCTTTCATCATAAGCAATAAAAGGTTTATGTTTGTTTACATGTGTGTGTTAAAAGAGAGGGAGCGAGAAAGAGAGAGAGCGGGGGGAGAGAGAGATAGACAAACAGAGTTTGGTTTGCGCTACAAATGTCTCAGTTTGTGTGCGTGTGTGTGTGTGTGTGTGTTGTACCTGTTTATTAGACTGAAAAGTGTAATGAGATAAGTGCTCAGCATATGTAAGGATTATTGATATTGACACGTCATTACCAATATTGTATTTAATTAATGCAGGTGTCAGTTCTTTAGTATAATTAGTAAACTGATTCGAATGATATAAGCATTCCAAGGCAGAATTTAATTCTTGCTATAATTTTAGCGTTCTATTATAAAGCGATTCTGTTAATTTCTCAAAATATAATAAACCACTTGTAAATGACATACATGCAAAAACGTGCATAAACGAATAAGCTAGGTTATAATAATCAAATTATTCGTCTAATTAAGCAATAATGTACTAACGAAAGAGACCATTGTGTAGTGTAAATTAGTACAAAACAGTATAACAGAAACATTTGTAAGTGCAACAATGGCAATATTGTTCAGTTAAACATAAAAAAGCAGAGCTTACCACAAAGCGACACTGTACCGGGTAAGACAAAACTCAATATGCTTTCGATGACAAAACAATATGTAACTAGTCGAGTTTGCTCGAGGGTATACAATTTTAAATAGGTCATGATAGGTAGGTTTATCAACTCTCTCACGTGGCTCTCAGATTAGCAGCATAAAGAAGACTTTGTACTAAAGAAATCTCACCCTCTTCCGCGCGTTTGCGAAGAAAACTGGATTATCAAGGACACATAAACAAGAATCAACAATCGCACTTCCCTCGGTAATATAGAGTTAGACACATGAAAAAAATAATCTGAATATTAGAATAGATATCCTCAAAACAAAAAAGAGACATATTTAGTGTGTAATTTACGTTTAGATGAATATAGAAATTTTATTTTATATGTATTGGAATCAATAAACTATCAAATATAAATAATAATGAAACATATAGTAATAATATTTATTTTATGGACGCAATAATTAATTAGACGGCACAGTTTTAAAAGAGTTTTAGTTATTTAAGTGCATGTATAGAATGCTAAATATTTATTAAATTAATGCGGTTCTAATCTTTTAAACATTTAACACCACTGAGACGCCCATAGTAGAGAAATAATTTTAATTCTAATTTAAAAGTGTTTATAAACCTTATGTTTTATTTGAACAAATTTTACATATTCTTTATCAGCTTATTTGTGTCTATGCATTGACATAAGACATATTTACATGACTTTCTGTAATTTTAATGGGAGTTTGGCGTTGATTGGACCGTCGGTGACGAGGCTTTCCCATTTTTTACCGGCGGCCGCCTCAGACAGTCTTCGCTTATTCCATATGCTGACGGCGGAGTTTATTTGAGCTTTGGAAGATTGTAGGGACTGCGGGCGGGTAGGCTGGGGTAGGGTTGTGCCTTGCTTGGCCAGTTTAACGGCCTCCTCGTTGCCCCAGATGTTGACATGACTGGGTATCCATTGGAGATTTAGGATCCACCCTCGGCTCGCCAGGGTCTCCAGTTTCCTTCTACAGTCGATAGTCCTTTGGCAGTCGGTTTGAGAGTTCCGTGATAGACTGCGTATTGCGGCCTGCGAGTCGACTAGGAGCACGGCTTTTGAAGGGGGAGTGATTTTTTCCAGTTCATCAAAGGCAGTGTCCTTGGAAAAGGCGGCTATATACACAGCTCCTGTTTTTCCATTGCCCGGAATTGATGAGCCGTCAGTGTAGATATGGATCCACTCTTGCTCGGGATAATCTTCGTGGATGGTTTGCAAAGCTGATTGCTTTAGTTCTGAATCTGTGGATGCATGTTTAGGTGCTGAGTGGTTCTTAAGATGGTAGCTGGCTTGGGGTAAGAGACTGAAGAAGTCCTGATGGCTATTCAGCAGCGCTGTTTCTGTGAGGGCAATATCGTATTTTTCGGCGATGTTTTTGTACATGGTTAATGGGTTTATTTGTGTCTTTAGCCTGGGAGTAGGTTGTCGGTAGTCGTTCCATAGACGCTTGTAGACACGCCTGGAGCGCTCCCAGAATCGCAGTGCTGACCTTTCTCTATATGACTGTCATGGTTCTATCTGGGTTTGTGCCTCCACGGCCTCGATGGGGGTGGATTTTGCAGCGCCTGTTATTACTCGTAAGGCTGTATTTTGTGCGAAATCGAGTTTGTTTTGTACGCTGGCGCTTGCTGTGACGGTGACTTCGCTTCCATATTCTAGCATGGGTCTAATATATGCTTTATAGGTAGTCTTTAGGACATCTTGGTTAGCTCCCCACTTAGTGGCTGTCAATCTCTTTAGTAGTCGTGTTCTTTTTAAAGCCCTTTCCGCGCTTTGGTCCACATGAGGTTTCCACGTTAAGCGCCTATCCATTGTACTCCCAGGTATTTAGAAATGGCGCTTTCTTCCAGCGCTGTCCCGCTGTAAAATAGGCTAATTGGCGGTACTTTTGTAGAGAGTGAGAACAGTTGAAAGGTGGTTTTGCCAGAATTTACTGTCATTGCGTTTCGCTTTGCCCACATCTCGAGTTTTATTAAGGCCTCGTTCAGGCACGCCTCAAGTGACAGTGTGTTTCCACTGGTTGCCCAGATGAGAAGGTCGTCCGCATAGAGGAGCGCTTTGACGCCTGGCACACTTCTTACTGCTTCGAGAATGTCGTCGATCATGATATTAAACAGCGAGCAGCTCAGGACTGCTTCTTGGGCTAGTCCTTGCTGTTGGATGCGAAATTTCGATGTGCAATTTGAATATCGGACTCGGATTTGTCTTTGGGACAAAAACGATTTAATCCATTTGAATAGTTTGCCAGATATTCCGTGTATGGCCAGCTTATGGATGAGCATGGGTTTCCATACCGTATCATATGCAGCTTTTATATCGACTAGCACTGCTAACGTTGACATTTTCCTGTGGAACCCGTCTTTGACGTGTTGTGTGAAATTGGTTACGTGATCCATCGTGCTGCGGTGTCTGCGGAATCCGGCTTGGGCGTGGTCAACAATTTGTTTAGCCTCAACTAGTTGATTCAAACGGTTTGTGATCATCTTTTCTGCTAGTTTACACAGGACGCTCGTCAGGGAGATAGGCCTGTAGCTTTCTGCTGAGTCTGATTGTTTTCCCTTTTTAGGATAGGGATGATTTCGCCCTTCTTCCATATGTGGGGGACGTGTTTTTCCCATGTCAAATTGATGGCGGCTAGCACGGTTTTCTTGGCTGTATTGCCCATGTGTGTGAGGAATTCGGGGAAAATTTCGTCCACGCCAGCAGACTTCTTTTTTTTGGTTTGCACAAGGGCATTTTCTAGCTGTACAATAGTAAAATGATCATAGGAGAGGTCTTGGGTTTTCTTATCTAAACATGTGGCCGAGGGTCGTTTTATCAGAGTTCTGGCTATGGCTTTATCTCCGTGTGCTCGGCTTATATTCGCATAGTGCTTGCATAAAGCATTGGCGATGTCCGAGGGATCGGTGAGTGGGCGGTTGGCACAGAGCAATGGTTGTTGTGCCTTTGGCGGGTTGTCGTTATTAAGCCGTGAGATATATTTGTGGGCTTGGGTGCCGTTATTCCTAAAGTCAAGTTTGGCTATAAAAGTCTTGAAGGCAGAGCGCTTAGCACTCTTTATTTCTGCGTGCAGCCTGGCTTGGTGTCTCCTGAGGGAGATGAGGTCTTCAGTTGCTCCCGTCCGTTCGGCTGTGCGGCGGCAGTGGTCTCGTTTTCCCTTCAAGTAGGACAGAGTAGAGTTCCAAAAGGGTTGGAATTTTTTTTCCTGTCCACGGGGTATTCATTGGAGAGCACAGTCGAGCAATGTTTTATTTACTGCCACAATAGTCTTCTCAGGAGAGTCTGATACTAACGTGAGGGAAAGAGCTTCATCTGTAAGTGTGCGGAATTTCGCACAATTTGCCTTCTTAAAATTCCAGCGCGGGGCCCTGCAGTTACTGTAGGGTGTCCTTTTAGTAAGTGACGTGACTAGGAGGGCTCTATGGCCATGCCCGCCGGCGTCGTCAAGTAATCTGACTTTTGTTTTGTCGGAGATGTGCGGGTGGGTGATGACTAAATCTGGCCTTGACGTTTGACCCGTAAAGGAAAGGAAAGTTGGAAGTGTATCCAAAACATCCAATTCGTTATTGTCGATTAAATCCTCCAGGCATTTACCAGATGCAGTACGTCTCGAGTATACCCATCTTGGTGACTATTAAAGTCTCCGACAATTATGCTATTTGCCTGTATTGTCCTCTCAATCACTTCTAAAGAGGGTACTACAACTACCTACCTAGGGTACTACTCTAACTGGGTGGGTTGTACAGATTTATTACACTAAATTGTTGCTTGTTTTTCCATGCCTCGACCAGGACGGCCTCCAACTTGTCATCCGCTTCCATTTCATGCAGAACTTGTAGTTTTGTTGTTATGTTATTTTTAACACCAATTAGGATGCCAGAGGCGATCTGTCTCAATATCTTCATCATAGTAACGGTGTAACCGTTCGTCTGATAATAATCAGGGGTTTCAGTAGCGGCTCCTGCTTCAACAATAAAAAATAGATCCACGTCTAAGTGGTTGACTTTCGTTTGAATTGCAAAAATTTTACATCATTGAGGCCTCCTGCATTTCAATAAATAATACGGAGGCTAGTGTCAGAGCTCTTAAAAGAGCTGTTTTGTGTTTGTGTGAGGTTTTCTGAAGCCATCTTCATTTTAGTCAGCGCGTTGAAAGGCGAACCTCGTGTTGATCGTTTAGATTACGCAGGGGGCACCTCGTGCAGGCGATCAACTTCAATCCCCAAATTGTTAGGACTATGAACACGGAACAGTACATGAATACCCGTAACGTCTCTTTTTCTACTTACGCTCAAATTGCAGAACTACAGCGACACTCAGAATCCTCGCCCCCTGATGTCAGCAATCCCAAACAGACAGCAAATGAGGACATCACACTTTCACACTTCGTGACAAAATTTGAGACTATGTTCAGTCAACTCATGCAACAAAAGAGCGTCATGTTTAATCTCCTTACAACACTTGTCAATCAACTTTTTAATTAATAATGAATAATAATTACAGGATTGGATTATGGAACGCCAATGGACTCTTTCAACGCAGCCTAGAACTCAAAACTTTTCTTATTGACAACAGGTTAGACGTAATGCTTACATCTGAAACACATTTCACAGACAGAAGCCAAATTAGGATTCCAGGATTTACTGTTTATGATACCCAACATCCTGACGGTACAGCTCGTGCCTGTTAATCCGAAACAATTTAAAACATTATGTCTTCTCTAAAGTCAAAACTGCTCACCTACAGGCGACAAACGTTTTAATTGAAGATTAAAGAGGCCCTATAATTGTTTCTGCAGTCTACTGTCCCACAGAACACTAACACAGACTCAATGAAACTGACTTCAGCTCCATTCTTAGAATTCTTGGTGCACGTTTTATGGTGGGAGGTGACTTCAATGCAAAACACCCGCAATGGGGATCGAGATTAGCTAATCCAAGAGGTATAATTCTATATAATGTCATTAGACAAGAATCCCTGTCCTTTCTGTCCACTGGTGAACCAACATATTGGCCTTCTGATACAAATAAAATACCTGACTTCATTGATTTCGTATTTCTTAATACGAAGCTTGTCTCATAAATACTACAAAGTTGAATCTTTCCTTTATTTGTCCTCTGAGCACACCCCAATTATTGCCACTATTAGCAATACTATAATTGAGTCTGAAAGGCTACCAACACTTACAAATATTAATACTGACTGGGATTACTTTAGAGAGCTTATAAATGATAATATCTCGCTAGAACTTCCACTCCACACGCCTGCTGAATTGGATGCGAAAGTAAATTATCGCACAAGTAGTTTTCAAAAAACAGCCTGGGAAGCTACACCTTGCAATACAGCAAAGAGTAAGCACATAAACCTTCCTCTGGTTGTTTGAAAGAAATTAGCTGAGAAGCATAGATTGCGACGAATTTGTCAGCATACTCATCATCCGGATGATAAAAGAAAGCGGAATTCCGCTGTCAGAAAACTAAAAAGATTGTTAGAAAATTTAAAGAATGAAGGCATTCAGGATTATCTAGAAAATCTGTCACCTAATAAAAGTACTGATTATTTCTTTTGGAAGGCTACAAAACGATTAAAAAGGCAACTATTACAAATACCACCAATACATAAACCAGATGGTACCTGGGCGCGAAGCAATACAGAGAAATCTCAGACTTTTGCCGAACATTTGGTCAACGTTTTTCAACCTGAAGCCAGCAAGAACGTCTCTTTCGATGAAGAGGTACAAAGATATTTACACTCCCCGCTCTAACTAACTCTACCAATTAAGCATTTTAAGGTTAACGAAATCAAGGAAATAATCCTGTATAATTTGAAAAGTAAAAAGGCTCCCGGCATCGATTTGTTATCGGGGAAAATTCTAAAGGGCTGCCTCACAAAGGCGTTGTACATTTTCAACGACATACTCAGACTTGAATACTTTCCTCTTCTCTGGAAATCGGCTCAAGTAATCATGGACTTAAAACCTGGTAAAAACCCTCAAGTACCCTCTTCTTATCGACCCATAAGCCTTCTACCGATATTTGGTAAGATCTTTGAGAAGCTGTTTTAAAACGACTTATGCCAACAATTGTTAAAAAAAACCTAATTCCGGATCACCGATTTGGCTTTCGAGATCAATTTTGGCAATTTTGATCTACGGTAGATCAAATATATAGACTAATAAATGTTATCAATAAATCGTTGGGATCAAAGATGTTCTGCTCAGGTGTGTTTCTCGACGTTTCCCAGGCATTTGACAAAGTCTGGCATCTTGTACTCTTATACAAAATAAAGAAAAATCTGCCACATAATTGTTACCGTATTCTACATTCCTACTTAGTGGGCAGAGTGTTTCAAGTCAAGTACTCGGATGGTACTTCTCCTCTATTACCAGTGGGGTCAGGTGTTCCGCAGGGTAGTGTCCTGGGTCTTCTGCTCTACCTCCTGTTTACCTCGGACTTACCGTCAACAAGTGAAACCACTGTTGCTACCTACGCTGGTGACACAGCAATCCTATCGACACACTCCGATCCCTCAATAGTATATCTTATACTATTATACTACAAGAATCATTAAACAGCGTTCAGTTATGGCTGATAAATGGCGCATAAAAATCAGTTCGTCCAAGTCAGTACACGTTACCTTCATCACACGTAAGGCAAACTACCCTCCAGTAAAAATAAACGGTCAACCAATACCGCAAGCTGAAAGTGCTAAGTACCTTGGGATGCATCTGGACAGGAGACTAATGTGGAAAAAACATATAACATCTAAGAAGATTGAACTTAATCACAAGGTTAGAAATATCTACTGACTGATAGGCAGAAAATCACGGTTAAGTCTCGTCAACTAACTGTTAATCTATAAAGTAGTTCTTAAACCGGTGTGGACTTATGGTATTCAACTTTGGCGTGCTGCTAGTACGAGTAATATTGAGATTATCCAGCGCTTTCAGTCCAAAACTTTAAGATTAATAGTCGAGGCTCCATGGTTTGTCTCCAACAACTCTATACACCGCGACCTCAAAGTTCTAACCGTGAGGGAAGAAATCATCCGCCTCTGCAGGACTCACATCTCCAAATAAGAAAAGCATCCAAACCACCTGGCAATTAATTTGTTAGATAACAGTGAAGATATTTATAGACTAAAAAGGCACAAACTGTTAGACTTACCATTCAGACTAAACTAATTAATTTATTCTCTGTATTATCTGTATTATAATGTCTGTGATATCTGTTCTGTCTATTCTGTATGTTTTTTATTCGTGTCAACATTAAGTGTTAATGCCAACCTGTATATGTGCCTTATGGGCCCAGTGTTTAATATTTGAACTTATTGTATCATGCCAACAGCAAGTGAAAGTGATTTGTGTTCATTTGTTTACATGTTTTTGTAATTTAGTTTTGTAATTTGCGTGTCTCTTTATTCTATTAACAAAAACAAGAAGAGCTGTCAATGGTCAGCCCTTCGTATTACTGTATGCGTGTTATCAGACAATTTGTTCAACGTTCGTTTAGTCGAACAGATTACAAATCTCCAATAAATTGAAAAAAGTTTCGTCTTTAAACTTTTTTAAAACCTGAATGAATCTCGAATTATTTAATTATACACCATTTTTTTCAACTTTACTTTATTTCATACAACAGTCTATAACTCCTGCGTATTATTGCCTTTAGTTATGGGACAGAGTGGTTGAGTGTATCCAAATAAACCTAAATCTCACAGCCTAGTTGCGTAAGTAACATTGTAAAACGGAGGTAATGCACATAACACAAAAGTAGCTTATGTGTGCGTGTCTGAGTGATATGGAGTAAAACTGTTGTGGTGCGTGTTTGCCGTCATTATGTTGATAATTTATGCGTCTTGTAGGAACAATTAACGTCACAGAAAGGTGTGAAGTACACGAATTCTTACAACATTTTAACGTAAATATATTATACATAGGTGGAAAACACCAAGGACTTTCAAAGAGTTTAAATCAACACAGCTTTCAGTTCTTACTGTATGCCGTGTAATGACAATTTACTATATAACAGCATGCTATGGCGCACGTAACAGGAAACAAAATACTTTTTATATTATAGTTCTTGCTTCCAATGATTTCTAAGATGAGATGTAACATGTTAAGAAATAATGTGCGCATGTGTGTGTTTGTTAGTGTACACTTTTAAATATTCTAACAACAAACACTAAATTGTATAGTAATTTAATAATGGCTAGTAATGACAATGTTATTCCGAAATGTGTCTTGAATTTACTCTACAATTTACATTTGTCAATGTCTCCCCAAATTTAGAATCGACATCTACGTTATAATGTAACCTTCCCTTCTAATGTAATAAAATTATATGTGGTTATTTTGTTGATACAATTTTCAAATAAACGCCTCACGTTGTTTGCGCTAATTTTATAATATAATAATAAATCTCGTGTTCCTCTATTTGGTTTACATATTTTTTGTCTATTTTAAAGCCCCAAGTTGTTGGTGCCAATTTTATATCCCCTTCTTTTTCCCTTTTATTTTATTTATTTTGGTATTAAATTCGATTATTATTTTTGTTATTTATTTATTTATCTTGAATGTTTTAATTGTGGTTTAATTGAATTCGTAAATTAATCTTTCGGGTTCCTTCAGTCGAGACGAATCGGTTAGGTCGATTCTTTCGTTGGTACCTGTAAATTTTGTCAGTTGTCGTAGTTTCGGTTAACAGTTGATAAGCTGACTTCTCACTGAAATTAGATGGTATTGATTAGTTCAGCACTTACTTTGATTGAAGGTCTCAATTGTTAATTGTCCTGTTAACAAAGCAAAGTTTATACTACAATTCAAAATTATTTAAATTATCTCAATTGCCGCCGCAAGTGGTGCCTACTATGGTGCGTGGTTCACCTGAACTGTAATCGTCTAGTCCAATGAAATAACTTGGTTAACTCTTTTATCTGATAAAATATCGTTTATTGCTCAATAATATTCATGAAATTATGTTAAATAATAATAATTAAATTGATAATCGTTCATTTTACAATGCTAATTGACTCGATAAAATTCTCTTTTCTCAAGGTTTGTTATTCTGATTCCAGTAATCATAACATGGAACGTTATTTTTTGGCTAAATTGTTTTATCTCAAATGTAGGTTCTTTTAGACTGCAAGATACAAAACTTGAAGAATTATACTACCATAATTAGTGAGTAGTAGGAGAGTGATTACAATAACAAATAACATCTTAACTACTAAAAAGAAAATTCAAAATATGACTCTCGTCAACATTTTAGGTTAAGGCTGGCGTATTTGAATAGTAACCAGTTGCCTTTAAATTAATAATAATTCTTTAACAACATAAAAAATACAAATAGAATAAGGTTATAAATTCATTTGGTGTTCATAACATAATCGTCTAATTCGTTATTGGGTAAAATTAAATCAGGAAAATTGATAACTCTTGTAAGCATGGCTAGCTGTTATTAAATATTTTTAACAAGAAACAAATGAATTAACATAGTGAGGTTCAAAGCTTTCTTAAAGTTCATAATAAATTATCTTATGCATCACATCTGGTAAAGTTTATCAGGTCAATTGACAACTCTGATAATTCTAATCACCTATCGTTAAATCTTTTTAATTTTAAATAAATTAACTGCTATCATCATGTTCAATCCACTATTAGTGTTGATATTACAACATCTCCTTCATTATATTTGATGCAATTTATCAAATAAGTTAACAACTGTTATAAGTAAGGCTAACTGTCTTTAAATTTCTTAATACTAAACAAAATTATTCCTTTAATAAGGGCTTAAGCCCTTTTTGTGTTTCATTGAAATCATCTTATTACTTATACTCGCTAAAATTTTTATCTAAAAAGTTATAATTGCTCTAAGTATTGGCTAATTGTCACTGTACTTGCTTGTAGTGCCCTTTTCCTTAATTGCACTTTTAAATTTTTATTAATATTTAATTCACCACCAATGCGTACATACTCCGTAAAGATTCACTGAACTAATGTTAACTCGACTATTGTTTACTACCGGCATAACCTAAATTTTATTTTTAAGGTTATTGCTTCTCGTCAGCTGGTCTATAAACTCTATCATGTACATTCTTATGAGTATACAACTCAGCTGCCGGTAGGTATCAACTGTAGCTCATCAGATCACAGGATCGGAGCTACAAACATCGTTCTTTAGTCTACGTACTACCAACTGAAAAAACAGACTATTAGATTATTAGTTAAGATATAATATAATATTTAGTTAAATATAAGATTTTGAGTTAAAATACTAGTTAATTTTGTGTTTGTTAGATACTAATTTGTAAAATAAATTGATAGTAAGAATATTTCAATCATTTTTCGCGTATTCAATTTTACACACACGCGCGCGCGCGCGCATATTGTACATATCTAAATATGGCAGTTAAAACTACTGTCAAAAGCTTGTAAAACAAATTCCTATACACAAAAATATATTTGCTTCTAAAAATGTCAACTATTATTTACTACTAACAACTAGGCCTACATAACATTTTATCGTATTTCATATTTCACTCGTGTTTAATGTCCGTCCCACATTTAATTTACAGCTTTGGTTATATGGGCTACACTGTTGGCGGGTTTCGTGTGTGGAAATGCATATTTGGCGCATTGAAGACGTTTGAAATGTATTTCTCCCGAACAGCGACGTCGATTTACTGCTACATGGAGTGAATTTTACCACTGAAGGACTACACATTATTGTACAGTTTTATTAGCGTTTTACTTATAATGTAAATACTTACGTGTTAACAGTTACGTGATCAGTATCACTCAGTTCTATGTATCAAAATATCATAACGTTAATTACCAAAAAAAGCTTTACTTTACCTATAATTGGAAGTGTGTTTATATTATTTAATGAATAACCGGTGTAGACAATCAATATAAAATGTAACTAAGCAAGGACGAAACATTTGTATTACAGGAAAAGCAATTATCTAAAATAATAATTGTGATTTGTAAACGTGCAAAATATTGTACTCTTAAAAACATACGTGACGTTAAAAGAAATAAGTAAGTTTCGTTTTTTTAAGTACGAAAAATTGTTAAAATTGATCAGTTTCTATGATTTTCGTGGTATTTATTTATTTTATTTTACTTACGTGTCTTAGGGGAAAGTTTTCCGCGGTATAGCGAATCGAAAAAAATAAAAATATTTTTCGTACCACACAACTTCTATCGCCTCTTTAGATATAACATTTTCTTTAAAAACACAAAATGGCGGAGAGATGGAGGAAAGTGAGACTTTTTTGGCCTAAGGTTAATAGGAACTTTTTCTCATACTGACGCATAAATTCGAGTATGTATAGTGAGAACATCTTTTACGTTGCATCCTGCGCGCACACACACACACACACACACACACACACACACACAATGCCTTGGTAATATAATGTAAAATATGAAATATAAAAGTAATGTTAGGAATCGCCATTTAAAACCAAATTAAAATCTTTAGTACACATGATTTCTCAACGTCCACATATTACTGTACTACTAATAAACAACAATTTGTAAGGCACAATAGTTTGTTATAGTATATTTATATATACTATGAAAAGAAGGTGTTAATGAAAAACATAAATGTAAACATTTGCTTTAGGTATTGTTTGTTTGTGATTAAGCTAGTTTAAATTTATGTTCCACCACACAGAATAAGTTGTTTAGTAAATTGTGAAACTTACGTTTTTAGTCAGCGTTTTGGGTAAGAAAAATAGCTGTATCCCATTGATACAAAATTTGTATATGTAAGCTGGATATGAAATTTGTATAAACGTTTTTAGTACTAACGCAAACAATCCATAAGCAAGACGAGTTAACGTGAATAAGGTGGCGTCAAGACTAGGCGCGCGTCTCCCGAAGCGTCGGGTATAATGATTACAAATAATTGTATATACAGCCCAAACCACTTTAAGTAGGATGTTAGAGTTTGCATTAAAAATAACTTTAGACTATTTACTACAACTTTCTCGCTTATAAAAAACTTCCTCACAGACCGAAAATTTTAATACACGCACTGACGGCATTAATTAATTACATAGATCAAAAATCAATAAAAATTTAATTTATTGTGCTTTAGGTACTAAAATGAATAGGTGCTTTATTATAAAGGAAATTTATTGTTAATAAAACGTGGTAAAAGTTAACTCCATATACCTTATATTAGGGCACCAGTCACTGGTTGATTGAAACTCTTCTTTAACTTGTACAAGTGAATAAAAACTTATAAAATATTGGTTTATGAAAAAGGTATTTTTGTTACAGACATGTAATTTACACAAAAATGTGCAGCACAGCATGCAAAACATCAATAAAACTTAAAACTCTTTAAAATTTAGACTTCATGGTTGGTACGAATGGCAACATTGCAAAGACAGAAAAGGAAAGAAGTATAGGAGAAACACATGGATAAACAGAGCGCGACAGCTCCCATAAGAGCCAACGCTGTAAGTTAAACCAGGGACGGGGATTAGATACTGAGAAGTACAGAATAATACATAACTAAAGCCTGAAACAATTTTGATATTAATAATTTAAGCAATTCCATTTACAACAATGTTTATTGACAAGAACGTAACTGATATTAGCATTTTTAATTGAATTATGTAGCGGCAAGATATTATAATATTATAATACTCTTTAATGTAAACGTTTATAATTTTATACGACAATAATAATAAATGTGGAATATATTAAACGTAAATTTAAAGTAAACCTTTTGTGCCTGTCATTCCTAAGATGTGCGTTTTGTAATTAATTAAATGTGTAATATCTAATTATATTCATCTGGGTGTAATATGGAAAACTACAAAAGGATCCTTTTCGTTACACAGGTGAACTTACGAATTCCGTGTGTATGTCTCGTTGAAAACGTTGTGTGGTTTAAAAACTCACACGCTTTATGTGCTCTGCATTAGCCATCTCTTTTGACGTACCAAATTTACAGCAACGCTACAGTACTCTAATTAAAAACATGTTAGTACTTTACGTATCTTTTCAACTTTTCCTATTGAATCCTTAACTTGTTTTACGGGAGCACTCATACGTAGAAACGAATTCGTGAATACATTTTAGAACGAACCACAGTTTCGACTGTAATACGTACGCAGAGTAAATTGTAGAATTTATGTAGGCCTATTACACCAGCTGGGAGCAAGCATTTGTAAGGAGACCGGATGCAGGATAACTTTAGAGTTAGTGATCAAGAGGAAAATAGACACACATTCTGTATGTAGATACATAAAAGGAAAAAAAATGCTCACCCAATTCTTGAACCAAAGCAATGTGGCAAAGATAGCAAGAATTAGTTAAAGAATTTCAATAACTTTTGTGTCCCGGTGTTAGAATGTCATCTATTGTTCTTTTTTCAATAAGGAATTTCGGTTACCTCCAACAGTCGTTTTCAAGTGGCTCTTATGATTAGGTCAGCCACAATAGAGTATGTTGGGTGTTTTTCATTGGTACGTAACCAATATACGGATCGTATATATTGTTACTGACAAAATAGGTTTGACTCACTTGATTGTTAGCTCCTTTCTGCTTTCCGATAAGATTTTGGAAGGCCCAGCTTTACATTTTCCTTTTGCTAAAATTATACGTGAACATATTAAGTCTTAAATTGATATTTTATTCACTTGTATCTATTTCATTGATAAAGTTGATTTTATGTCGATTGGGTCCGAACGTAGATTTACGAGAAACATAACACTAAGACAGTTATAATAAAGACATTGAGTTATTATTGAAACAAAACTCTATAAATTATTTCTGACTTACAGTCCGGAGTCAATGTTGTTAAGTTGTGATCCCGGGCTGTTTGGCCGTAGTGCAGTGCTAAAATCTCTAGCAAACGTTTCAGGCGTACCATTGACGGCCATCATCAGTCAAATATGAGCTTGCGCTAACGTAAGATGGTACACGTTAGTAACCACATTACTGCCTTACGTTTCCACTTAGGCTACAATTATTCAGATACTAACATTTTTTAACAATCTACATTGTTAACTTATTAACTTTATTAACTACAAGTTTTATTAACTTATTTTACTGATATTAAGATATCAAGATTCACTATTAACATTTGTTACAATAAAATATCATTTACCCTATCTTATAATATTTAACATTTATTTCATTATATTAAGCGAATGTTACTTATTTAGGTTTAAAATTTATTACAACCAAAATTTAACAAAAATTATAGAAGAACCATAAAAGGGACTTAGAGAAATACTATCTTACAGCCATAAAAAGAAGTACTGTCTTACAGTACCATTAACGTGTGCCATCTTACATTAGCGCAAGCTCATATCTGCACTGACGATGACCGTCAATGGCTACAGATTTTAGCACTGGACCACGGCCAAACAACTCGGGATCACAATTTAACAACATAACTCTGTAAATTCCACTTCCATTCTGTGTCCCTAATTAAATAATTAATTGACTAATTACACAATTCAACATTATTTAGTTTTACAAAATCTTTTACTGTTAAAGGAATGTAGTTTATATTTGTATTCATAAAAATAAGATGTAAATTAAATCCTTAACTTAATTTAGGTATTTTAATAGAAAATTTATTTAACTTTTGCTTAGACGACGGTTGTTTAATATTAAAGTGATTATAATTGTTAACATTAAAGTCGCTTTTACGGTTCTTCTACAACTTTTGTTAAATTTTAGTTGTGATAAATTTTGAACCTAAATAATTAACATTTGATTAATATAATGAAATAATTGTTGACTACTATAAGATAGAGTAAGTGATATTTTAATGTAACAAATGTTAATTGTAAATCTTGGTATCTCAATATCAGTATAATATGTTAATAATATATAGATTATTAAATCGTGTTAGAATATGAATAATTGTAGCCTAGAGTGACTACACTAGACTTAAAGGATAATTAGTGGTGAAAAATAATTAAAAGTACAGGAAGAGGAAAGTGATAGAAAGAGAAAAGAACGTTACTACAAGGAATGGAGAAAAAGGAATATTGATTTTATAGAATATATTGTAATTATACTGAATTTTTTGTAGGCGCTTTGGAAGGAAAGGATAAGGAAGACTTAGAAAGACGTTGTTGATAATGATGGTAATGAAATAAGATAGACATGTGAGATATCCGTGGACATGTAAAACGCAGAACTTGGAGGCGAGAGTTTTGTTGAGAAAATTATAGCATTTAAAAACTAATTGATAACGGTCATAAACTAAGGAATCTTATCTCTTTATTAAATCGATCTGAATTTACTTGATAAGTGTATATCAATTTTTCTCAGACATGGCGGCTGGCAAATGGATGTTCAATTGTCAACTACATAATACTATTCGCGATCCAAGGCGACACGTCTGATGAAAATTCCTTTACGTATTATTTTGTAAAAATTAAAATATTGTTTAAAACAAGAAGCATTACTTACTTCTAGTGTAAGAAAATAATAAATTATACTTTTTATTTGGTTATGAAAAAGTTAAAAAACCTGTTTAAAGATCAGTAAGAGCACTAATTTATATATAAAATAGTAGTTTTTATATGTATTTATTATTAAAGAGAGTTATCTATCCTATGTAATGTTGCCTACTGCAGTAAAATTAGCGATTACTGCAATACCTAATGTTATCACATAATCCTATTCTGGAACGTAAGAAACACATATTATTATAACAAAATTAATAGTAAATTAAATTAAATATTAAACTATCGTGACTGATTCTTTGGTAATAACTTTACAATTTTGCAAAGTCAAATGTTGCTAATTACTGTTTTTTTAGCAATTTAGTAACTTTAAATTTCCAGATGATAAATAATTGTATTAGGAATACAGATAATTTTACTATCAAAATATGTTTATTATGTATACAGTTTGCTCTTTTTTAATTTAACGTACAAATACATATTGTCACAGGAGTAATGAGAGGCTTTGGAAAAAATTAACTTATATGAGACTTTGGCAAAAATACTTTAAACATCTTTCATGTAACTATACATTTTAAGTTACACTTGTAGATACGTGGGATATATTCCTATTTGTATTTTCCCAGTGCGGTGTAAGACTTTAACTAAACTTACCTCATAAATTGTTTTAATATTTCGCAAAAATAAATATTATGGCATTTGGCAATTTGATGATATGCTTAACAATCTACGGTAACTTTTAAAACTTGCAGTTTTTCTTCATTACGATGTCAAGTAAATATTGCGGTTTTGAGTTATATTTTGCGTCGTATTTACAGTCCATCTATATGTAGAATATAATTAAACCTTCCGATTTAGGGAATGTCGATGATGAGAAACGGTTTTATGTATCTGTCCACCTACGTCCCTCACGAAACCTCATAGTCCACGAACAATTTAGTATGGACAAATATTAACGTTATAACAGTAATTAAAAAACTAAAATCTGTAAAACATTTATGTTAGCACATTTCAATTTGTTACACTCTGCTATTAGAAGGCTTTATTGTTTTATGTTTTAAAGTTCCGTTTTGTACACGAGCGTATTAATAGCCTTCTATGCAGACTTCTGTTCTGTTAGAAAAACTAAGTACTAACGTGTGTTTCAAATTGATACACTACAATGCTAAACAAGTTTCTACAGATATATTTAAGTCATATTAACTTTATCGTCAACTTCTTGTTAGACAGAAAGCTGTAAAGCAGCAACATTGACTTGTGACTAATCAACAACATTGACTAATCAGCAAATCTGATTAGTGACAAATCATGTAAGTAGTTTGCAAAGCCAGTTAGCATAAATGTCGTTTAATTAGCCTTATTCATGGACTGTCCCCAACACGTACAGCTGACAAGCAATATCATTTGTTTTATTGTGTAAGCAAGTATATTGTTAGATATCTGTTAGATTGGATCACTGGTCTTGTTTCATTTTTAAATATATCAACATATTTGTAACTTATATTCCATAAAAAAATAGTGTATCATAAATATTAAGAAAACTAGTAAAGAAATAAACAAATTTTTATCACTATTTTTACTTTAAATAAATATAAACTATAACTGTTTATATTTTACATAAACAGTTAAACATCTGATGGTGCTGGATTATTTTTCTTATTTTAATTATTCTCGAAAAACTTATAAGAAAATAATTAAATGTTAATTAATACATTAAATTATCATAAAATGTTAGCCAGTTTTATGAATAATGTACTTTATTTCATAGCAAAGGGTGTTTAACCTGATAAAGATTGAATGTGAAACAACCCCTACTTTTATTTTTCAAAATTATTTTATTTGAGTCAAGTTTATGTTAAAACTTTTTTACAGACTACTGACAGTATCATCTGTAATCAGTAACTATAATTGCTACTCACAAAGTAGTGAAGCAATTAAAAACAATCATTCGCCTGATCTCACATCCTCTAATTTAAAACGAGATGTAACCCACGCTAACTGAATAATTTTTCTGCACTGAGGTCAAGATTACGAATGAATTTTGATATTTTGACATCATTAGATTTTTCTCAAAATAAGTAAAAAGCAATTCCGTAACTTCCTACTTGAGGCTTACTGCACTACACTACTTTACTTATTTAGCACATATTTGTGATCTATTCCACAATGTTTTATTTTACTTTCTACGTTATCGTTACACTAAATTTTAAAACCGGGTAAGCTTCATGTGTCTATGGAATTCTGATTTCATCTCTCAGCAAAATTAATGTTTTTTTGTTTTATGATTAGTCTATATTTCAGTTTTACGCGTGTTTTAAAACATTTCATTAAAAACAGATGACAAAATTTATATAACTGTAGACTGGTGAATCCATTATGTCGTGAGTTACGTTCGGTCAATAGAAAATTATATTTTATGAACATCTTATAGTGTACAATAAAGAAGAGAAAGATAATATCTGAGCCGGCGCCAACGGCTAGACCGTATTGTATGGGCTCATATAGTATGGGGCACGAACCAACAAAAACAATTATTTTACTATTAGGAATACATAATTAGCTGAGGCAATCACGAGCCGATGTAATTGGTACAAGTAGCCATTTAAAAGCAATGAGTTCACCATTGTCTCCTGAAAAGTCATCCCATTCATTGAAAACGTTTGCTTAAAACAAGATATTCATACTATATTACTTGTAGCCAAGAACTTAGATTTTCTCATCAGCTTAGATTTTGTATACATTTAAATGACGTAAACTGTGGAAAAAATAATTACTTAAATTATAAAATGAAGAGGTCTAATTTGTGCAATATGCTTACGGTGCAAACAGAAAGTTGCGGACTAAACTGGTTGTGTACCTAGATATTTTGTCTTTGGTAGTTTAGAAAGCAAAAGTAGTTTCTGTGAAAAAAATCTTTTAAATTTCCACCGCTAATTATAAATTAATTCTGACTTGAGATAAAGTCGGTAAAGCTGAAATTTTATGGACCGTATTATGGATGTAAGATAAACCTCTCCGTGTTTCTGACTGACATATGTTCCGGCGGTTGTCCGTTTATACAACAGCGAAATAATGTTTGCTGAAAGTTTGTTACGTGATATTGTTTGTTGCCTTCTTAATCATATTTCTTCAAAGTAGCATCACAGGTATAACTTTTTTATTATGTTAATAATTTTCTATACAAGATATATGCTCAATTATCTTCTTCGTTTAAAGTTAAAAAATCCAGTGTAATGACTAAAACTATGCTAAATATTAAAAAAAAAAATTTTAGTAGCTATACAATTTGTTGTATGCATCTTAACATAATCGGATTCATTAGGTCATGTACATTACGTAAAGTAGCCGATTCATTAAAGTACGGATTAAAACAAATCGTAGAAATTTAAACAAATCAAAAATTCTGACCACGCAAGGGACTGAGAGAGTAGTAATATATTAATTGTTTTATATACATTAACAAAAAGAGTTACTGTATTATTGTATTCGATGTATTTGATAAGTCCCGTGCAAACATAAACCAAAAGGGAAAAGTGATGGAAACAATTATGTTGACATTTTTATACAATCAGGAGTAACCACGAGAATGAACATACTATCTAACCATAATGCAGTGTATGTAGAGAGTCGGGAAATAACTTTATAATGTACTCATAAGTTTTTAATTCTTATTAAGTAAAACGATACCAAACTTAATAGGATTTATAAAACTTACACAATATAGTCTCTAACATATCATACAATCGTAACATATCATACATAACATAACATATAATCGTTTTAGAATTTCAAGTCAACATATAAACAAACAAACGTACTACTTAAACAAATTGCGTAGTCAAGTAATTAACAAAATAAAAATTTAATTCAGATATGATGAAAAACTAGAACAATTTCTGATGCCGTGAATTGTCGTTCCGTATGTAGAATGCGCCACGTCTCTGAAGAAACACTTTAACGTGATTCCAGACTTTCGTAGATTACTA
Organism: Magicicada septendecula; assembly: GCA_034769895.1. Taxonomy (NCBI): domain Eukaryota; kingdom Metazoa; phylum Arthropoda; class Insecta; order Hemiptera; family Cicadidae; genus Magicicada; species Magicicada septendecula. The sequence goes on from CM068369.1 coordinate 232,037,790, forward strand.
ATTATAAATGTTTGTATATTCTAAAATTTTAGGTATCGGACACAATGAATGTAATATAATAATAAACACCCGATTGTATGCACGTTAGTAAATACTAATCTATATTAAATGTACATCATTTTTAAATACAGATCATTGGAATCGGGTTTGTAGTCGATGAAATTCAATGGTTCCTAGGAAACACAAGAATGTCTTATTATCGTAAAAATGCTAAGGCCATCCAGCTTCTAGATAATACAGATACAGTGCGAAAACTCTAAAAAATAAATCATTTAAGGAAGTGTTAACGTTACGTTAACAAATGGCATATGTGAACGTAGCGCAGTGCTCTGAAGTGAACAAGGAAAGGATGTATTTAACACGTATAAATGAAGCTAGCAGACGTTGTGCTAAACGTTTAGATGAAACGTTGGTTTTACTGCTCATCAGTAAAAATTTACTAAATGTAAATTATTAAAAAACTCGCAGTTGTCAAAATACAAACAACAACAAAACAAAAACATTTTTTTTATTAATAAAAGTGTTTTATAATAAAACAGAAGCAAAGTAACAAGGAATTTAAATTAAAAAATTTAAATTTAAAAAATATTAATTTTTACATATTAGCTTCGATGTCAGTCTATACACAAATAAAATTTACAAAATTATAAAGCATAAAGATCTACATACTTATGTAAAATAACCAAGCGCTCAAAGGGAAAATGGAACGAACTTTAAGCGAGGGAAGTCGTAAATTCCCCAACGTTTTTGCGCCTCTTTTATTATGTATCGGCTGATAAAAGCACTCACCCGTGTGCTACTCGTTTCCACCATTACGCTATAAAATTCCTATGGTCAACATTTTATTTCCATCGCACGTAAAATAACGTTACATGTACAAGCTTCACGTAGTATTTAATTCGTTATGGTTTCGGTTTGAAAGTAATATTTCGTTCTAGCACAGACTGTAGTTTTCAATGTGAGGGAATAACTTTCTCTAAAAACTTAAAAAATACTAGTGGTATAATAATGGTAACGTTTTAATAACTTACCTGTATTTCATGTACTTTTTATATAATTGTCAAAAATGTGGCTTTGAATACGTTTGTGTAGACATCTTAAAATAATTACTTGTAGTGCACAGTCTTAATGTAACTATAATATTGTTTTTATCAAACGGCTGATTCGTTATCAAGCATACTGTAAGAGTTATTTTTCTGTCAATTCCATTTTCAAGTGATTTTTTAGAACTTTAAACTGTGGCGAAAGCAAACAACTTTGTTTAATGTATAATATGTAATGAAATAAGACTTGAAAATGGTGAAGAAACTAAGACGTTTTTTGTAATTTATAATTGTAAAGATACAACTGAACTTAATAATTAAGTGAATACTTATTTTAAAAAATTAGGAATAATTTATTTATAATGGGCTGCAAAACAACGGTATATAAATTGTCTGTGTACATTTAAAGATTCATTGTTTTAAACGCCGATGTTGTCGGTTGTGATTGACCACGTAACTTTCTACTCAGCAGTTTGCTGTTCCCGATAATTGGTAACAACCACTATGCCTATAAATTTGCTGAGTATCAGATTAAATGCTTAATGTCACGTGCATCAACAACAAATGTGTTATTCACTGCCTGACTCAACTGTTCTTGTAACTAACGCAGTGATGTTACTTGGTCGCAACGGACCGAATCCGTGGCAACTAGTAGAAACGTTACTCTTCCATATTTCGATGAGGTCTCGATTCTGTAACTTTTCCATTTGTGCGAGTAACTTCTTTCTTTCATTATTTTTGGTTGCTTAGATTACGTTAGGTTTGATTGGTTACTCCAAGGTTAGGTTGGTGTCCTTTTAGAGCTTGGTTCCTCCGTCTGCAAGTAGGACGGAGGCTTATGAAGTTAGTGTATAATGGGAAAGTAGTTGTAGTATCATATTACATAGCGATTATTGAGTTATGTAGCTAGAGACAAAATGTGTTACTGTTTCTATAAGTCCTTATAAATTTTGTTATTCTTCCCATGTTATATATATATATATATATATATATATATATATATATATATATATATATTGTAACGTAACGAAGTTAAGGTCCCATACGTTACATAAAAACTTTGTTATTATCAAATTAAAACAATACCCAATGTGTGCCATAATTAAGGTCAGGAAGGTAAACCTTCATATAACAAACATACTAATAATACCTAGTAAGGTTACTAGGTAATAAAATAATAAAAAGGTCTATAAATATAAAAAATGGAGTGATCAGTGGAAGGTGTAAACAATAAACATAGTGTCCAATGATGTGAAATTACTATAGACAGTTTGAACTGAGAGTAGACTGTTTAATTGATATTTAATGTTTTATAATGATGTACATGTTTTATGCTTTATCATGATATTTTGTTTGCATGATATTTATTCTGTGTTTTGTATGTAGTAGGTGTGAAGCAATTGCTTTAAGAAAGTATCAAGTAATTGATACTAACTTCATTCATGTTAAAATTTATAAGAATAAGTATTTGTGTGTTTACTTTGAGTAATTAATGAAGATATCGTGAGATAATGTTTGTAAACTTGGCCATGAAGGCAATAATTCTTAATAAATTGCCAAGGGGTCATTGTAATTATATTATAAACAGTTGAAGGGTTCAATAATAAAATAAATAATAATAAATTGACATCAGGATAAAATAAAATTAGAATAATTGGCCATAAGCCAGTGACTCATTGTACAGTAGGTCAGGTCAGAAAAGTTAAATTAAAAATAAAAAATTATAACACATGTAATAAAACAAATAGGCCTAAAATTAGTATTTTGTAAAAGGAAAGTAATGCCCGTTAAACTAAGTCGGTCAAGAAGAAAATGTAGTAAAATGTATATGGTTTAATAATGCATATTAGGTGAAAGTTTTATATGATTTAATGTAATTTTAGTAAGGGAGTATTTTATTAAATAAGTGCAAGAATATTTTCTAATTACGCCTCTAGGATAACGAATATTATCCAATAACAGAAGAAGAAATGGTTGTCATTGACGACTGAATGCAAGATATCTTGTTGATTTAAACACTTAATTGTTATATGTGAATGGGTAGAGTTGAGAATACAAATTTAAAAAAGAAAACCAAAAACTAAATGAATCAAATTAAAACAAATCAAATTTCATAAGCAGTAATCCATTAAAAAGGACTGAGTATTGACTTCCGAATCTATCTCTCAGCAAATATAATTCGATATACCATTAAAGTTAAATGAATTTAAAAAAATAAATCATCCAACCTATTAACAGCAAAAGAGTAATAATGAAGATTAACTATAATTAAATGAAGATGATCCATAGCCAAGGAATGCCAAATTAATTTAAAATATATTAAAAACAAACGAAGAAATTTGAAATAACATACAAAACCTCACTTTTCACCACCGAACGAAGTCTTAATACTACACAAATTCCAGTGGGACCTGCAACTACCAGAACCGTGAAGATTAACGAAGATCAGAACTGAAACTTCTACTACATCCTGCGACATCAATACCAAACTTTTATTGAGAAGCTGAAGGCTGTTATTATTCAAGAGTTGAATCACCATTCTGTTCTCGTCTCGGCGTAGCGAAACACAGCCATACAAAGTATCCTGTCAAATTACGGTAAAAAACCTGCTTATATTTGAATTTTATATAATACGATTTTATAACAAAAATTGTAATACCGAGTAACCATAAAAATTGCATTACCTGACCTTACTAATAGTTAAAAGAACTACATGTACCCTGAGATAAAAAACAAATTAAGAATTATAATTAAATTTTAACACATCTAAAACCCGAATTCAATGACGAATCGATTACGTATTGTGTAATCGATATGGTGTATTAGTGGCAAGAGGAAGCATCTGTTGGAATTGCAGAATATATAAAATAAAGAATCCTTGAATTTGACGATTTCTTGTTATTTGTAGAATAATTAGTGCATTTCGAATAGGTTTTAAGTTACAGAGAAAGAAACGTGAGAAATACAGCAAGCGGAACGACTTAAACTATAATAACTGGTCGATCGCAAACCACAGCGCTCATCTGCTGACAGCTGGTGAACACGGGAGAATAGAGAACTAACTTGCTTTCTCCGCTCTCCTCTCTTTACTCTCTCGATAGTATATACAGACTAGTCTTGGAGAAATATATTGAATTACCCAATATATTAACTGGAATAGAGCGTTTTCCTTTTGTAAAACACTTAATAACTACCGAATACAAATTGAAGAACCCAATAGTGGTGCTTAAAAAATAAAATAAACTAAATACGGGAATTATTATATTACACCTATAAGTACATTTGTATTACAAATACTGGGCTTAATACTGATACGGGAAAACATATTATTTGTAACTATATATATATAGTGTTGCGACATCACAGAACAATCTACGTGTTTGTGTGTTTGTCGAATGTGCCAGAAGAATCTCGCTCTAATGTGTGTGGCATACGTGACTCTAGACGCATTCGCGAGTTTTCTCGAAGCCGCCTGCCGCGCGGACTGTGTCAAGCCCGCAATTAATTACGTAGTTCACACTGGCGCTAAGACGCAATTAGGAATGTTCTCGTCTTCGAGCGGGAGTATAAATACATGGCGGCAGCGGCCTTAGCATTCAGTATAGCTGCGATATATTTACAGTGCGGTTCGAGTTATTATCGGGCGATATTATTGTGCGTGTTGTATTTTATAATCGGACGGTGTATTGTAATACAATTGTGTTTTAATACTTATTTACTTTTCCACTGTACCTACGACGATCAAGTAGGCCGTCGTAACAGTGGTGTCAGAAGTGGGATATCACGGTTAACAGTGGAAACGGTGGACACTTTGTACAAGACGAGTATAGTTCGTAATTAATTAATAAAATGGATACCAGTCAGATGATAGAAGCATTCCGAGCAATGCTACAGCAAAGTCAGGAAAAAGAAAAAAGAGAACGAAGATAGGAAAGAGAAGAGACAGGAAAACGAGAAGACGAAAAATTTAAGCGTGAAAATGAAACACCAGAGAGACGACAAAAAGAAGAATTTAGTCGCCAATCAGACAAAGTTAAGGCGTTCGTACAAGAGGATACCACTGCAAAATTCGTCCTGTTACGAGGTGAGCTGAACAAACAAGTTGACAGAATATCTGAAATAGAAAAATCTGTGAAAACAAAATGTTTCAACTTTAGAAGATTCTATTACTAATTCAATAAAACAAATTAAAAAGGAAGTCGAACATTTAGTGAACGAAATAATTGGTAATGAAAGATTATTAATAAATGCTAAAGAATATTCAAAATATCAGAGAAATCTAACTGTAGTAGAGCTAGTTTACGCAAAGGCCTCAACATTTGATGGAAGGACTCGTTGGGAAACTTTTATTCGCCAATTTGAAGCTGCCGCTCGCTTAAATGAATGGACGGAAGACGAGAATGGACTTTCACTAATTCTAGCTTTAAAAGGTCCTGCCGCAGAAATAATACAGAAAGTGCCACCTGAAAATCAGAACATCTATGACGAATTAACAAAAGCTCTGTAATTACGGTATGGTGACAAGAATTTGTGCGAAGTGTACCGTGAACAACTTAAAGCGAGGCGACAGCGTTCCGGGGAAACCCTCCAGGAGTTTGAAGCAAATGTCGACCGACTGACGAGATTGGCTTATCCTGAAGAATCGGAGGACTTCCGGAAGTGGATTTCTCTCATTATGTTTATTAACGGTATCAGAGATAGTCAATTACAACATGTGTTAAGAATGGCACGGCATGATAATAAATCAGACGCACTTGTTCATGCCCTCCGTTTGAAGCTGCCAAGTCGGCGACCTACATTAATCAAAGTAGGCCTATGCCGTCACTTTGTAGCCAAACGGATCCAACATCACAGTATCGTCATAACGGACAGAGAAGGAAGTGATCACACCAATTGGAGAAGTAAAGCCCCAGAACAGCTACATAAGACCAGTGGAAACTTGATTGTTAATGGATTTGCTGAAGGTAAATTAACATCATTTACAGTTGACACGGGCGCAACAGTGTCCATTGTGCGCCCTGAATTAGTCAGCAACCGCCAGCCTCTAATTATCTCTTGTATAATACAGACTGTGACTGGAAGCCCCGTCAAGGTACTAGGAAAGGTAGACGTACGTGTAAGCCTTGGTCTTCTCGAGTTTAGCCACCAAATGCTCGTTGCAGACATTGTCAATGAAGTAATTCTTGGCACGGACATTAGGAATGTCTACGGATTCGTTGTGGACTTAAGAGAGAATGTCCTGAAGCTTGGCCAAGAAAATATAAAGCTTTGCATGGTTAAAATAACAGGGTCTACCAACCATTCGATTAGGCGAGTGGCATTAGTCGAAGAAAAAGTCAACATGTCTGGTCCAGAGGAACCCTCCCTATTGCAAGCGGAAATGGAGGAAAAACTAGCAGAGGAAATACAAATAAGTGTAACGACAAAAGAAGTGATTGGAAAGCCAACTATGGGTGTCGAGACAAAACTCTCGCTTGTTCCTGAGCTGATAGAAGCGCCCGAGGGCAAAGTGGCTGAAGATGAGGTTACGCAAGAGGTTGTTGACGAGAACCAAACAGACTTGGATCAGCCAGTGATGCTTTGGTCGTCATTACATGACGCAACGGGAGTGATTCCAGCAAAACTAGTGATTGAGCAGAAGACTCGCATTCCTGGGAACATCACGTTCGGCTCACACGAGATTGAATTCGAAGAACGGGAGAATTATCTTTCGCAAGGACGTCCACCTAGATCACCTGGTCGAGTATTATTTCAGAGACGGTTTGCCAGTTCGAGACGAACAGGCTTAAGGAGGAGGCAGTATTACGATATTACAGAACAGTCTACGTGTTTGTCGAATGTGCCAGAAGAATCTCGCTCTAATGTGTGTGGCATACGTGACTGTCAACGCATTCGCGAGGGTTTTCTCGAAGCCGCCAGCCGCGCGGACTGTGTCAAGGCCGCATTTAATTACCTAGTCCACACTGGCGCTAAGACGCAATTATGAACGTTCTGGTCTGTGAGCGGGAGTATAAATACATGGCGGCAGCGGCCTTAGTTTTCAGTATAGCTGCGATATATTTACAGTGCGGTTCGAGTTATTGTCTCGCGATTACAAGCGATATTACTGTGTGGGTTCAAGTGGTTATTAGTGAAGTGTTGTGTTTTATAATCAGGCGGTATATTGTAATACAAATGTGTTTTAATATTAGTTGACATTCATTTACGTGTGAACAATTTTTATTTGATTTGTTGTAAGAGACAGTGTTGTTAATTACAAACTGTTTAACTGTGAAAATTAAAGCTGGTGATTAGTGACTTAACTGGTGTCTTGTATTTTGTTTCCACTGTACCTACGACGATCAAGTAGACAGTCGTAACAATATATATTATATATATATTTATTATATATCACATGTGCACATTAGCTGAGAGCAGAAACGACCCGTTAAAGAGCAGAGTTAAAATCTACCCTTCTATGTTAATGATAGAAGAGTGATATTTCTAGTAACCCGCAAATTGATAGGCGAACAAACTTGTCGTTTCAATGCCTATGTTAGGCAAGCAAAGAGAGGTGTCTCATATATGGGTTTAGTGTGTAAAGTGTATATATGAAAAAATATGCAGAGAGAAAGCTGATTAGTCGCAGCAGTCGTAACACTGGAAATAGGCTCACGTATTACCGTCCCAGGCACGATCCTTTATCTTCTTAGCTGATAGAACTATGTTTCCGATCGCAGTTGACCGAGGCGCAATTGACCGTGTTCGAATTTTCACCCCTGTCGCATTGACTGGGTTTGCACGATTGGGTCTCAACTGACCGCGGTGCCATTACTTCGAAACAGTTTAAAATACTAACATTTCCAAAACAAGTAAACGTTTTGGTCACATAATAACTGAAGGATATAATTGACTTATAATCACATTTTCATCTATGTAGCTCAGATTTTATAAATAATGTGTCTCATATGAAACATGGAATGAATTGCAAAGACAAGTCTATACGCATACTGATTTGGGAGTTACAGTTTCATTACTGTCGGACAACAAACAAATGATATACTACGCTCTCAATTATTTTTAAGTAAAAGTGTACAAGCAGTGTAGGACTAAAATATTTTTCCTTTATGTCATATATTAGGTAAGAGATTCTACACATAATTTTAACATACAGAAGACAATTTTAGTCGACAGTTATTGCTTAATTTTACTACACACATTCTATAAATATATACAAATTTGTACATTTGCTATGCATTTTCCGTTCGAAAATGAATTATTTTCCATTAATGGAACTAAAATTCTTCTACAGCCGCACTCTTATTTTACTTCGCTTAAACTTTTTATAATCAGTCGCATAACAACTCACAGAAGTGTGATGTTTTTGTTTAAGTAACCTAGCCAAGTTTGCATATGACGTAAACTTTTCCAATGCGTGGTCATGTCTGCTGTCTGTCTTATGCTTTAGGCAGCGGTTACACTGCATCAGAATTCGTAAGAAAATGTGGTCGTACGAAATCGTCAGAGTTCCTGATAATTAGTCAGAAGTGAACAAACCCATTGTTGTTCATAGACGCTGTTTGTTTGCTTCCAACCTCTGCGTACGAATATTCACGAATTCGTACGTATAGTCGTATGCGACCAAAATAATTTGTTTTTCATCAGTTTTCATACAAAATTTGCCGTCTTTGGAAGTTGTAGATTATTTCATAGCAAGAAACCATTGTCGGTCGCCAGCGATTTACAACATTCGTACGATTTCGGAAAGAAAGTGTTTCCACGCTATTTTTACCATTTTCTACAAATCGTTTCTCGCGAGTTCTCACGAATTTGCATGACCACAAATTCTGTTGCAATGTAACCGCAGCCTTTGTAATACCACGTGTTCTGTCTCCCTCAGGCCGTACGTAAACACGTTTTTTGTGATGCGTCCCCGTAATAATATCTACTGGCAACCACTGGTTAAATGTGTATAATACTTTATAAAGGCAGCTAAATTAGAACATTTTATTTATAATTTACAGAAATTCATAAAAGTTTTAAAATATTACGGAGCCTACAATTTGAAATAAGTAATTCCGATGTGTTATTTGCCTCGAACTGACAACTTAAATGCCTTAGTGAAACACTGTTTGGGAAACTGTTAGCAGGAGAAAGTGATTCAACTCTTATTCAGCAGCATTTGAGAGAGTCGACTTTTTCCCTAGCTTTGTAAACCACATTTAGCTGGAGACATGTTTTAGTGGAAATCTGTAATAAGAATACAGAGTCTCCTAAATCAAATTAAATTTAACCCCATCAGCTGTCTGATGATTGAGTGAGTCTCTCCTTCTTTTTTCATCAAAAAGTTCATTCATCAATATTTTTGTTTTTATGCTAATTCAACGACCGGTTTTGAGCTAATCATTTTGTTACGTACGTTTCTCTGAGTAAAACTGATGTAAAAGACCGCCGTTGTTTGATCATAATTTTAAGAAATAAATTAAAAATATTTCGGCTGTAATGTTAATTTTATATCAACATTAATTTGAATAATATCCGTAATTTACTACATGAATTATAATATTTCTCTCTTAAATGTCTTTCCTTCAATGCAGTATCTAAGATTTGAAAACTAAAAAAGGTTCCTCTCAATATATACAGAACGTATACCTTTTAAGTAAGGAACACACACACACACACACACACACACACACACACACACACAAATATAGTGGTGTATGAGAAAAGTATATTATATTAATAGTTTACTGAAGTTATATCACAATTATCACAACAATCGTATATTTTCTTTACTAAGATTAAAATAGACATTATTTTATTACATTATTTGATTCAAACATACAACTGTAGTAAAATTTAAGTACCTTAATGCATGTTTCAGGCACAAAGGACGTAAAATAAATAAAGTAACATACAAAATAAAACAACATATTCTACTAATGTATTAAATGTTTATTACTTATCCTGAATCAGTGTATTATAACAAATAACAATAAATAAAGTTAAATACATTTCATTTTTACAACAGAAGTATAAGAAAATTAAATTTCTATTTAACACAGATATGAATATACTATATTGAGTTATATATACTACAACTGAACGAACGATGCGAGTTTTTACTTTTAACCAGAAGCTGTCTGTCCATTTATCTGTTTGGGGATGTTTTACCATAACTTTTAAATGCATCTGCCAATTTTCTAACATATCGTATGAGTGTTCATATTGTAATAAAGTGTAAAAGTAAGTGAATACTCTGTGTGCGAGTTCTTGTCTTCTTTGAAATTTATTAATTTTGAAATAAATAAATTATTTATTGAATTAGTTTATTATTCGATTTTGAGTTATTTAGTTACTCTAATTCAAAAGAATAATCAGGTAATGACAGGTCGTCATCGAGTTTACGGTTATTAGAGTTGTGTTCACGTCCGCACTGTTTTGAAAATGTCGCCAAAATAATTGTTCTTTATAAGTAGAATAGATTGTGTGATTTTTCCACAATCGATTAATGATTCGACTCAGTCTTGTAGGTTATCTGGTTTTTATCCCATAATTTCTCACTGTTCTTCACTCTCGCCGTATTCCTCTTCTTACTTATCACCTGAAAATCATTTATTTTAATTCACTTTCAAAAAAATAAAATGCTTTTTAAATTAATAAATTATTTTATTTGATGATATTTAAAATCTGGGTCAGTTCAACGGTTCGTGAATCGAACGGGATAGTGACCTAATCGACTCGCTCACCAAACTCGATTCGAACAATAAAATGTTTGAAATAAATTAAAATATTATTTTTAATATCAGGTAGTGGATTCTTTGAGCTGTTAGGAAAGATCAGAAAATGCTTCAGGATAAAATACAATACATTGCAGTTGGTTAATCAACATTCTTAATAACTAATAAATTAAAAATAATGTTTAAGTTAAAGTGTACTACTATTCACGGTTCTCTTCCGAACGTCAAAAAAATGGCGGAGTTTGTCAGTCAAAATGGCCGTCGGCCTGTGTCTATGTGTCCCTCAAATCTGCTTCGACTAATTTCTTTAAATTAAATAGTGTTTTAATAATTTCATGTCCACAATGTTGTTGAATAAAGTTTTGTTGAAGTTCACAAGTGTATGGTTTAACAGTGTTTTTGGTGAATCTCGTGTTGTGGAAAGGTGTGATTATTTCTTTATTAGGTTATCCAAATCTCACCAGCTCGCTGATACACCTTTCATATTTGGAACGTATTAATTTGAGTACATCATCATTTTGTTTCATTAGATTTTCGGTTTCTTCTATTAGTATGGTTTGCTTGTGTAATTTTTAATGTTTTTTCTTATTTTGGTTCTGGCATCTCTTTATATTTTACTTTTGGTTATTCATCAAAATGTGACTGTCTGCTACACGGAGTTGATCTGCTCAGTTCGAAAGTTAACAATAGAGTAATTCGAAAAATCCGTTTAGCTAACGGCTATGACCAAGCTTTTGTGAGCTCTGATTGGTCCATTTTTCCTTGACCCCGGTCACGTGACGTTAATTATTCGAAATCTTTGAAATTTATATCTGTCACCTCAAATTACTCCCTGTTTATTTTTAGATTAATTTAAATTTGGATTATACGATGTTGTTGTTTGGGAAAATAGAAGTATTTTGATACCGAATGTGGCCCATTTTGGCCCATCATGAAATGTTTTATCACCTTATAAGTTTGAGTTTTTTAAGCTTTGATCTATTTTTCTTAACATTTCTTATTGTTTGTTTTTTCTACTTTAGTATGTTCTAATAGGGTTGTTCTTATTACTAACAATAGTGTCTGATACTTCTACATTATATATAACATTACAGTTTTAAATACCTGTGCATAAGTGTCTTATAATAACAATAATATTGGCAACATGTCAGCTCAATGGCTTGCCTGATGTGCTATTAATACTTTCTCTATCCATCTGGTTATTGCTATTGTAGGTTTTGACATATAAATTTACCAATACCTTCCCTGTTTCATTAAGATCAGGCTTCTGTTTAATTTTATTTGGTTTGGTTAGGACTATTCTGGATATTTTAGTGTTGTTTAAGTTCAGCTCATCTCTTTTGGCCTATAGGCTTAGCATTTGTCATTCCTTTACAATGATTTTTTACATAATATGATGTTTCACCATGTACCTGATATTGACATTTCTGAACAACTTTTACAACTACTGTTCTTAAAAAATTAACAAATCTTTTAACAAGTAATTCTAAAATAATAAAATCCTGGGTATATAGAGCCCTTTTAACAACTAACGATAACATAATAAATCCTATGGGTATACAAAACCCTTTAAACAACTAATTATAACATAATAAATCCTGGGTATACAAAACCCTTTAAACACATACTACTTCTATTTACTGGTTCTTAATATGAATTAGTTTAAACATAAGACCATTACTTCACTTTCTTCCTTCCCCACTGGTTTAAAACATGATATTTGATCATCACTATTTCCTTCTTTGTACACTTATTACTTCACTCCCTTATAATATAAGTTTTTATAATTTTTTCTTAGACTAATGCACATATTTTTTACTCTTATTTATACCATTGCATTGCATTTTCTATAACGTTACCTACTGTTTGATCTTTTCTCTTTCATTATTATTATTATTATTAATTTATGGAGTATTTTTTATTTATTTTTTACCTGGTTATTAACATGTTTTTAGTTTAGATTCTTTTGTTATTTTTATTTTCTCTTCTTCATGCATTTATGTTATTTTGTAATTAATGTGGTCTTCATTGTCTTGTTGCTTATTGCATGTCTTTATTTTAATTAGTTGTTTTGTCGTTAGACTTATTTATACCTCTCACTTACCATATCTATTGTGTTTATCACGTTATTAAGTTCTCTTCTTCTAATTTTCATCATAATTACGATTTTACATTTCTTTAACATTTATTTTTCTTCATCCATTGTTTTGTTTTAACATGGAACCAGAATACTCTGCTTAATACACACTTATTTGCAAGTTTCCTTTCATTTATCATCTACATTAGTACTAGTTAATTATGGTTGCTTTATCTTAACAGTTCTTATATGCATGGTGATGATATGTATCGTCACAATATTATTCCTTTAAGTCTTCTATTATTGTGGACTAACATCCTCCGAAATTGGATCGGCAAGAGACAAAACCTTGAGGGATCACAATGCTGAAAAATCGTAAACATTCATGTCGTGTACCAAACTGCACGGAATTTTTTTTCCAAAATCTGAACGTAGTGTTTACTTTGTTTTAACTTTACAATTATCAGATGCCAAAAAAGGTAAAATATTGTAAAAATGCATCTGTAACGTTTTAAGACGACAACACTATAATATTTTTGTTTAGTGTATGGAACAATTAATTTTGATATTTAACATATATTATTTGCATCCTTTTTATTTCTATGTGTACAAAAAAAAATAGAAGTAAACAATTTTAAGGAAACCACAAAATTATAAATTGGGAAAAAATTATATGGTCACCTTCCAAAGATTTTTTTCAGCTAATGCTAAAAGTCGTACAAACTATAAACTTTTTCACAGCTTTAAAAAATTAAAATTTTTAAGATTTTACTTTTTATAATAATAAATATATGTCAGTAAACAAGTTACTCAGGTCTGTGAGCTTATCAGTACAATAATATAATAGTAATATAGTATCATATTATAGTATTAAAATAAATATTATATAAACTTCAGTAACTAATTCAAGAAATATAATATTTAACAAAATTAAACATAAACTTTACGTAGGCTAAACAAAAAGCAATCTATATTTAAATCCATTAGAAAACGTACTTGCAAAAAGAATCAAAACAGCTACAAAGCTAATAAAACGTTAACACGCTACTGAATCCAGAGACATTATTAATATTACAATAATAAAAGATGCACTAAGGATTTTTAAACTAATTGGATGGTAAATAATTTGTGTATTGAATCAGAAATAAATTAATAAATCTATAAAGAAACTAATGAAACACATAAGAAAAAATAAAACGGTCAGAATTACTGTATATGTGACCGCAACAATTCTTCATTACCACTTCCTAAAGACCTACATTTGAACACATCATCGTGTTGGTGTGGTTGATTTGCTTCTCTTTTCACCAATGATGTCACCAAAGTCATCCTGTATTGCAGGTTGCCAGGATTCTTCAGTGCAGCTCTTAAAGTAGAGTTAGTTAGATGTAGGATTGGAAAGAAGTTCTATATTATTTGAATGCATATATATACGTAACGCAGGAACAAAAATGTTACCCTTTACTTGATCGGATACGATGGACACCGTGTATTATCATCGGATAGTTGATCAGAAGCTTCTTACGGAGTATGCTTTCAAATAAAAATTTGAAATTGTTTTTAAATGTCAATTTTAATATTAATAAGTTGATAATGTATAAGGGTATTTCTATTTGTGGTCGTGTTTATGTAGAAAATCGCATTGGTGAGTGCTGTAATCCTAAAATGGAAATGTTGGTATGAGTATCATCGTTGACAATGAACTGAAAATAGGCCTACTGCATTTAATCAACCCAGAGAGTTATTAATGCACCCATTACAGTCGCAGACACAATGTTATGGCCAGAATGTGTATTCTGGAGGATGATGAAACAAAGTGGTTTATGTTAAAGGAATAACGTTCCTACTATTATCTGTGTGTATTAGTATTTGGTATGTATCAAAGCGTATCTCGTAAGTAAATTTAGAAAGTTAATAAACATACATAACCTTATTAAAATGGGTTTTGCTATTAAAACGCCCATGTGTATTTGAAGAAACACTCAAAAAATTGGCATCCCGAAATTTCTATTTCAAAAGAATGCACTACCTAAAGCTGTAGTCTATTGTGAACAATAACGGTCGTACCAAAAACATATTGTTTACCATACAAGTAAAATGTTTATAATGGAAAATATTGGAGTATTTTTCCCTGATACTCATTTGTGGAGGATTTTTTTCAACCTACTATCGTTAGGGGTTGAGTAATCGATAGATAATTAGTTACTATTATTGCTACAGTACTTCTGTCTTAGTTAATTAATTCTCCCAATTTCCTTTTCTGTTAATAAAAGAACTTGTATTACTCTCGATATGCTACGATTTTATGTTTTTTATTAGTAAGAAGTTTTTAACTTTGAAAAAATTGTAAGGGGACAACAAATCAACAAGTGTGTTTGAAATATTTACAGCTCTCGATTACTAATATTTTCACTAATCAATTATAACAGCAAGCTGGTATTATCACAGGCTGAGTTATCTAAGCCATGAATTTAATAAACCCTCATAGATCCAAAGAATTGTACACCCGTATTTACATGTAAAAGTAAGTAAAACTGTACATAATAACCTATAAATTAAGAGAAGGATGATTATATTTCTAATAACACTGTTTAGATAGCTACTATGCAACAAGAAACTAATTCTAGTGCAAAAAAGTTAGTTCTCTAAAAGTTTCTACTATTCAACATTTTAAAATTAAAAATCATTATCATGTACGTATTAAAAAAGAAAAAACTGTGTCAACAAAACTTAACTTTCATCTATACCTCCGTCATATAGAAATACGTACATTTAGTGGTTACATAATTTTCTTGTTTGTGAAAAATAAATATGATAATAATACTATTCTAACCTAGACCAAATTCAGAAATTAAACTGAAATGATAGCGGAAAATAAATGGACTTTAGACAAATAGCTTACTTAACTGTGTTCATGTCATGTAAAATATTTGGCAGCAATTTCATTTCCTTTTACTTTTAAACACTTATTTACTCAAATTCAAACGCTTAATGTATTTTATTAATGACGTAGGAAATCGTTATAGTTAATCAAAGCTACCGAAGGGAATGTGTTACGTAAAATAACAGATTTACTTGTAACTTAATTTTCTATTTCATTCGAACTAAAATTACTATCCCCGACTAATTGTTGACATGTCTACTTTGGAAATATTGTACCAAGTTGTCATTAATTAACTTGTTCCAAATTATGCTAATCAAATCATTTTTTAGCTACCACTGAAGCATATAAACAGTGGCAGATCAACATGACTAGAATTATGTTATGCATTTTATACTTTTATAGGCTGTCATACTCGTAATTCCAAACCAAAAGTTTTAGAGATAAACCATTACTAATGTTAGAATCAGTAAGTTTTCAGGCGGTCGGCCTAGCTTACGGTAACACGTCCTGAGTGCGCCGTCCTTTGTTGCTTTTTAACTGTTATTGTTATTGTTGAGTTACTATTATTATCAGTCCTACTGGACGTGGTCTATACAGCACTGTTATCTGGTAAGCATAAAATATCTTCTATTCATTCAAACTTATCAAGAGTTACATTATTTTGACTTGCTTCTTTACTTGGTTATGCGTGCGTGACCTTGGACATACCGACTAATAGGTCCCATGGAATGCCAAAGGTTTGCCATTAAAGAAATAAAATGAGATTCTGTTCATTAACCCTGTCTAGGTCTGCCTTAAAAGCTGATGCAGAAAAAACAAGAGAAAATAAAGAAAGTATAGTAACATCACAGAATGTTCCATAACAATAATTAACACCAGAAGGGCGAATAATACCAAAAGAACTATAAATGAGTAAACAGAAAGAATGTAACAGTGAAAATAATAAACCAACAAGGAAGAAAAGAAGAGAAGGAATTTAAGTAAACAGTGATGAACCCACTACATGTACTAAATGACACTACAACTTAAATAAACTGAATGACAAAGACAAAATGACAAGACAAGTTTCCCACATAAACTGTCATGTGAGCCCAATAAAAACATTTGATAAATAAAATCAAACAGTATAAACAAAATAACAAATGACCTGAATAGTATTGAGCTATATATTATGAATAGATAACAGCACATTAACTTATCTAAGTAGAACAATGATATAAAAAAGACAAATGTAATGTACTATGCTAGAGGTAGCCACAGAACAGTAAAAGATAATATAATTCAGGGAACAAACATTGTAATATAATGATAACAGATCCTGAATGACCAAATTAAATCAATAAAATGAGAGTTAAATAGAAACCCTATTAAGCATAATGCAGTAGAATCATGAACATAATGAATAGAATGTAAGTTACCACCACATGGGTGATATTATACAAATGAGAAATGAGAAGGACATGATGTTAAAATATAAATAGTAAATTATGAAAGTTTATGTTAGTGAATCAACATAATTAGACAGATATTTAATATTGTTCAGCTGAATGCAGCAATTATATATAATAAGGTATTTCTTTTAATAATTTAATCATGTTCAAAGTAGAAGGTAAGAATAATTAAACAAATATTAGAAAAATGTTAATAGTCGGATTTGCCATTGTTAGCAGACGACGCTTGTAACCAATGACCTAGTAAGTTTAAATCAATGAAATATTAATGACAACTGTGTTTAATCTAGCATCAAGCCATATCAAAATAAAGATAAATAAATAAGCTGTAAAATGATAGTAATAGAATCCGAAATGGAGTTGTAATAGTTAAGCTATTAACGTTAGCATCATAAAATTGGTGAGTTACGATTGAATACAAAGAATACTATCAACATTGAAATTTAGACGCCAAAATACAGATATGTAATGCCTATTAATAGAATTACGTCATCATGACATAATTTCGGATCAATCACGAACGAGTTTAGTAAGACCTACGGCGCTCGAAGCGGCCTGATGAGAAAACTATATAAACGAGGATCATTGTAAACACAGAAGCATTTTGTCAAAATTCACTCAACCAGCAACAACAAATCCAAAACAAATAATCATCATAATTTTCTAAAGCAACGGTAAAGAAGAAGTGTAATTTCAATCTGTGCATCGAAAACAGTAGTGAACTTTAACCAGTAGTGCGTGTGTATGAACGAGGTTAACTATCAACGTAGCCAAAAAGCAGTAGCTAATTCAAGAAGTAAATTAACTCGTTCCAGTGCAATATTAGTGAAGTGAAAAAACGATCAAATAATCAGATCGTTAAAGTGTTCATAAATTAATCATTACTATTAATCAACAGTACATTACGATTAAGGTAGTGCAGTGCTCATAATTACTTGTTTACATTTTAGCCAATAACAGTATAACATTAATACACAATTGTACTGACGCAAAAAACAATAAGACTCTAAGTAGAGAACACTGTATCAAAGTTATTTAGAGGAATTAACATATTCCGACTTAAGATTATATATGTTAACGTTTTATAACTGAACTCAATTTTAGTCAGAACAAACAAACTTAACGTTCATTAACTTTCAAATATTAAAGGTGTCTAACCTAACCATATGATATATCATAATAGTACTTTGAAATAAAGTGGCGTTCTATTATGTAGCTTAAACGAAGCCACCCTTGAGATAAATAACTTCAATAAATAATTTATCAATCATAATGAGAGTTTTCATTGTTAACTAAACTGAGCTAGGCAAAGTAAAGGAACCGGACGATTTGTGATCCGTTAATTGTTATCTAATGAATGTATTTAATTGAAATTATTCAATAACGAATAATAAATGCCAGTATTGTACAGCAACAACATTTGTCAATAATTATTTCAACTAATAATTGGTAATCAGTATTACTAATCACTGAGGTGCATTTGACAGTAAGTAAACAAGCAGAAGTTTAAGGCATGATCTCAATCTAACTATTTGATCATTTATTGAGTAATTAAA
Source organism: Magicicada septendecula (assembly GCA_034769895.1). Lineage (NCBI taxonomy): Eukaryota > Metazoa > Arthropoda > Insecta > Hemiptera > Cicadidae > Magicicada > Magicicada septendecula. The sequence continues at coordinate 232,056,520 of CM068369.1, forward strand.
TATCAGAATTAACTATCAATTTATTCAGAAGAATTATTTTTATGGGACATTTCTATCGAAAACCCATATGACGCCCAAATAAAAATTAAAAGTGTTTATAAAAGCTTTTACAGCATTAATAGGCTGCTCAATCAAAAACTTGACAGTATATTAACCACCTGTGAACAACTGAACGTCCAGTACTTCATCACAGGTACGTGAAAGTTTAATTTATGTATAATAATCTTGTCAAGACAATACACTGACATACACAGACGACACTTTTAAACAGGATAGTGAACTAACAACCAGAGATCTAAGACCTTGTGTACATTCATCAACGGATCTACAATTAAATATTTACTCATAAAAATCTTAACATATTTTCTAAACAACTTCAAGAGTAAGTGAACAGATTTATTTATATTGGATTCAATACAATAAAAGTAGAATTGGATTGAATAAATCACTAAACCGAAAAAAACTAATAATAACGAACCAAAAGGCATAATAATAATATTACACCGGAGTCACGGTCTCTTACAAAATTGACGCCAGCAACGTGTGGCTTTTAACACAGTATAAACAGTGTTCTTACAGTATGTTGGCATTAAGAATTGATTTACAAAAAGCACTTTCTTTCCCAAAATTGTCGGTATTATCGCCAAAACATGTATTGTTACAACTTAGGCATTCACGACCTTGGTACTGACAGTGATATTATGTACGTTTGGGATGAGGCTTCAAGAGGTTATAAAGAAATCGTCTCTTGCATTGTAAAGCACATTAAAATGCATGCTTCTACCCATAGTGAGTGACAAGTGCACTGGCCAAAACCGAAACATCAAAATGGCTGTCTTTGATGAACGTGTACAAGACAGTAGTTGTTTCGATGTTATAGAACAAAAATTTATGGTGTCTGGGCATTTTTATTTACCAAAGGACTTGAACTTTGGTCTGATTGAATTGTCTGCTAGAGGCAAAACTATTTAACTGCCTGATGATTGGTATAATGCTATGGCATCTGCAACGAAGAAGAATAAATTTATATTAGTCTAAATGAAAGGTAAGGACTTTTTTTCTACAAAAACACTAGAGAAAGCCCATCACTTAAAGACGATACCAAGTGGCACTCTATTTAGTGGCTTCGCTATAAAAAAAGGTAACCCCTTTAAGATTATGTATAAAACCAGACTAGCTGTTGATGAACCCTTTCATAAATAGATGTAAGGCCAACCAAAGTATGCCCTAAAACATTGCTACCAGAACAAGACCTCTATTTCAAAGAGCCACGTGTTATAAACACATTGAAGAAACGAGACATGGTTTATTTGCTTAAGTAGATCCCACTTATCTATCATACATATTATAGGAACATAAAAAGTTCCAAACACTGTGAATGATACCAATTTTCTTCCTGACCAAGAAGAGGAGTACGTTGCAGACGAGTACGCTTAAATCTGCGGACTTATGAGTGTAATTAAAATAATAATTTTGATTAAATCTCTTCAGATATGGAACCTGTAATAGTTGATATAATCAAATAAAGCTGTATAATAACAACAAGGATATAACATGTTTCAGTCATGAACTTTAAAATATCGAAAGTCGTTACATTTTTAAAGTGCCATGTGCTACGCTGAGACTATAAATAACGTGTGTCTATTAGACGCTTTGTGCGCGCTGTGTAAGCGGTAGTATTACGCAACGCTTGAGTACATTCTCGACTTTTTCAGACGCACCTTCCAGAATACGGTTGATTATTCTACTGCCTACTTTATTATTCTAAGTCACTTTTGTCACAAACTACTCCACACAGCTGGAGTATAAATCTCGGATTCAAATGCGGACTTTTATACAGTTTTGTATCTACGATATTAGTGTGCGTTATGGGAGTTGTTGTTATCGTGATTTGTGAATTATTGTGTGCGTACATCTGTATATTGTAACTTGTGTCGTTTTGTGAATGACTATTAAGTAAGTGACGATTAATGTATGTTACGTCTGTGTGTGTTGATCAGTCGTAAAAATTGTAGTATACGATTGCTTATTTTTGGTTGATTTATTTAAACTATAAAGCTCTAAACAGTGACTTAATGTGATGTTAGTTATTATGTTCCCCTGTTCAAGTAGAATGATACCTGCGGCAGTCGTAACAATATATTATCTGCATGTTACATAAATTTTAAGTGATAAGGTTAAGTTGATTCAGAGTAGGGCTACATGTTATAAGTGCTTTGTTATAACTAAAAAATTGATTCCAACTGAGAAGGAGACAAGAAGAATTAAAGGTGATGATGCCTCATTTTTAAGATAAGCAAGAACGAATCTACAAAGAAATATTTATTTAGGCCTGTGTATCTAAGAAGTGATGTCAGTTGTTTGTAAGGTAAGTTTATTTACTATCTGAAAATGAGAAGATTGTTAATATTTGGTAAAACGCAGTTATTACGCTAGCAGAACAACACGCGTTATTATCAAAGAGATTTATTACATCTTTACCCTGTGCTTAAATGAAATTATTTTAATTCCCATATGTATGAATATGTAGTTTATTGAGTTTGAATATCAAATTGATGCGTTAATATAACTAATAATCTTCGAGGTTGTTTTCAATACGGAGAACTGATTGCTCTTCAAATTTGTATACTACCTTTTAAACGTATGAAACGTCTTTGGTGTCACAAATAGCAACTAATTTGTTTACAACTAAACTACGTAGCGCGACACAAGTTGCAAACAACTTTCAAAGTCAATTACATAGGATAAACGTCAAGTGATTGCTTTCATTCACAACATTCTGCGTTGTCTAGTCCCGCGTTTAAGTCATTTTATCTACACCCGTAACGTAATAGCGTGTTATCCCACTCATTTTGAGTGGGATAAGAAGTTTATTATCGCACTGGTTTTGTTATCCCACTCGTTTATATTTTAAAATTTATTGAAACATAACACAAAATACAACATAATATTACAATCTAAACAGGTTATCTACTTATTGTAGATATTAATAACACAGTCTTTAGAGTAATTTATGTAAATTCCTGCTGTAGAAGAAGATTGGAACTTTTTCGTCACCAAGTTAAATGTTTGATCGTCAGAAGTAGTTGCAAGCTCCTTGCCCTTATTGTCGATATCGGCAATGCCTAAAATGTGTGAAGCTATTTTCTTCTTATTTTCGACAGAAGTTTTAATATATCCTTCATTATGATTCCTATTTTTAATCATAACAACGTGGTTGTAATCGGAACGTATACGTCACAATACATTATTTCAACTGCTACGTAGATAGCTTAAATTTTCTGATTCTCTCATTTTTTATTTTTCAGCGGGTGTAGATAAAATATTGTACGACCCACGAGTGATAACGCATTATTAATATACTTGTGTGATTAGACGACTCGTCGTCCAAATTTTCACACGCGTATATTAATAATGGTGTTATCCCACTTGTATCGTAAGTATCTATTAACACATCGCATACTGCTGTCGAACAAATTTTTATGTTAGAGGTACGTGTGTCAGGGTATAGTCATTTAATGGCAAACATTTCTAGAGCAGAAAGTTTGCTCTGCCATGTGTTTACGTCTGCTGCCAGACATTGATGATGGTGCTTGTAGCAGCTAGATTTGCGTCATCAGGTCGTATGACTATCGCATCTACTAATGGGCTGTCTGCAGTGTTTTTCCTTTCAGCGTCAGCGGGGACAAGAAGTTTTTGTTGCCAAGAAAGAAACGCCTACGTTGTTGGCATTTTCTTCCAAAGTGTCTACATCGCCTTGCATTTTATGCCTGATCATCGCCGCTGCTTTGGCTGATTAAAATAGCACAAGATCGTCGACATACAACTACTTCTCTACTGACGTTCTGACGTTACTATATCGTCAAAGATCCCGTTGATTGCGATAGTAAAAAGCGTGCCGCTCTTTACTAAGGTAACTAAGGTAAAACCCCTAAGGTACTCCATTTTCCAGTTTGTGAGGGGCCGACAGTGACTGTCCGGCCCGAACATGGTAAGTCCTGTCTCTGGAGATAAATTTGGACAGGTTGCCTCTGATCCGCCAATCATGAAGGTGTTGCATGATGTTATATCTGTACGTCTTCTCGAAAGCTTTCTCCAAATCAAAGAATACTGAAACCACGTATTTGTTTGAGATGAAACTGTTCTGAACTCAGTTTCCTAGATAAACCAATTGATCAGTAGTAGAATGGTGTCTCCGGTACCCACACTAGTGTGCTCATTTCTGTACCCAGAATCCTTAAGTACAGAGACCTTAACGACTATGTTACAGAATTCTACAAATATACGAGAAATTTCTAGAACGGCTAAGCAATTTAAATTTCTCTCTTGTTACTTTGTTTTTGAAGCATACTTTGTACTTATTTACCTATATACTAGTATAAATCGTCTTAAAATAAGAATTAGTAGACAAATCTATAATTCTTCGTATTGTTTAAATTAGCAGCCATCCTTACTATTTCTTTTATGAATTTGCTACCTGCTATAATTTTTTTTTTTATTGTTCGACTAAGCTTTTCGTCATTTCGTCGTTGTTTAAGACCTGAAGATGTCAGTAATGACGAAAAGCTTAGTCGAACAATAAAAAATTATAGCAGTTAGCAAATTCATAAAAGAAATAGTAAATCTATAATTATTCTGATACATATTGTAACATAACAAAATTATCACACTAAACATTTGAATTAATGTTACATAAATAAAAGAGAAAGTTCCATAGTGAGTGAGAGGAATAAATTGTTTAAGGATTACCCTAGAAACTGTATAATTAAGTCTATAAAATGTTAATAAAAATGGAAGATAATAAAGAAAACCATTAATTAAAATAACCTACTATGAAAAAACCAGTTAAACCAGCAGTATACCCAGTAGATTGGGGAAGCAGTACAAAAAGGGAAGGACCATAAAAAAAGGAAATAATCTGTCATGAAACCATTTTAATAAGGAAACTACTAATGTGATATTTGAAGAAGGGACGAAACATATCAAGATTCCAACAGAGACCAGAAACAGGAAGAGATATGCCAAAACAAAATGTTAATCATATAATAAATACCATGAGACAAAATTGAAACCGATATAGGTAAACCCCAAACAAGTTACAAGATACAATACTATAAAAACAAATTGTATATTAGTTGTAAGTGTAACATGTCAAAAAATATGTCAAAAGAGACTACCATAGAGTAGAACTCACTAAAAAGACTACCAGAGTGTAGAATACAATAAAGTGAAGTGAGATAACAAAATTAAGGAACTACAGAGTGTACAGTGAGAAACATAGTTAAAAAATCTATGAAAAAATCTTCAATGAGGTTTAAGTATTATAAAAAGACTACCATGAGTGTAGAATAATAATAATAGAACCATTGAAATGAAAGACGGTCTAAGGACTGACAACATTACTGGTAATAAGAGTTTTAAATTAGATATAAGAAGGACCATTACATATAAAATGTTTTCTTTAATTATAACTAAATAAATGGTGAGGACAAAAATACCAAAGGACGGTTCATAACTGAAGGTATGCCTAATATTAAGATATTTATTATTTATTATTAATTAAATAATATTTTAGATGTAAGGTGTAAATAGATACACGAGGTTTTTTTTTTTTATCACAGTTAAAGTGTTTTCATAAGAATAATACATACACAAGACAGTTAGTGACTGACAGTGTTACTAGTAATAGGAGTTTTTTATGTTTTCTAATTAAATTATGTCTAGGATAAGCTATGTTGTTATCATTTGATGATACAGTTAAAATTAGGTGATATATGGAAAATAGTTGATAATAAGATGTTTTGTTAAAATTAGGCATAAGATGTTCATGTTATGGTTCAATGATGTTATTAGTATAAAGAAAGTTTAGTAGATACAAGATATTCTATTGTAATTAAAATCATGTCATTTAATTTTCCATTGTGTAAGTCAGAGAGGCAAGTAGGGCATAAAAATGTAATAATTTTATTCAAATCAGTAAACCATGTATAATGTACAAACAGACCCACCAAGACACTATGTTTGTAAACACAGAATGGCCTATAAACCAAAAAAAAAAAAAAACTATCTATCAAAGAATTAATCTATGTAATAGGAATAGAATTTAATACATACAATACAGAAATTGAAAATATAATTAATGCAGATACAGTTAATAGCAAATAGAATGACAAAAGAAAGAAAACTAACTTCTTTTGGAAACAGTCAAAAATAGGCTTATGATAGTAATCAAATCAGACTAAACAGCAAATTAATCAATATTGAAATGTTTTAATAACCAAATTACTAACAGCAAAGTAATTACGGAGTTATTAGGTGTATTCCATGGAAATATTATACCGAAAAAACAAATAAAAACCTTTAAAACACTGAATTTGTACAAAATATGAGACATACAATTATTATGCAAAATTGTAATTTTTGGGCTTAAATGAGTTTGAAACAAACCCAGCTATATATCAAAAGATGTAAAATTAAATAATCAATATTACTGAATAGTTAGATTCATGTAAAATTAAGAAATATTGGAAATACAGTAAAAAATAAGAAAACTTGTTATGTATAGTTAGATAGTGAAACAAGTCTTAGACAGATATTTTATAATTAAACAATATGAAGAGGAAAAAGACATACCACAAATTGCCCTAAAACGACGACGTTGCGTCGTTTAGTCTATTGTTAATCGCAAAGCTGAACAGTTGAAAAATGTATTAGTGGAGTTTTGAAAACCAAATAATTTATATTAAAACCAAGTGTGGTTATGTGGCGTGTAACGGAGATGAACTAACAAGTGAAATAACATTATTTATCTATGTCTAACACTTCACAAGTTTCCAAAAACACAGAATAACACCATAAAAACGCAACACCAAAAATCGACAGCCATTTTTGAACAATTTTGGAACGAATTCACAAAACCAACACGCATATTTGAACACTACACTACACAAGAGATCCATCCAGAATTCGACATCGCAGACGACGAGGGGACATTCAACACTATATTTTGGAACAACACCACTTCGCAGGAAAAGGGAACATCGTTTTATTTCTGTGGGAGAAGATCTTCAATTCCAACGGCATCATAGCAGATTAAAACCAAGCAGACGGCGGCCATTGCTGAATTTCTCACATAGACGGTGCAGTGCTACCTGGAGCAGAGTGACGTCATTTCTTCGACTTGGTTCGAATTTTAAATAATTTCTTTCTAATTGACAATTGTAATAATAATTCTGTTCTATTTCAGATGTTAACATTTAGTTTAAGAATACCTGTTAAATGTATCTTGTTCCTTGCCCTCTGACCATTTCGACTCGTTAAAAGAACCATAAATTTAACTTGTAAAAAAATATATTTGTTAATCTGTCTCACTGCCGACTGTGGCGAATATTAGCCAGTGCCTGGGACATGCGCACTTTGACTGCCGCACAATTTTGAATGAATAAACGCAAATCAGTATTCAGTTACCAGCATTGTTTTTATTTCTACTATTAATGTTATTATTTTTTATTAAGCAAAAACATAATTCACATTGAGAGAATAGATATAGGAGGAAATTACAAACTCAAATAATTAATTAATTATCAATTAATTAAATTAAATTATTCAGTCAATTTCGACACAAGCACAAGAAAAAATATTTGCAAAATTTTTAAAGTTTGATATATTTGTTATTTATCAATCCAACACACTTAGTTATAACATACTCTTATCATCAATATCTTTATATTTTGTTTATTATTACACTTGAAATTATATTACAATTTGACTAGCCTAACAGTGGGACTTTAAGGAGTCAGACTAACCCAGTGACAAACAAAATATCAATAGTAAAACGCATATCAATTTTATTTTTATTCTTATTTGTAATTGTATTTATATTACAAATTGACTTGCCCAACTAGTGGGGCTAAAAGAAGAGCACAATACCTTTTGTTAGCACAAACGACACACACACAATATCTCTCTACACAATTCCATTATTTAACAATTATAATTTTTATTTTTATATTTGTAATATTTACATAATATTACAATATAAACCATTGTCATTACTGTCGTATCTAATAACTAATTATGTTGAGTGAATAATTAATTTCCCTAAATTAGTATTCTTTAAATTAGATTAATTAATTTTTAGCAGTGTTGATATATATAACATTTTATAACCTTTTAATATTCAGCAGAATTTGACTTTAAAACGTGTGAGAAACATTGTGTTTTAACTTTCTGAAATATAAGTAAACATTTTAGTAAAATAACAACAGTCCTAAATAAAAATATACTTTATTAATGATCTTCAATATCTTACTACAAGCAACTGAGATTTTTTTGAAATATTGATTATAATTAGTGAATGATATCCCAGTCGTATAAAAATTACAGCATTTCATTTGTGTCTAAACAAACTTTTTTGTTTTTTCTAATTTTATATTCACACTTCTGCACGTTTTGTGTATGACTCGATCGTATGTAAACATGTTTTGTGGCATTTAGCAAGACTACCGCTTCCCTGTTGCAGCTGTTATTTATTATACTGGATACGTAAGCAAGACAACAAACAAATAACAAAGAAGAACAAATATTTAGGAAGATAATTCTAAAATTGATGCAGGTACTACTGAGCTAGGAAAGAGTGGAATATAATGTACACTTGTCACGTATATGGATATTGCCCCACGGAGCAATAGCATTTGTTCTATAACCTATTTTGTTATGCTATGTCATTTGGTTTCTACATACAGTATTTACTCCAGTTACCAAGTAAGATAACAGATGTATGTTTTGAATTGAACTTATATTTCACATTTTGTAAGTGATCGTAGTTGTCTGGAAAAGAAAAATATCTGTCAATGAATAGCATTTCTACAAATGTACAATTACCTGTCTTGCTGGCAAATCAAGTAGAATTACTGAATAGTACATTTTCGTTAATACTATAATTAACAAAAAGGTAAAAGACATAAGGGTGTTTACGGAAACGATACATTCTCGATCACTATATTTTGTAGCCAGGTTAACATTGTTAACTTGCTAGAAGAAAGTAAGAACTTACCAAAAACTATTAAAGTATGTAATTCTATCAGGTTTCTACAGGTTGAGGTATACAAGGTTTACTACCGGTAAACATTAAATAGATACGCACATAAAATTAGCAGGCACAGTTGATGGATAATAGGAAGGAGGGTTGGCCGGATTTGAAAGTTTTATTGAGGAAAATATTTGAAAAAGAAGAGAAAAGTACAGAACAGACGGGACTCAGGTATTTTAATGAGCAAAGAAAAGAAGACGTTAGAGAGAAGCAAAGAGTATGTATATCTTCAACGACAATAAAAACTACAATGAGAACATATAAACAGAAAAAGAGTCAGGAAAGCCAATTACGAGGAATTCTAACTACGAACCATTAAATAAGTTTACTAGCTATTTAACGCGACATATGTGAGAGACAACCATAACATACAAGATGATAATGTCTTTAGAAAGATCAAATAAGCATGTTTAAATGAATTAAGAAATTGAAGGAAGAAGGCTTGATGAGCACTATAAACCTCTATGGTATAATGATACGATAGACGAAATTTTTTTATAATAATAATGGCTCCCATGTATACCACCGAAGTAGGTTAGGAGTAGGCAGGGTAGGCTGCCTAATGTGAGCCGTACGGCATACAAGGAAGGCAGTGTGGCCAGCACTACGCTTCAGCCGCCCATTATTATCCCCAGGATGTTATCCCAGGTACTCATTTTCAACAGGCTGAGTCGACCTGGGGGGTAAAAACGCACCTCGATTTATGGTGAATTGAACCCGGGACCTCTAGATTAGTAGCCAGGTGCCATACCCACTTGTCTACTGAGCCGCCTAAATTCTTTAATTTTTTTAAAGAAAGTAAAAACGTTATGTTAATTAAATAATCTTACGTTTCAGGAAATCTAGGTAATATAAGGATCGCAAGTGATATTACTGTTTTCATTAAAAACAATAGTTACAGGCAGAAACTATAGTTTAAAAGACTATAGTTACATAAATTTTATTATATAGATGTGAAAGTTAAATACAAACAACAAGCAACAAAGGTAATTTGAGGAACTTCCTCAAAGGCATGAATGTAGTCATATCCGTAGAAGGCCAGAAGAAATACAAAATACATGTCCCGCTCCCCCACGCACAACGTTTAAAACGATAGACTGATAAAACGTTAATAGTTATTTCTAAACCATGTGTTTGATGTTCCTCTCAAGGTCCAATGTCGAATAACCTGTCGCTAGTTCCGACAGGGATAATTTTCCGCTCCCTCAAAGTCGGGAGGTGAGGTGACTAAAGGATTCGCTCGGCTTGTCGATGTTCAACGTATCCTTCAACGTAAAGATAATCGTAAACCTAGTCGATTTGATTGTTATTATTTGAGACCTCGGACAAGAGACGTTATTACTCGGCTATGTTGGACTCTCTAACAGACGACCATACAACACTAATTTCTCGTAAGTCTTTTTTTGATTCTGAAGTAGAATCTCCAGCAGTGATATCTGGGGATATCTGGGTTTATAATGTTTAAGTTTTCTGTAGATCTCAGCCGGCCTCTCGATGTTATCCACGTGTTTTGGGATGCCTATCCTTAAATCCTTAGAGCAGTAAAATACTAAGTTATCGATATCGGATACACAGAACATCACTTTGAGTCAACCGTTGACTGATTAGAATAGTTTGACAATGCAACTACAAACTGTTAGATCGTTTAAAATTTTTAGGAATTCAAATGTAAAAACAAAGCAATTCAACTATAATTTTTATACATTTAAATTAATGTTGAATATAATACGTGTATGGTATTTTATAATAATTCCAGCCGTAGTAATATTCAAATATTATACATTCAAATATGATTACACTCTTACATTTGATGCTAGTTCTAAATTTAAAGAAGGTATGAAATTTTGGTTAAATTTATATTTAATTGATCTAAATATTTTTGTAAATATTACTTAATACTTGTACGTGCATAACGTGTTTAACTTGCAATTTTATGATAAGAATAAAGAAATCATATTACGAAGGTGACAGGACGTTTCGTTTGCCACTAAATTGTTACAACATATTAGGTTTTATAAAAAACCAAATATTTTTTGTTGATCGAGCATTTTTGCTATGATAACGAGGTTTTTATTCTTGTATAACTTGCATGAAATGACTCTATACATTCTTAGTGTTATATTCAGATATTTTGTTATTCTTAAATAGCAAATTTGTATATTGTACTATTTTAAAACAACACACACACACCTTCTCATCCTCCTCTTCTTCCCAACTATAAAAATTTACTTGTTTGTTGTTCGGATATCACCATTGCTGCTAACTATGTAAAGCACATTACTTGGAAAAATTTACTATTAGCCACTGTTCTTGAGGGGAAATCCTTTATGTTGCCTGTGTGTCAACAATGCGACATGATATGAAGCGAATATTACTTAGTTATTCTAATTTTGTATCGTTAGTGATGCAGTCGTCATCACTGTAAACTCTGAGTAGTTTGCTGGTGACAAAAAATATTGAATTAATTGAAAGTTGGGTTAAGTGATTAAGGATTGTTTAGTACCCTCCGCTTCAAAAAATTTTCTGCCTATACTGAAAATAATTATAATTTACATACAATATACGAATACAGTAAGACAATGATAAAAAACAAGCATTCCAATGTTGACCGGAAAAAAAGTATTTTCATTATAAGCACGTGAGAATAGAGTTTATAAGATATCGGTATCCAATGTGAAATGCAGCAGCACTCCACGGTACTGTACTGACAGTTACATAAGCGTTAGCGATGCTGTCGCGTTGTCTGCGTTCATGCACATTGCGCCAACTTTGCTCTCGACGCCGTAAAACGATTCCGTCGCTTGCATTCTAGTCGCGTTTCAAAGTCGTCGACCCTGACAAGTTATTCGTTCTGAGTTGAAAACCAACGAATATGACCTGAAAAAACATTATTTTCTATACTACATTTAAAATTTTTGACTCGTTCTAATAAATGTTATTTTTCTGCTCTTAGAATAATAAAACTGTTTCAACACTAACATCAGACAGTTGTTGACACATTGAGGGCGCTAATTGCCTTCGACAGAGCACGCTTGTCACATTGACTTATTGTCATCCTTTATAACATCTATTTCATTTAAACTTGTTAAAAATTCCGTTCGTCAGTTTGTATTAGAAATTTTAACCGCAATATTAAATGTCTCCTCTTAAGCCATTACCTGCTAATTTCCATGACACCAGGTAGGCCTATTATTTTTGTTTAGATTTTCTTGGAGATCATTATAACAGTATTCTTTCTAAAACTTTTTGCACGAAGCTATACTGCGGGAACACCGTTCCTGGTAGTTCTTCACCACTGTAATCTGCTGCTTATTGACTTCGCCAAATTTGTTTTTGTATGTTATTGTCACAACAAACATATTTTGGTAGAAATCGTGTTCTTATATTCTTACTTTTATTCACTAAATCGATGTTTATTGAATAAAATATATAACAACGTTCTTAATTATTCTACTGAGTACCTTTTTTTATATTTTGCTCTAAGAAATATTTGCTCTATCAAATTTAATAAAATAAACTTTCTGTAGACATCAGAAATTTTAGGCTTAATTTAAAATATAGGTATTATTTTAGCTACAAATTTAATTTTTCTGTAACTAATTTGTTTATTAACTGACTCTTTTTTTTGTATGGTATGAAATATATTTTCTCCTCCTAGAAAAGCATGCCTTGAAATTACCAAGCAATCTCAAGACATTTGCGGTCCTGTGCTGCATTATTTAATTTCATTTCTAAACTAAGTAAGAAAGCGTACAAGAATTGCAACTCATAAAAATTTCATGAAGTTAGTAACGCTGTGGAAATTGAAATTGTTTACTTCAACTCAATTCCATATGCAACTGTGCCAGCAGCAACTGCGGTCGCAAATACAAATGTTCATTAGAAACCCAGATTAATAATAACAAAACTATTTTAATAAGAATTTTTAAAGTGATTTAGTTTTTATGCAAATGACTGAATATAATTACTTCTTGCAACTTACATCAGTTAGAGAGAACAATCTTACAACATACGTTATGAAAACTACAATCACTTATTCTGATATGTAAATTTTCTTTTGCATTTTCTGTATCAGACAGATTCCCCGTTACCGTACACTGCTTTCTTGCTAAGTGTTACCGGGTTAGAATATTCTCAAACGATCTAACTAGTCTCCTTAGTCTAACGATCTATAAAGTAGCCGCGGCCTCGGTAACGGCATATCGCCGTACGCGGTGAACGCTGAACAAAAGCAACCAGAGCAAGACTTTGAGCTTCACCAAATAATCCCCAACAACAGCCTCAGAGCCACAATGTAAGATCTGGGAGTTTTCTGCGGTGTAGGCATGCAGTCTGCTTCTTGTATACCCCAAAATTTTGCACCGAGGGCCTTCATTTGAACGTTGAGGTGTATAGCGGCTTCACGATTGCTCCGCACTGTCAACAACATGACGCTAATCGGGCTGAAAGATTAGTAGTTTAAAAGACGGTTGCATGAGAGTTTGCAAACTGCCTGGCTTTCTATTAATTTTCTGGTTTTTATTTGAACATTTTTCAACGTAAGTGATTCATCTGACTGAAAAAATAAACAACCACAACTGTTAATGCCACTACTAGAAAGTTTTCCTCATCCACCTTAAGTGTTTAAAACCGTTTGTTTATATTTATATAGCCTATTTAGCTTTGTCTATGTGGTAAAATTATATTGAAACGAAAGAGCAAAGATTTTACAAGTTGCAGAGCCATAACTGTTTCATGATATCAGGCTGGTGTTGACAGACACATAAGGTGCAGAAGAATATTCGTGAAACAGAGATGTTAATTAAGACAATAAAAACCACTGGATGATGATATTGCCTATCACGGAAGAAGTGACAAGGCAATATAGCTGCTAGGGTCTTTGAAGGTTAATGTCACAGAAGTGACGTTTCTTCTTTCACCGGTAATTTTGTCAGTTACTTGTGGCGTTTTTAATTGTCCTAGATCAAATGCATAATTCAGGGAAACGAAATTGTATACGCACAAACATGAAAGTAATGAAGTAAAAATAAATTGTTAATTTTCTTTCGTTTACTACTATATGCAGTAAAGATTTCTCTTACGTAAGCCTACGTGTAGAACACAGAACGTATTTATATTTCAGTGGCTTATTTATCCAGATGATTTTTATATACATCTCTGTTTAACCCTGTTTTTTGCATAAATTTTCCTTCCATTTCTCTATCTATCTCTCTTTTTGTCTTTCTTTCCCATGTGAATTTAGTCATACTTTAACTATTACTTTTAGCAAGTGGTCCCACCATCTCTAATTCAATTTTTCTTCACAAACGGTTTCCTCCAAAAAATTCTGGTATTATATCTACTGTCATGTTTTAATCAATACTTTATGACCGTTATTAACATATGTCACTTATTATTCGTCGGGCACTTTTACATCTGATTCATGTTATATATAGGATCATCTAACATAATGTTTCAGTGTTATATCCAATATTGAATTTTCCACATCTATTCCAGAAATTTTTAAAATAGTTAATAAGTACAAGTTCAAATTCCATTGTTATTCTGAAAGTTGGGACATTTACTTTTCTTACTAAGACAGTCATAAGCACGCCACAATTTCTTTGTCAGAAATCTTTGTCTTTCAATCTATATAGGCCTATCTTATTTCTAAATTTTCAGTTTTACCACTTCTATAATAATCGGATAAATAATGTAACAGATAATCATCACTATTACTTTAATACATTTAGCTCAGGAGAACGATTTTTTATATTTTTACAAAATAACTGCGTTGTTGGATAAAATAATTTTTATAAAAAAAGTTATAAAAAGGTTTTCCTCAATTAATCGTTACACACGACTTTCATAAAATGTCATGTCTTAGGAAGATACTAAGATACTGATATATCTCAGTATTATATAAATCTTGTACAACGTCAGACGTAGATTAAAAACGGTTCACGTAAAAAGCGAATGGAAACGTCTAATAAAAAAAAAATACTTTCTAGTATTTGCGCAAATTAACATGAAGCCTTGAATAAAGTAGGCTATAAACACTCCCTTTGTTGGGTAGCTTTTACAACGTATTTATCGTTAAAATTACCCACTCGCATACCCCCACACAACACACAAAGCTATAAACGGTTCTGTTATGCATCTATTTTAGGAGGGAAAACTCAGTAAAAGTGTAAAGACTACACACAGTTTTGCTATGTTGGTATTATTTATTTGTTAGTACCTACTGCTGACGTAACTGTGTAAATATATTTTATCAATAAACGCTCATGTAAATAGTAGGATAGAGAACATGATATGATTTGAGTAAATCAAAAATAAAACACAGCATTTTACTCGTGTAGAAGGGCGTCTGACATAAAATGCCATAAATTAAGAAAGGAAATAAAACTAAATTTGGTCTGTATGTTTGGTCAGAAATATTTTGGCCAAAATGAACAGTCTACTTTGGCGATTTTGATCGTCCATAACACACTCTCGGCAGATTCAATAATTGTTCTTGATTTGCGAAATATTTTTTACTTCAAAAACGTATTTTGTATTACTCCTTAATTATTTGTACATTGGAGTTATTAGCAAATAATTAGGCATACATAGTTATTTTATGTTTGTATGAATCCCACTATCGCTAGTCCACGAGCGCGTAACATTTCACTCAACACGATGTAGTCTATTAGGCCTAGGTTGTTTTCGCATGCGGTAAATTTTCATCGCTGAATCTTCGAAATACGCATAAAATTGCATGCTCCCATGTTTTTACTTGTAAAAACACACCGATAAATTTAAGCGAAAAACCACACAGAGATCTGACCCCTGTTGACTTCACATCAGGTGATAATTAATTGGCATAAATAGGTAAATAATTAAATAAGTAATAAAACATATTACTCTTATATATTGGAATATATTTTATCATACTAGTTAATAACAGTAAGAAAGTATAACCTATGTCGCTTTGAACCATAGGTATATAACTGGTAAGCTAACATTAAAATGCAACTTCGACCTTCATAAATCTATTTGTATAACATCTTTTAGTCTTCTTTGCTTTTTTTCTACAGATCGCGTGGACACATATTCATTCATAGATGCTTACATTTTATCTGACAATAAAAAATCATTAAGAATTCCACTTATTATTCTCTTAATATCACATCTTATCTGTTGGGGTTCGCCGAAATAAACTGACTGAAGCTGAGCGATGGTACTTGCATATATGGCAAGCAGTTGTGTGGTTACGATAGGGTTCTACGACATCCTCGATACGTAGAGGATGGTAAAGCAGTCGAAGCCTCATGTACAACGAGGAACCAGGTGAATGTTCAGCATTGCTTCCTGTACTGTATTTGAACTCCTCACGTCATAAGACGTCTGCAAGTTGCCTACTTCTCGAAGTCAGTGTCGTAGACGGATTAATTTATATTGGGTTTTTACGAAACTTTTTTCTTAACACTGTAAGTCTATTTTAATACACGGCAATCATCACACAGTTTGATCTCAATAGTATTGGTTTTTGACAGGGTTTTTTGTAAGTAAAATCAAATAGAGGCCTAGGAACATGATACTCAAGAATATATAACGTGTTGTACTTAAGATGTTCCACTACTGGAGACTGGATTCAGCAGTACGTTCTACAAGTGCAAATGCATATTTGAGCTTGTAAAATAGGCACATATTCTGTACATAGTTCATCAACAGTTTGACTTAATTCGTAAATATAAAGAGTTAATAGCGTTTGTGTTCCAATTTGTTATTGACTTACTTGAGTAATTTATGATAATTTAAAAAGAAAGATAAGAAATATAACATTATCCAGTATTAATTTCTCATATAACATTACGGGTGAAAGGTTTATTTTTTTTTTAAGCCCGTAGTATAAATTTGTAAACAAAAATGTAACGGACGTTTTCTGATAGAAGAGCATTAGTATAAGAGTAACGCGAGGTACATTAGTAGGCCTATACTGTTTCACACCTTTATAAAAGTTAAAATTTTATTCTTGTATTTATAATTTTTTCGCCTACCACATTTATGTTAATTTCGCCTATCACATTTCGGGTAAATCGTGTGCACTTTTGCAATTTAAAAAGCCACTTCACTTGTATCCGTGTATCATACAATACGGTTTCTTTTCTTTGATTAAAGTTACGCTTACAGATGCTCGTTCTTAATAATTTTAGATGTATATGAACACACTAATTAGAAACACATCGCAGATAAAGTGGTCTTCTAAACAATATCAATTTTGTGCAGAAGGTAAAAGATCAAAACACTTAAACGTCAGTTACTACTCTCTGCGCTTCCTTACTTAATCCTAAACTTTTAAATGCTTTAAAACACTGGCAATACTTCAGACTGTGGAAGAAATAATGTGCGTGTCAAACTAGTAACACCTAAGTGCTTAAATATGTAAGCATGAAACTTCGTTTTCAACTGCATAGATAAGCTGCGTTGTTTGTATAGATTAGTTGATTTATATCAGCTACATTACACGGTAAGCAATTTTTGATTGCTCAGTCAGTTACGCAGAGTTATGTGAACGAACTTAATTTTGACTTTTGTTATGGTGAATCTATGATGTGTGAATTAACTGTGCATACACACAGTATTTTGTGCGGCTGCAGTGGAAATGTATTGGCAATTCAATCAACATTGTGCAGCTACTGACGGTAACAGAATGTGAAACATGCAAAGCTGTCAGTCGGTGACTGCCTCTGGTCCATAGTAAACAGTTTACACAGTACACATTGTCGTACACTGTGTAACGCAACTGGACCGAATGAATTGTTGATGCAGTTACGGTTGCATAATTTACATGGAAAACACGCCGTCATTATCGCTTTACAATGTCAAATTAAACTAGGTAAAAACAAAACCAGATCGTTGTAGTTGCTTGTACACCAAGATAGTAAAATTCTAATTTGGTAAGACTTAAAGTTAAAAAATGCTTCTCCAAATGATTGACATTTAGCCTCCATTTTACATAGAAACTTTTCTCGTTACTACCTTCACTGTCATGTAATACGGCATGCGGCATGTGAGAGTTATGTTTTAAATTACTTATAAAGTAATATAAAATTAACATTTTTCAATACAGTAAATGATCATTAAAATAATCGTACTGAACAAAAATATTAAAATAATAATACAAATATTTTGAAAACCATTAGTTTAATCGTGTTTAGAAACAATAAAGCATATTCACAACGATACATCTTCAGTTTGTTTATATTGTAATGTTTTCGTTTACGGGGTGTTTTCCGTTTAATTGTTTTTAAATTTTATATTTTAATAACTTTTTGTTTTGATTTTTTATTTAGTTTTATTATTTTTATTGATTTATTCAATTCAATTCAATCGTTTCATTGAATCAAATGTAAATAAATCCGATGAATTGCTCTTGAAGTTAGTTAGCGAAGTATTTAAACTTCGGTTAGTTTATTTTAATTTATTATTCTTCTGTCGAGTAGGCGAATCGGTGACGTAGATTCCTCACTGAAAGTACAAGTATTCGGTAAGAAATGATTACTTATTTCTAATGAGCCTTGCCGATCTTGCAGGGTCAATGTAGGTATCTAATCTTTAGATTGACTTACCGTATTCAAATTCGCCGCTGTGTGTCGTGCTATCCAATAAGAGGCGTTCACCTATTCTGAAAACCCTAGTCTACTGAAATGAACTCACTGACTCCGCTTTATCGTATAAAATGAGAATTTATTCTGTTTAACAGTTCTTTTAATGATCTATAATATCATTAACCATTTGGGTTCAAAATTAATTAACATTAGTAATTTGTTTCATAAAAATTATCTCAGGGTGGTATAACTGATCTACAACGTCAGTTGTGGTTATGATGCTTTTTAGTTAAATAAATTAATTCAAGTGTGGGTTCTTTTAGCTTGCAGAATACCAAACAATTTACTAGAACCCTTACTCTACCGTTATTAGGCAGTTGGAGGATGATTACAACTCAATCATCTCTTAATATTTAACATTTAAAATTATAACCATGCCTGCTTTGGACATTTTAGGTTAACTAGTTTATTAGTCAACCGACAATAAATGATTTAATGAACGTTTGTTAACGTTGAAAGAACTCTTGGTAAAATATTTAAAATGTGAACAATAAAATAATATCTCGAAACAATGTTGTTCGAAAAAACATCTGAATCATCATTTGACTCTGTAAAAGGTAATTGTTTAGTTGCAAGTATTTATATAGCTTAATAATACTAGCGTCTTATTTATAATAGACAAAAATATTTAAAATAGTAGTAGTAGTAGACTCTTCCTAAATTACAAAACATAAATAGCATTTGCATTTTTCATTAACTTTCGTTAATGGTTTCAGACAGTCGACAATTCTCAATCTCTTATGAATGCTTGTTAGTCTGATCTAGGTTTATTAAACAACTTCAATCAGGTGTGGTTATATCGCACTCAGTATTCATACATAATAAATGATTAATGTTTGCAAAATTCTTAATACTGAAATATTTAAATTAAAATTGAGAATTATCATTAGTACTGATGACTGAATGATATTAATAAGGTGCAATGACCTACATACTTTATTTTGTACACATTATTACAATGTTGTTCGATTACATCGTTTTTGCAAATTCTTAACTAATTTTGACAAAATCACTGTACTCCCTTTAAATCCCGGAATTGCTATGGATTATACACTTAGCAATCCTTATTAACGCACTGTTACACTTAAAACATCTTCAATAATAGTGTAATTATGTTTGCACAAGTTTAGGTTATGTTGCTTTGTTGACATCGGTGACGCGCACAAATTATGTAAACAGTTGATTTCTTTCGGTGTCGAGTAGCCGTCTGCTCTCCTCTAAGGTTGATTAAAAAGTGTCTCGAAATGGCATAAGAATCTGCCGTTCCGTTTTGCGATCGCCGTAAAATTGGCTAATTTCTCGAATCTGATTGGTTGACGATCTTTAATTTGATGCACATTCCCCCTTCGCGCAATATTTTAATTGTTGTTATTAGCGTCGGGTGGCTGGCTTTGAGAGTATACACATTTGCTCGAATTGATACAAATATTTTATAATTGTAATAACTTTCTTATTATAGCATAGATTTAAAATCTAATCTTATCACTGTATTGGTAACATTTGGCTCTTCATTTAGAGTCCACTCATGGTGTGCTTACTTAATAATTTCGTTCATTATTAAGGGAGTTAATGTTTGAGATTATCACATTACACTATTCACTATTAATTGTATTTATTCTTTAATTATAACTTTTTAATGGCAATTATATCTCTTTGTGAGCATGCCTTCCAAGTCCTTCAACAGTTCTCACTTATTGGTTACTTATATCTATTGACAAAACATAGTTCTTATCCTAACATTGATTTAGCCTAAGAGTCTATTAATTGTATTTACAAATTATTTATAATAAAAGGTATCTGGGTAACTTCTGTATTGCCCCAGTTGTAAAAATTGAGTTGTTACAACTACTGTTTGTCTTTGTTTGTTGGAATATATTGTTATTCCTTGGCATTTTAGTCATTAATATGACCTCTATATGGCACTATAAAGTGTACATTTATTTTAACTCTTATTTGGGAATGTATTGTCTTTTTAGACCATTATTTAGTTTAGAATAGTTTATTGGTAGTAGTATATTGATAGTCAATCTTGTGTTTTTAACACACTTGTCTGTCCTTAGTGTATAGCATTGGATAATAGTAGTTACATCTGGTGTCATATGACCGGTGTGCTTATTTATTCTTATTACACATTATGTCCTTGCTTATAATACCCTTATACCATTATAATAGTGATATTATATCTTACTTATTACATAGGTATACTTCTGTTATTCCTATCTAACATTACAATGTGGTTTTGTCTATTTTTCACATGGTGAATCTCATTTTGGCTGTTTTTGTTCACTTTGTTTACTTGAATTCTTAGATAAAGATTACTCTTGGTATCTGATATTGGTATTGGTAGAAACCTTATTACTTCTACTTGATTTAGGGTACAAAATATTTCAGTTTAGACATGTTTTGTCTACTATTAAATATGAAATTAGGTGGAAAGTAGCTGTATCTAGGTTATGTGGTGTTCTTATTTGCAGCAACAATGGGTGTATTGAGTTGATACAAATTTACATTTTTTAACCTTGTTTTTTAAAGTCTAATGTTATTAATGACAACTGGTAATTCATTATTTAGTTCTTTTTTACTATCTTACCTGATATTTTGATTACTTGATTAACAATTATTATAATTATGAGACAACTTTAATTTACCTGTATATTACATTGATGCTGTGCATAATATGTCATTATGCTTTTATTTACAGCTTCTTTTGTGTTAACATTATTGTTACTTCCACTCTTTGTCTAATATAGGATGCCATACTCATTTACAATATTATTAGTTATATATGGGTCATCTAAGTCAGTCAGTTATTGTTTTATTTTCAATCTGTAAGTTCCTCAAGTTAAAATTTATAAGGGTAAAATGTTAATCTATAGTTGACTGGCTCTTTGAATTTATATTTTGCGCCATGGTTGTTATGTGCCTTTCTCGTAGTATGTTTCTTCCTTGTTTTTATTTGTTCCTTACTGACCGAATCTATTGGGTTATTGGTTCCTGTGGTATAATCACTGTTTACTGTATCTTCTTTCTTCTTATATGTTGTCATTACTGTTTATTACCATTACATTTTATTAACTCCTGTGTTGAGTTTATTCCTCTTGATGAGTTGCTCATGTAGTTTCATTCTTGGCATTTCCAGATTAAATACTTGGTGTGTCTAGTTGACTCAATTATTAATATTTGTTTAAATGTTATCAATTTTAACATGTGTTAATATTTTGGTACTTCAAATATTGGGCTCATATGTTTTGTTACGATATTGATACGAGGTTGCATGACAGTCACGTTTCAATGGTGGAATTCAAATAATGGTACAACAGACGATTAGTTACTTTCTACTTTAACTACACAGTTTCATCAGTTTAAGCAAAAACAACAATAAACCATGGTATAAAAAAGTGGTCGATTGTCTAACAAGTCACCAATTACAGACGTCCGCACAGAAAAATTGATATTTATCTTTTACACAAAATACCACTGTCCGATAAGCATTCTAAATGGCAAATTCACAGTTACAACAATTCAACCCTTCTTAGGGCTTTGCCTTGTAATACGGGAAACATCGACCAATACAATAATCAACAACAGTCTTGAGCCTTAGGAATTGCGACTTTAGCCGACCTTGTAAACCTTGCTGCCAGACCTATGGTTGCCACTAAAGCTAGCTGTCTGACAGGCGTAAGAGTAACACATATTCTATTTTACTTGACACTATCGCGATTGTGATATCAAAGCGGAGTTACGTTTGACTTCAAGATAGAAACAGTGGTAAAACACATGCTATTTTGGAAGAATAAAAAAGATTGGATTGTTTAATATGTTGTTAAGACATTACACAACACTCTCAAAAAGGCGAGAGTGTCGTTCTACAATATTTCTCGACTAGCCCACCGAGACTCGTCTGTCTCAAGGCCGTCCACTCACGTAGCACTAAAGTAACTACCAGACTGTTCAAGAGCACATGTAAATACGCATTATGCTGGCACTCACAGAAAAGATATGACGTTATTCTGGACCTCTGCGGGACCTAACAGCGCCTGACTTAGTGAGTCAGTTACCATTGGCGATTTTTTTAGTGCGGATCGAGTGGTTGTTGAAGATTAGTGGAAAGTGATTACTCTGCTGTAATTACTGCGGTACTTTATTACTTGACATTATTATTTCGTGTGGACAAATTTAACTTGAATTATTCTAAGATAATTACCTTTTTGATTACAAATTGTTATTTGTGAATAACTAAAGCTGGTAATCGGTGACTTCATTAGTGGTTGTATTTTGTTTCCACTGTACCATACGACGATCCGTGAGACCATCGTAACAATATCATTTATGTGTCTACCAACAATAATGAGTTAGAAAGGATATTTCCGGAATTTAGTTCATTAGCTTTGGAGAATATATGAAAAAACAACAAAAAACAGAATTTTTGAACACGCGAAAACTAGTTATACTTTTCACAACTTAAGTGTTTCTGTGCAGTTTTAAAAATACAACTATTTTAAACTTAAAATTAATAACACCTAACTACTAGATTATATACATTTTTGTTAACGCTCGTGCGAAGGCTTTCACAATATCTGTTTTAGCAGTTTTTTTGGTACATCCGTGTATGTGATGTTTATATTGCCGACATTGATTAAACTACGGCGCGAGTTTTATATCTTGCTTCCCTTATGATTTTTGCCGTGGGAGGGTTAGAGTGTGGAGGTGAGTGTGTTGTGGCCATATGTTGTTTGTTAATTTGTGAATTTTTGTTAACTTTACGCCTTTCCACCAAAAGTATCTCACACGTCAAATGTTTCCACATTTATATTGTGAATATACTTCTGTAGGTTTTGCTTTATGTATTTAAGGGTTGTGAAAAATTACAAGGGCTATTCGGAAAGTAAACTCCGAGCAGCTGATATATACAACCTAGTTGCCATAGCAACTTGGCGCAAGCACAGTAGCGATTAGTAATCTTAACAGTGGCTCTTTGAGCAGCGCTTGACGAAACATTGAGTCTGTTTACTATTTTCCCTCTCATTTAAGGTGTGTGGTCGTATTCGCTGAAATGTTCCATCGTCTATCCGGTAGGCGTATTGCAAATTGTTGGACAGCATCGGACGAATAGTGTAAAGGCGGGAGTGAAATCAATCGGTCGCTGCCCAATCAACCACCGTTTGATCAAAAGCTGGGACAAGACGGCAGGTGATCAATTTAATTTTATTAGGCGGTCGACTTCTACGCTTGGGGCCCACCCTCATGTTGCGTGTTGTGAAGGACAGCCTATGCTTATTCGAAACTTTCGCAAATAAAAAAAGTACACAATTCGGAGTCCACGTCCCCAATCGTGGCTGATTGGACACCGTAAACCTTACCGACTCTAGGCAAGGGTATCATCTTTTGACAAGAGGTAGTTACCCAGCGCCATTAGTAAAGATCAAGTATAATTTTTCCTTGAAACCTTGGGGGCAGCGTTTTTCTTGCGGAAATTGTAAAACTTGGTGTAAGTATACCAGTGGTTTTATCTGGGTGTGATTATGTAAAAAAGTAGTACAGTTATGTACGTAAATGTTTTATATAATAAAAAATTCTATAGTTTCAAGTTTTATTTAACAAATAATTAACGAATATTTTGGAATAATCCTGTCATATGATCAATAATCCTGTGATCTCCTGTCAAGGCTTTGCTACCTAAAGAGTTAGTTGTTAATTTTTACCAAAGACAAAGGGATACGTAAAATGAATATCATACATTTGGAGGTAACTTTTACGCACTAAATTTCTAAGTTTGCTTTCAAAACATGTGTATATGCGTATGAGTACATAGTAATATGTACATCTGACCCGGAGAAAGTAGTTGTCTACTTTTAAAAAGTTTTTCCAAATTCTTAATTTTTTTGATTTTTCTGCAATTAAACATATTTTTGCTTCAGATAACGAAATATTTTCGTGTAAGTCGTTTTAAGTCCATTGTTATTACAGCACTTTGCATTACTGTGCACCGCAAGTCTACTATTTTTATAATAATAATAATAATAATAATAATAATAATAATAATAGGTTTCGGTCAATTGAGCCCCGCACTTTCACTTAGTCGCAGTTGACCTAATAGTAGAAACGTTCCTGTTGACCGGGTCCGTCTGTGATACATGAGTAATGTTTTTAGTAACCCGTTAATCGATAGCCGGCTTAACACCGCTGTTTCAATGCCTATGAAGGGCAAGTGAAGGGAACGCAGAGGTTTGTCACATATGGGTTCAGTAGTAGAGTGTAAATGTGCACAGAGAAACGTGATTAGTTGCAGCAGTGTAAAAGCAGGAAACAGCTGTACGCATTACCATTCCAGGCGGGAGCGTTCATCTCTTCCCCGCTTTTCATTGGTGCAGTTTGTATCTGTAGCTCATAGAACGATGTTTTCAATCGCAATTTTAAATGTAACCTAGGACCCATATGACCGGATTCTGTACTATTGGGTCGTACCTAGTCGCTATCCTGTATTGTTTTCATGTATTGTTTAAAAGTGTTTTGCTTGAGTTACCTCAGTATGATTGTCATCATAATAGTCTAGCTTACGCTTTACTTTATATTTGTACTTAAAAATAAAAATAAGTATTTATTTTTTATTAATTTTATATGATCCTTATAAATTTACTTTACTGAGCATTTTAGTTTCGTAATTAGCAATGAGTAAAATTTGAGCATCTCTATACTTTTTAACTATGGAGAGTAAAGCTGCGCCAACAGAAGACATATTTTGATAGGGTCTGAAAAAAAGAAACGCGTGTTAGTTACAGATATAATAACAGAAAAAGTAAATGTCAAAAATAACACTATGCTGCAAAAAAAATATTTTTGTATGATAATTTAGTGATAATAGGTGTTTTTAATAATACTTTTGCTGTCGATTGCAGATGTAACCTTATTTTTTCTAACATGTCAGACTTTTTTCAAATTCATTATTTATTTTTGAGTTTTCACTACATTTATGTATTTTTTCTATGACTCTTATGGCGAAATTTATGACAGCACGACAGAATAATACATACTTATTTCACATATTTTATATAATCCATCCTGTATGACTATGTATTAATACGTGTGGCGATACAAATAAAATAAATATTACTCAAAAGCCTGTTTTAGTAATTAAATAGGATTTATTTTGAACACTTCATTTCAATATCGTTTTGAACATTTCACATTGAATAAACACATATAATAAACTTATTTATGAGAAGATATGAGAAAATATATACATACAATTTACATTTCCTGTCACTATGCTGTTTTTATTTTTTTAAGCTTCTTTTCTGATGGGTTGAAGTTTCGTTTTCTTGATTTGCACCCCTTAACAGTGCCGTCTCTCTTGAGCATGAAACAATAGTCGGCCATCACCTTAACATCCCAGCTTCCCTGGTATCTCTTTTCCATGTCCACGATATCTTGGTAGAAAAATTCTTCATGTTCTTTGCTGACATCGCCAAGATTCTCAGGGAAAAAATCGACGTGTGAGTGGGGATAGTGACTTTAACACTCGTGTTACAGCACAATTTCCTAAAACGTTGTAACACGGTTTTTACCATAGTTTTGTAGTTTTGATCTTTTTTGTTGTTCAAGAAGTTTTTCACAACTTCTGTAAGTAAATTCCAGGAATTTTTTCCTGTTGGATTCATAGTATTTTTAAAAGCCTCATCCTTTATCAAATTTCTTATTTGCGGTCCAACAAAGATATTTTTTTTAAACTTTCAGTATATACTTTTGGAAACTTTGTTTGTAGGTATTGGAAACGGCTGTTGTCTTTTGCAAGTGCTTTCGTAAAGTGTTTCCTCAAACCAAGTTTGATATGAAGAGGTGACAGAAGATTTTTTTCCTGTTGTACAAGTGGTTTGCTCGTACTATTCTTTAATCCCGGTTGGAGATTTTCTCTTTTGAGCCAGTCTGTTACCTTCCAATGTTTGTCCTTTGGTTGACCGTCCCATTTACAAAGAAAACATGGCATTTTTGTATATCCAGATTGTTGACCAAGCAGCACGCCAATCACTTTCAAGTTACCACAAACCACCCATAAATGCCTTTCGTAGTTAAGTTTTTCAAAATAACGTTGAGATTTTTATACGACTCTCTGTTTGGCGCCTACAGAAAGGCAGCTGGGATATAACATGTGTTGCCAACTGATTCCTCTTGTCGTAAAAAAATTCTTCACTTTGATATATCTAAATTGCCCGGTTTTTAATATTTTTTACATTCATTTGAATTGCAAAAAAATTGTAGGTTATAGAGAAAAATAAACATTAAATCTGAAATCAGCACAAAAAAGTACTTTGAAACCACGTCCATTTATATGATCATCAGAACTCATGCTGAGTAGTGTAATCTTCAAATTGTAAACTAGATTGTTGAATTTAATAGAAGCCTGTAGTGGAAAATTACAGAAACATAACGAAGGCAATTTAAACTAAATAAATATATTTTTTACAGGGCAGGCTGAAAATATGACTGTTTTGAAAGCAATTGAATGAGGGTCGAAATGCTGAATTTTTCTTGTTTATTTTTGGAAGTTCATTCTATTAAGCTTAGTATGCAAGAGACAATGTGTTTGGAAATTTCAATGTATACTTCACTGTATACATTTCATTTACTGATAATAATTTTTATGTAAGCAGAGCAGATAATTTTAACTATGGAAATAAAAATGTTACTAGCATAAGTACATCCATTTATTATTCAATCTAATATCAGTGTGTTTCTATTCAGGAACATTTCTACTGATGCAGTAACAATTTCACACAACTTATGGAAAGGAGCAGCTACTTTAATGCTGCTGTGATTGTTCCCTCACGTAAAAGCTGTGCAGTATATGCAGTTTTCGAGGCACATATCCGTAGTTAACAGCGATCACAGATAACTCTCAACGCATTTCATAATTGATCCAATTTACTACTCTGGCACCAGGATAGCACGGACAATAATACTGCAACAGTGGAACAAATTATCGAAAGACAGAGAAGTCAATAATTAAAATTTCTTTGTCTTTTATATGAAATAATGCCACTCCTTTGGTAATGTTCCACTAGTTCTACAGGTTTCCAATACGCAATAATAAGCACTAAGCTAAGTAATTAAATTAGCTTGCGACATTACCAACAGTTATATAAGCAGAATTATCACTGTTGCACACCACTATATAAAAATATTCCGATTAGCGCTTTCAAGCTTCACAGCTCATCGTCAGATCGGAAAAGCTGATTTTCCGATCTGACGATGAGCTGTGAAGCTTGAAAGCGCTAATCGGAATATTTTTATATAGTAGTGTTCAACAATGATAATTCTGCTTGTGGGTTTAGCCGTTAACACAACTTTCTTCATTAATCAACAGTTATACGTTTGTCGCTTTTAACCCCCTTGTATAACACCGTGTTATAGCACTGAATAAACTCGCAGTTTGCCAAAACCTCAATTGACTGCTTGCATTAGGTGTTCCTATGTAGCCAGGATAGTAATTTAAACATTTACCATAGGTGCTAGGTGACTCTATGCGTCTCTGCTTTTCATTAATCAAAGTGTGCCATAAATGTCCAAACGCAGCTATTTTTTGTCGAAAGTTTTGAAAGAACGTGACTAGTTGCCAATTCAACGCTGCGTGTGCAAGCATCCCGTAGGTCACGCGTGTTGTTTGTGGTGCATAGGTGTAACGATGTACTGTTGTTAACAATGTATATGTGGAAACGAATAGAAAACACATAATGTACTGCATATGACTAGGCTGTTACACGCAAGTGGCTCGGAATTTTTTGTGTAACCTCTATTTCTTATGTTTCCAAGCTCAAAACATTTTAAAACTCATGAAATGCACGTGGATCATTATTTCCTTAATAATTGTATAAAATTAGTGTCTCGTAACATAACTTGCAAATTTTAAGTCCTTTTTAAACGGTCTCTAAGCTACTCTTTTAATAAAAATTTACATAATTTTGTTATTTATGTATAGCCTAATTTGTAAGAGTATTAAATGCAGGGGACCATACAGAAACCTTAAAACCTAGAAGTAAATTTTTGTCGTTTGGGCATCGGTTATAAATTCAACTAACAGTGAATTTTTGAATTTTTAGTGATTTTTGTACAACTGACTGCTTTGCAATTGTCTTTTACTAACAGAGTAATTCTCTTCTTCGGATAGTTCCTATCCGTTTCGTACGTTGGATATCGTACAGACTATTTTAACTTGCTGTACTGCTTCACGGAATAAGTTAGTTGTATTCATACCAAACTAGGTTCTTAAATTTCTCAGCCATGGTATTCTCGGTCGCCCAACTCCTCTTTTTTTTCCAAGTACTATTCCCTGTAGTATAGACTGTAGTAAGTAAAATCGCTGTTCATTTACTGAAGCTTTCTTATCTTCATCGTGTTTACTGTGTTAGCAGAGTAATTAATGTTTTGTAATTTTCATGAAAATAAAAATTATCTGAATCTTATAACAACTGCATTTTGTTCTAAACAGAGTGCGAGTGATGCAGTTTAAGTTGACTACTAGTTTATTTTACATTCTGAGTCACCAGGAAAACATCTCTTCTAAAATTTGATTATATTACGGCGTGTTTTTTAAACGTGGTAAAGGTTCACAATTTCTGTTGAATACGATATTACGAGGGTCATTCAATAAGTAAACAAACAAACAGCAGTGTAGCAAAAACTTTTTATTCAGTGTATACAATTTTTTTTACTTT
The DNA here is from genome assembly GCA_034769895.1 of Magicicada septendecula. Classification (NCBI taxonomy): domain Eukaryota; kingdom Metazoa; phylum Arthropoda; class Insecta; order Hemiptera; family Cicadidae; genus Magicicada; species Magicicada septendecula. The sequence goes on from CM068369.1 coordinate 232,085,952, forward strand.
TCAACGTAATCTCCAGCAACGTCTATGCACTTGTCCCATCTCTTTACAAGCTTTTTTATTCCCCCAGCAAAGAATTCTTTACCTTGATGTCGAGCCAATTTTGGACTTTTTCCTTCACTTCTTCATTGCTGTTGAACTTGACACCACGCAAAGTCTCCTTGAGTGGGCCAGACAAAAAAAAGTCAGATGGGCAAGGTCAGGGCTATAAGGGGGATGAGGCAGGATCTCCCAACCTACTTTTTTTATTGTTTCGAGCGTCAGTTTTGCCGTGTGTGGGCGGGCATTATCGTGAAGAAGAATCACACCTTTCCTCTGCCATCCCGGACATTTCTTCTTCAATGCAGGCTTAACTTTGTTCACAATCATGTCAGAATAGTACTGACTATTAATGGTACGCTGGTCTTGTAGGTAATCACAGAAAATTAGTCCTTGGGAGCTCCAAAAGATGGTTAATATCACCTTATCAGCCTCAAGAGGACACGCAATTGTAAATAAAACTGTATTGGTTATGTTTATGCAATATATTATTGAACGGCTTATGAAAACTCACAACGACGTTGCCAGGTAACACTCCTGAAAAGTTTCAATCAGCTGCTACAATTAATTTCTTTTCTACAACTGTTTGTCTGTTTACTTATTCAGTGACCCTCGTACATAGGTAGAAAAGTGCAAATACAATCCTTAACAATTCTAAATCTATCAATCGAAGACTTAGTGCCCTTCTGGCATCAAGTTAAATAACTGTACTGCACTAAATATGCTGCTCTTTGCAGATGACATGGCTGTAATCCACGCTAATGGGAATGCACTGCAGAAACGTTTATATGACCTCCAACATATAAGTAAGGAACACAGCTTAAAAATTTCATCTGCGAGAACAAAGATTATGGCGTCTTGTAGATAACACCCCATTCGATCTAAAATTAGGCCTAAGTTAAATGACCACATCATAGAACAGGTCTCTACCTTTAAAGGTCTTGGTTGTAGCCTTTCTTATTGGAGGTAGTGATGATATCACCAATAAACTAGGCAGGTTCCAATCTATATGTGAAATACTGAGAAGGACATTGAAAAGGAAAGCTAGACAAGAGACGTGTATTAAATTGTATAGACAGTGGCAGTACGAGCCCTGTTGTGCGGATGCGAGACCTGGACTGTAAGGAAGAAGGACTGACTGAATTACAAGCTGCAGAAATAAGTTATTTGAGATCGGTAAAGGGATATACGCGACTCGAGCATATATGATACAAGTATATTAGAGAGAACTTGACACTGTTTTCCTAAACGAACTCATTTGGAATTATAGAAATTTATGGAAATAACATCTAGAAAGAATGGACAATACGCGCTTTCCGAAGTTGGCTTATGATTATGAACCAGTTGGAGGAAAATCTGAAGTCACAGGCCAGTCACAAGATGGCGGGAGTCATAAGGCTAGAACAAGAGAAATCCTATCCATGAATGATGATGATGATGATGATGATGATGATGATTCTGTAACACTAATTATTTTCAAAGGCTAATGGAATATAAGTGGGTAGTGGGGTGGGTAGGTACATTAGCATTCCCTTCTACAGCACAGCACGGTAAAGAGTTTTTAGATAAAATTGATACGAAGTGCTCGTAAGCAAAGAACAGTTACAGCTTACATGGTACGGGCACATATAAAATGCTTTCATGTTACAATTCAGCGATGTGGTGTACTTAAAGTCTCTTTTTAGATTCCATCTCCCAACTGTAACTATTATATTTTTAGTACCAAGCAAAGACAATCTTTGAAACGCCGTGCGATCTTTTTGAGTAAATTAAAAAAAGAATAAAGTAGGTAAAAAAATATGCTTAGACAAGCTCCTCTTGACTCTCTATTAAACGTTACCTGGTGTCTACATAGTGGTGCTTAAAGTTACAGCAGTGCCCTGCTCACTCCCGTGTACCTTGCGTTCCTAGGGCAGTAAACTGATTCAACGTGTAACAAAACATGTAACGAAAGGGTAACGAAATAGATGAAACGGAAAAGAGTGTTGCCATGGCAACCAAACCTCCTTTCCTCGCACACCTACCCAAAATTCCTCACTGACACAAATGTGTGTTTTTAGCAAAGCGTAATATTTTAAAGAATGTGAGCATATATAAAATGTTTAAACACTATTACATGAATAAAGTAAAAATTAAAAATAATTTTTTTATGATAAAGGAAAAATGTACTCAAATGCTAAGAGATCGACTGAATGCTTTGGAAAGTCTTTTCTTGTACATATTTCATTATTAGCCTAACATATTTACACATTTTTCTAATTGTTTCATTCATAAAAACACATGAACATTGATGACACCTCTTACATATAGTATCGTCAATGAGTATATTTATGTACATGTCTGAAATATCGAAACAGTATATTTTTGTATTCTGTTTATACTGTATTATTTTTTGTTAATTTATGAATTCGATACTGTATATTGTAATTGGGTGACCTTTTTACTTTTCCTTAAGGAATGGAAGTATGGTGATGGCAAAAAAAATCGTGTTCGAGATTATTGCAGATTCTGATTCTACTACACTCAAAACATGAAAAAAAGTCGTTTTCCGAAAAGTGTCTGTGTGTGTGTCTGTCTGTCTGTGTGTCTGTCTGTGTGTTTGTAGATTTTTTTTCTATGGCAAACGATAACTGCCGCAAATTCAAACAGAATCAAATAATGTTTTGCACACAGCCCTGATTTGTAGAGTACTCACGACCTATTGTTTTTGGTGAAGATCGGTTGAAGGAAAGGGGTAGTTTACCTGCAACGGTTTTTTTTTATCAAGGGAAATTTTTTTTTGGCAAACGATAACAGTCGCAAATTTAAACAGAATCAAATAATGTTTCGTATACAGCCCTGATTTGTAGAGTACTCAAGACCTATTGTTTTTGGTGAAGATCGGTTGAGGGAAAGGGGTAGTTTACCTACAACGTTTTTTTAACAAGGGTATTTTCTATGGCAAACGATAACAACCGCAAATTCAAACAGAATCAAATAATTTTCTGCATACAGCCCCGATTTGTAGAGTACTCAACACCTATTGTTTTTGGTGAAGATTGGTTGAGGGGAAGGGATAGTTTACAAGCAACGTTTTTTTGTCAAGCGTATTTTCTATGGCAAACGATAACAGCCGCAAATTCAAACAGAATCAAATAATTTTTTGCATACGTCCCTGAATTGTAGAGGACTCAAGGACTTTCGATTTTGGTGAAGATCGGTTAAGGGGTAGGGGTAGTTTACCTGCAACCTTTTACGTTTTAACAAGAGTAAAGTACTTGAAAATTTATTTAAACTTTTTGAAACAATGGTAATTGTTAAAAATAAAATAATTTTGTTGCCAGGCAATAAAATTATAATTTTTTCATTTTAATGTAAATTATGTTTGAGTTAATATCTTTATATATACAGTGGAACTTGGTTATTACGACCTCGGCTGTTACGTCAACTCTGGTGTAGCGTTATTTTGTCGTAAGTCCGGTCAAACTGATATCTTTAACATTATAAAAATTCCCGGTTTTAACGTCACTAAATATTGTACTACTCTGTTATAGCGTCAAATATTTCTCAGATATTTTACTCTAAATTTCATATAAACGTATATATGTGCGCGCGCGCGCGCTAGCCCATGGCTACAGACATACATTGTATGCAAGCGATAAGCACTGTAACAGGACTGCCGGCGCCAGCCATTTCGCGTGCTCCAACGGATGGCTAGATCGATTTAAGGCCTGACACTCGATTTCCTTTGCAAAAATTTGTGGTGAGGCAAAATGGGTAGATCTGAACGTTACAGGCGATTGGGTGCATAACACTTGGCCAGAAATTAGACGATCATATAAAGCTGAAGACATCTTTAATGGACATGAAGCCGGAATTTTTTATAAATTAACTCCAGATAAGACTTTCAAATTTACAAATGAAAATTGCGTTGGTGGGAAGCTCTCTAAACAAAGAGTTACAGTTTTTGTTTGTGCGAACATGACGGGAACCGAAAAAAGGAAACTTTCAGTTATCGGGAAAAGTTTGCTTCCTAGATGTTTTAAAAACATCAAAAAACTTCCTGTAAGTTACACTGCCAACATAAAAGCGTGGACGACTTCTAGTATTTTTGAAGATGACTTCTGTACGTGTGTATGTCACTGAACTCCTCCATGTATAAAATAATATATCGTTCGTGGCAGGTAAGCATATCTCAGTTATGTAATATTTACATTTCCATTTTATTATTATGCCTACAGCAATAAAAAGGCAGGTAAGACACACACACACACACAATTCACGTTATTTCTGGCCTCACTCATGTTTATTTTCTTACATTTGCACGCTTTTTAAATGGAAAGTGCCGAAACCCATACCAACATAACGCGTGCAAGCCGAAAAAATGGACATCAATTTGCTTCCTGTGGACCGCTGGGCAATGTAACTGCACGTGTTTACAGATGAACGATTCATAGACAGACTTTTCGTCTTTAGGGAATGAACCCTCTGCAAGATGCTGAGGGTCCATGAGTGACTTCGGAGCGCTCCTTCTTTTTCGCGTGTTTGTTCTGTGAAACGTACACTGTAGATTCGCAGCTTTACTCAAAGCAACGCTCAATAGGAAATGTTCAAAATTTTTGTCCACGGTGAACCCTCATTCACACTAAACCTGCTCTGATGTTTTAATTTCGGACATCATAATATTAAAACTTTGGAAACTTGAGCACTACTTAATGGAGATCAATCATTAACTTATACAAGCCATTAATTTTATGCATAATTTTTATATATATGTGTACAACGTTATCGGCAACAAAGAAGTAGTTTTTGTTAAAATTCCTTCCCGGGATATTTGGCTGTAGTCCAATGTTTTCTACAAAACCAGATGTTTCGGCAATGCCATTGACTTCCATCGTCAATGAAAATCGAGTGCGATAACGTGAGGTGGTATATGTTAGTGACCACAGTACTGTGGTAAAGGCTGAAGCAGTAAGTAGAAAGAAGTAGTTTCTATGGTAATATTTCATTTCTAAAATGATTTTAAAAATAAATCTTAGAATATGGAAGTCATGTATGGTTCTCCATACCGATATTTTAGGTATATTTCATCAGAATAGCAAATTTTTCACAAAATTTATAAATTTTATATAATAAACGTATATATGTGCGCGCGCGCGCTAGCCCATGGCTACAGACATACATTGTATGCAAGCGATAAGCACTGTAACAGGACTGCCGATTTTTTAACTCAGGTACAGTGAGCTAAAAAAATATTATTTTCTTTGTTGACTAATAGATTATCTCTACTTTATGAACAGAACAAGGAGACTTATTCAACACAATAAATAACAAAAAATAATATTAGCAAAATTTATAAATTTTGTGAAAAAATTGCTATTACGATGAAATATACCTAAAATATCGGTATGGAGAACCATACATAACTTCCATATTCTAAGATTTATTTTTAAAATCATTTTAGAATTGAAATATTACCATAGAAACTACTTCTTTCTACTTACTGCTTCAGCCTTAACCACAGTACTGTGGTCACTAACATATACCACCTCAAGTTATCGCACTCGATTTTCACTGAAGATGGAAGTCAATGGCATTGCCGAAACATCTGGTTTTGTAGAAAACATTGGACTACAGAAAAATATCCCGGGAAGGAATTTTAACAAAAACTACTTCTTTGTTGCCGATAACGTTGTACACATATATATAAAAAATATGCATAAAATTAATGGCTTGTATAAGTTAATGATTGATCTCCATTAAGTAGTGCTCAAGTTTCCAAAGTTTTAATATTATGATGTCCGTAATTAAAACATCAGAGCAGGTTTAGTGTGTATGAGGGTTCACCGTGGACAAAAATTTTCAACATTTCCTATTGAGCGTTGCTTAGAATAAATCTGCGAATCTACAGTGTACGTTTCACAGAACAAACACGCGGAAAAGAAGGAGCGCTCCGAAGTCACTCATGGATCCTCAGCATCTTGCAGAGGGTTCATTCCCTAAAGACGAAAAGCATGTATATGAATCGTTCCTCTGTAAACACGTGCAGTTACACTGCCCAGCGATCCACAGGAAGCAAATCGCTATCCACGCTGGACACTTTTTCGGCTTGCATGCGTTCGGCACTTTCCATTTAAAAACCGTGCAAATGTAAGAAAATAAACATGAATGAGGCCAGAAATAACGCGAATTGTGTGTGTGTGTGTGTGTGTGTGTGTGTGTGTGTGTGTGTGTCTTCCCTGCCTTTTTATTGCGGTAGTGATAATAATAAAATGGAAACGTAAACAGTAAATAACTGAGATATGCTTGCCTGCCACGCACGATATATTTTCTCTTATACATGACTAGCAGAATACCCGTGCTTCGCTACGGAGTTTCACGTTGTACGTAATGAAAATGTTAGTTTAATTAATAAAGTTTAATTAAAGTAGGCTTCTTAAAAATAAATAGCTTTTGCCAACAACTTCGTTCGCGTTGTCGTCAATTTAATGCGATAATATATTTAGAACAGAATCTATTCTATTGGGTTGCCATAGTAACCAGATCTAATAGTTTTTTAAGACCGCAAAGGGCCCCCCCAGAGGATCGTATCGAGAAAAACACCTGTCCTATGTTGGTTCTCCCGTTGCGTAAAATATTTGTGCCAAGTTTGGTTGAAATCGGTCCATTGGTTTTGGTGGTGACGTGGAAGACCCCAAAGGACCCCCCAAAGGATCGTATCGAAAAAAACACTTGTCCTATGTTGGTTCTCCCTTTGCGTAAAATATTTGTGCCAAGTTTGGTTGAAATCGGTCCAGTGGTTTAGGAGGCGATGTGGAAGACCCCAAAGAACCCCCAAAAGGACCCCATCTAAAAAACACCTATCCTATGTTGGTTCTCCCGTTGCGTAAAATATTTGTGCCAAGTTTGGTTGAAATCGGTACAGTGGTTTAGGAGGAGATGTGGAAGAAACCTTCGCGGACTTGCGCACAACAACTCGCCGAAGTTTCATCGCAATCGGATGCATGGTTATAGGAACGCATACGGGACAAACAAAGAAACATTCATTTTTATATATAAGATGTAAACTATACCACTTACTTGACATAAACCGTGATAGCTAAGCTAATGTACAACATATATGTATTATTTATACACATAAATGTTCCTCGATAGATACTCCATCTATTGGCGAAAACTTGAATAAAATCCGTTTAGTACTTCCTGAGATTAGCGATTTCAAACACAGAGAGAAAACGGACCGACTTTACTTTATACTATTTACCTTAAAATGAAAAAATTATAATTTTATTGCCTGGCAACAAAATTATTTTATTTTTAAAAATTACCATTGTTTGAAAAAGTTTAAATGAATTTTCAAGTACTTTACTCTTGTTAAAAAGTAAAAGGTTGCAGGTAAACTACCCCTTCCCCTTAACCGATCTTCACCAAAATCAAAAGGCCTTGAGTCCTCTACAATTCAGTGACGTATGCAAAAAATTATTTGATTCTTTTACTTCCATATTCCTTAAGGAATGGAAGTATGGTGATGGCAAAAAAAATCGTGTTCGAGATTATTGCAGATTCTGATTCTACTACGCTCAAAACATGAAATATCGGTATGGAGAACCATACATGACTTCCATATTCTAAGATTTATATTTAAAATCATTTTCAGCCAAACAGCCAGGGAAGGAATTTTAACAAAAAAATACTTCTTTCTTGCCAATAATGTAGTACACATATAAAAAATATTATCCCCTCCCCCTTCAACTATAATTTTGATTTATAGAAATTTACCCCCAGCCCGTTCAACTAGCCTCTTCATTTATAGATATTTCATCTACGTTTCTACAGTGGATTATTAAGATCTTATCAGGATACTTTATCAAAATTAAGTACTTTACTCATGTTACAACAAAAAATGTTTCTGGTAAACTGCTCTTTCCCCGTAACCGATCTTCACCAAAATCAACAGACATTGAGTTCTCTATAGCTCAGGCACATATGTAAAAAATTGTTTGATTCTGTTTGAATTTACGGCAGTTATGGTTCGTCATATAAAAAATTACCCATGTTAAAACATAAAACATGAGATTTATAAAACATATCTAAGATTTATATTTAAAATCATTTTTGAAATAAAATATTTTCATAGAACCTACTAACGCTGGGGAAATCTGAGGAGCCAATCAGAGTTGGGCCTACCTGTCACTCTGCTGAATTTGGTGGAAAGCCCTGTCACTGTCGTCAAAGTATCAGCCTTGACAGGGTCCTCTTTTTCTGCAAAATGGGAGAGGAGGCTTGAGATGGAGTGAGTGACATGGTCCCCACCTCAATGAAGAACCCATTGTTTTATAAAAATATATTTAAATTTTGAAAACTGAAAATTCTTTTCTTGTTGTAAATATTTATATTTTATAATCAAAATGACTTTATCAAAAAACAAACATTATATTTTTATAATAAGTATTTACATATGTTTCTTAATATGCTTACTTTTTTTTCAATGTTGATGATCATTTCCAAACATTCTGACAAAATTGTATCTACAGAACAGTTAACATTCCCCAGGTTTCCATTTCTGCTAATTTCTCATTACACCTTACACTGACGTATTATTAACCATTTCATAAACTATCGTATAATCTTTTCAGATTTTGTGGTACAAAATCTGAAATTTTCAGATTGCCTGGCAACAAAATTATTTTATTTTCAACAATTACCATTGTTTGAAAAAGTTTAAATGAATTTTCAAGTACTTTACTCTTGTTAAAACGTAAAAGGTTGCAGGTAAACTACCCCTTCCCCTTAACTGATCTTCACCAAAATCTAAAGGCCTTGAGACCTCTACAATTCAGGGACGTATGCAAAAACTTATTTGATTCTGTTTGAATTTGCGGCTGTTATCGTTTGCCATAGAAAATACGCTTGATAAAAAAACGTTGCAGGTAAACTACCCCTTCCCCTCAACTGATCTTCACCAAAAACAATAGGTCTTGAGAACTCTACAATTCAGGGCTGTATGCGAAACATTATTTGATTCTGTTTGAATTTGCGGCTGTTATCGTTTGTCAAAAAAAAAATTTCCCTTGATAAAAAAAACCGTTGCTGGTAAACTACCCCTTCCCCTCAACCGATCTTCACCAAAAACAACAGGTCGCGAGTACTCCACAATTCACTGAAGTATGCAAAAAATTATTTGATTCTGTTTGAATTTGCGGCAGTTATCGGTTGCCATAGAAAATGCGCTTGATAAAAAACGTTGCTGGTAAACTACCCCTTACCCTCAACCGATCTTCACCAAAAACAGTAAGTCTTGAGAACTCTACAAATCAGGGCTGTATGCAAAAAATTATTTCATTTTGTTTGAATTTGCGGCTGTTATCGTTTGCCATAGAAAATACCCTTGTTAAAAAAACCTTGTAGGTAAACTACCCCTTTCCCTTAACCGATCTTCACTAAAAACAACAGGTCTAGAGAAGTCTACAATTTAGGGTTGTATGCAAATAATCTTTTGATTCTGTTTGAATTTGCGGCTGTTATCGTTTGCCATAAGAAATACCCTTGTTAAAACGTAAAACGTTACTGGTAAACTACCCCTTTCCCTTAACCGATCTTCACCAAAAACAATACATCTTGAGAACTCTACAATTCAGGACTGTATGCGAAACATTATTTGATTCTGTTTGAATTTTCGGCTGTTATCCTTTGCCAAAGAAACAAAATTTCCCTTGATAAAAAAAAACCGTTGCCGGTAAACTACCCCTTTCCCTAAACCGATCTTCACCAAAAACAAAAGGTCGCGAGTCCTCTACAAATCAGGGCTGTATGCAAAATATTATTTGATTTTGTTTGAATTTGCGGCAGTTATCGTTTGCCAAAAAATAAATCTACAGACAGTCACTCACACTGACAGACAGACAGACACACAGACAGACACACACACACACACACACACACACACACACACACACACACACACACACACACAGACACTTTTCGAAAAATGACTTTTTTCATGTTTTAAGTGTAGTACAATCATATTCTGCAATAATCTCGAACACGATTTTTTTTGCCATCACCATACTTCCATTTCCTTAAGGAACATGGAAGTAAATATCGGTATGGAGAACCATACATGACTTCCATATTCTTAGATTTATATTTAAAATCATTTTCAGCCAAACAGCCAGGCTGTGTCTTACCTGCCTTTTTATTGCTGTATTAAATGAAAAATATTATATTACATTACAATGAAAAAATTATAATTTTATTGCCTGGCAACAAAATTATTTTATTTTTAACAATTACCATTGTTTCAAAAAGTTTAAATAAATTTTCAAGGAATTTACCATTGTTAAAACGTAAAAGGTTGCTGGTAAACTACCCCTTCCCCTTAACCGATCTTCACCAAAATCGAAAGTCATTGAGACCTCTACAATTCAGGGACGTATGCAACAAAATTTTTTTGATTCTGTTTGAATTTGCGGCTGTTATCGTTTGCCATAGAAAATACGCTTGATAAAAAAACGTTGCAGGTAAACTACCCCTTCCCCTTAACCGATCTTCACCAAAAACAATAGGTCTTGAGTACTCTACAAATCAGGGCTGTATGCAAAACATTATTTGATTCTGTTTGAATTTGCGGCTGTTATCGTTTGCCATAGAAAATACCCTTGTTAAAAAAACGTTGCAGGTAAACTACCCCTTTCCCTCAACCGATCTTCACCAAAAACAAAAAGGTCTTGACAACTCTACAATTTAGGGCTGTATGCAAATAATCTTTCGATTCTGTTTGAATTTGCGGCTATTATCGTTTGCCATAGGAAATGCCCTTGTTAAAACATAAAACATTACAGGTAAACTACCCCTTTCCCTTAACCGATCTTCACCAAAAACAATAGGTCTTGAGTAATCTACAAATCAGGGCTGTATGCAAAACATTATTTGATTCTGTTTGAATTTGCGGCTGTTATCGTTTGCCATATAAAATACCCTTATTAAAAAAACGTTGCAGGTAAACTACCCCTTTCCCTCAACCGAACTTTACCAAAAACAATAGGTCTTGAGAACTCTACAATTTAGGGCTGTATGCAAATAATCTTTTGATTCTGTTTGAATTTGCGGCTGTTATCGTTTGCCATAGGAAATACCCTTGTTAAAACATAAAACGTTACTGGTAAACTACCCCTTTCCCTTAACCGATCTTCACCAAAATCAAAAGGTCTTGAGAACTCTACAATTCAGGGCTGTATGCGAAACATCATTTGATTCTGTTTGAAGTTTCGGCTGTTATCGTTTGGCAAACAAACAAAATTACCCTTGCTAAAAAAAAAACCGTTGCCGGTAAACTACCCCTTTCCCTCAACCGATCTTCACCAAAAACAGTAGGTCGCGAGAACTCTGCAAGTCAGGGCTGCATGCAAAAAATTGTTTGATTCTGTTTTAATTTCCGGCAATTATCGTTTGCCATAGAAAAAAAATCTACAGACACACAGTTAGACAGACAGACAGACACATAGATAGACAGACAGACACACACACAGACACTTTTCGGAAAACGACTTTTTTTCATGTTTTGAGTGTAGTAGAATCAGAATCTGCAATAATCTCGAACACGATTTTTTTTGCCATTACCATACTTGCATTCCTTAAGGAATATTGAAGTAAAAAGTCGTTTTCCGAAAAGTGTCTGTGTGTGTGTGTGTGTGTGTCTGTGTGTGTGTCTGTAGATTTTTTTTTTTGGCAAACGATAACAGCCACAAATTCAAACAGAATCAAATAATTTTTTGCATACAGCCCTGATTT